>VXBJ01003229.1:0-148416 GCA_013400055.1 Nycticryphes semicollaris | reverse complement strand
TTTTTTTTTTTTTTATGGAGAAAACACATGGATTTTAATTTACTTTTTCTGTTTGTCTCAGGGAAAAAAAAGTGTTAGGGATGGATGCCTGAAGTGATAGGATTGAAATGTTGCATACAAAGATAGATTCAGTTTCTTCAGAGTCTGATAACAAGCAAGCTCTGGAAATCACATAGTCCAACACCCTGCTTAGATCAGGTTGCTCGGCGTCTTGTTCAGTCAAACCTTGAGCACCTCCAAAGGTGGATACCTTGAACAAGCCAAAATCTGCTTTTCTGAAGCCCAGGACTGTAACTGAGCTATTTGTCTTGCATACTTGTCTTAGGATCTTAAAAATCCTCAGTCTCAGGGTTGCTGCAGCCAAGTTTGCCCTCAACCTTCACATGTTCTTCCTTGTTAGTGGGTGTCAGTTTGAACTGAGCATCTCCCCTTACTGGTTCATGAACCTCTACCTCCAGAAATTCTTTGATACATTTGAAATAACTTCTGGATTGTTTGCAACCAGCTGCATTGTCCTTCTGGCAGATATTGAGGTGGTTAAAGTTATCCACAAGTACCAAGGTTTTCACTAGCTGCCTGGAGAAGGCTTCTTCTGCCTTCTTGTTCATGTAGTCTGTAGCAGACACCTACTGCAATATCAGTGGTGTCACTCTGTCCTCTGATCCTTACCCACAAGCTCTGCACAGGTTCATCACCTGCCCCAGCCCCAGGGAGAAGTCCAGGCACCCTCTGCAACTCCAGACCAGGACAATGGCGTCTACCTCCTGGAGCTCTGTGTGGGGTGAAGCCTCTGGGATGCCATGGGTGTTAGCACGAGTAGATTCCAAAGACTATGTCCTGTAATGTGTTGAGACCATCACTGCACAATCTCCAAGTAGCTCTACATAGTTTGGAGAGAGATGCTGAACCTCTCTGTGCTGCTGCTATGCTGTGCTGTATCTCCATCTGCTGTGCATCACCCTCTCTGATCTAGCATCAGCCTTTCCCAGCAGTAGCTCAGGTCTGAAGGTGCTAGAGAAGGCTCCTGGCAGAGCTGGAAGCAGAACCCAAAACTGCTGTGCAACCTGGGAACACCAATGGCGAGCAGCAGCCACAGCAGTGTCCTGGGTGCCCTGCTCAAGAACTGCCCCACCAGTCCCTCCATTAAATGCTGGGTCCCTGGTCAGCCCTGAATTGCAACACACCCTAAGGAGGAACCAAACAGTGAGTGGGAGCTGGGGGCAGCGGCTCTGGTTGCTCCAGGGTGAAGCTTCTCCCCCATCTCTGGTTCCCCACTCACGTCACCCATCAGGATGCCTCATGGTCATGATTTACTCAACTGGTGAATGCCACCCCCACCACGGGGGAGGGCTTTGCTGCATAAGTTGAAATACATTCAGGACTGTGTTCAAAGGGGTTTTATATATTTTTGCTGTGGTTCAAGTTACTTACGAATTTTTTTCTGTGTGCCTTTTAAGACATGCTTATAGAGAGGTGTGCTTTTCTAATGGAAGATCTGTTTTGTGCTGACCTGACTGATCAGGTTTTGGTTTATTTTCATGTTGCTGATGTTGCTGTTACATGGGGTATTTTAAAAAGTAATATAAGGTATGAGGAAAGATTTGTGATGCAGTTGCCTGAATGATGTATATGTTATAATAAGAAAGTAGTATAAAAAGAGATAAATATCCCATGATAGTGAAAACAGGGTTTTTTCATAGAATAACTTTTTTGTTGTTAAAATAGCTCTTTGTCATCATGCTTTAAAGATAAAATTCAACTGCTTCATGTGAGAAGATGGCAATTCAGAAATCCGCAGAGAAAAGGTGGTTAAAGAACAGCAAGTGATGAATGCTGTCTTTATTGCAGTCACATTCTCTTTTTTTCCTGTGCTGATCCTTTTTTAGTTGTACATAGAAACAGTGTAAAGGATGTTATGGTTTCTTAAATTTTCCAAGTTCCCCTTTTTATCTCATATTCTCCTTGTGTTTTATTTTGTACAGCATAACACAGCTGGTATTAACTGTGAGAAGTGTGCAAAGGGTTACTATCGTCCTTATGGTGTCCCAGTGAGTGCTCCTGATGGCTGTATACGTGAGTCCTTTTCTATTAAATATCTCCTCTGGTAGTGGCTTGTGGTTTTTTGCTATAATGAGGAAATGGGTTGCATCTTTTGGGAAGGAAAAATGAAAGAGTGGGCAAAGGATGTTGGAGGACAGCTGCAAATTACTTTCTCTGTTGCCCCACCACGTTTCAGACCCTTTCAGACCCTTTCTTTTCAACTGAAGTGTCATATGAGTTTCAGTCCATCAGCAGGACAATAGGAGGAAATAAGGCAGAAAAGGCTGCTGAGAAGATAGGATCATGTAGTCCTGAGGTGCTGCTGCATACCCCACAGTGTGGTGCCATGAACTCTAAGAAGCCATGCTCATCTCCTACCCTCATGACCTTGCTTTTCTTAGCTCTCTGGTGTATATATGAGGTATCCTTTGGCTCTTGGTCACTTGAAAATTTTATTCTGTAGCTCAAAATATTATAGTAGCCATCCAGTACTTAAAGGGGGCCTATAGGAGAGATGGGGAGGGACTCTTTATCATAGAATTATTGAATGGTTAGAGTTGGAAGGGACGTTGAAGATCGAGTTTCAACACCCCTGCCATGTGCAGGGACACCTCCCACTAGACCAGGTTGCTAAAAGGCCCATCCAGCCTGGCCTTAATCACTTCCAGGGATGGAACATCTACAAGTTCCCTGGGCAACCTGTTCCAGTGCCTCACCACCCTCACAGTAAAGAATTTATTTCTAGTATTGAATTTAAATCTCCCCTCTTCTCATTTAAAGCAGTTACCACTTGTCCTGTCACTGCACTTCCTGACAAAGAGTCCCTCTCCAGCTCTCCTGTAGGCCCCCTTCAGGTATTGGAAGGCTGCTATAAGGTCTCTCCGGAGCCTTCTCTTCTCCAGGCTGAACAAACCCAGCTCCCTCAGCCTGTCTTTATAGGAGAGGTGCTCCATCCCTCTGATCATCTTTGTGGCCCTCTGCTGGACCCGTTCCAACAGTTCCACGTCCTTTCTATGTTGTGAACTCCAGAGCTGGACACAGTACTCCAAGAGGGGACTCATGAGAGCAGAGTAGGGTGATAGTATATCAGGGAGTATAGTGGTAGGACGAGAGGTAAAAGTTTTCAACTAAAAGATTTAGGTTAGATCTTAGGAAGAAATACTGTACTTTGAGGGCGGTGAGGTGCCGAAACATGTTGCACAGAGAAGTTGTGGTTGCCCCATCCCTGGAAGTGTTCAAGGCCAGGCTGGATGGGGCTTTGAGCAACCTGGTTCAGTGGGAAGTGTCCCTGCCCATGGCAGCAGATGATCTTTAAGGTCCCTTCCAAACCAAATTGTTCTGTGATTCTGTGAAAAGCTCACTACTCCTACTTTATGCAGTGCTGAACGTAACATCTAATAAATAATGCAATAGGATAATTAGTAATATAACATTTTAAAAAAGAAGAACTCTTATCTCTTAAGTAAGAGATAAGAGTTGAATTACAAACAGGCTGAAGGAGCCTTATGACAAGTAGGAAGAAGCTACAGTTTGTTGTGTTTAGGTGTTGAAATGAATGGGAAGTCAACAAGAGCTGTGGTGAGCTGCCAGAATGTTGCATGTGGAGTGTAAGGGAAAGTGGATGGAGCACTGTGCTTAGCCTAGATCATGGAGAGAGATGAGCAGATGCCACAGAAAATATAGTTTCTGCAGTGCTATAGAGTCATAACATGCAGCTTTCTGAATTAAAAAAAAATAATTAAACACTGAGAAAATCATATAGGTCTTACCTCTAAGGGATATCACAAATATTAATTGGTGATATGGAGTACTTGGAAAAATATGTAACAGTACACAAATGTTAATTCTGCAAATAGTGAGACATTCACAACTTCAAATGGGACACTCCTGTAATGCCATTGTGCGCTGCTGGAAAAGGCAAATTAATTATTTTCAAAAAAATGTCCTAATTGCTGATACTGACTTAGTCTGCAGTTGTAACTCGGAGCACGCAGAGGGCTGTGAAGAAGGGTCTGGCCACTGCCTGTGTAAGCAGAATTTCCAGGGAGAAAACTGTGAACGCTGTGCTGATGGATTCTATGATTATCCATTTTGTGTCCGTAAGTGTACAAATAAAAACGCCCTTTTCTACTATTTTAAATGTGCATTGAAGAATCAGCTGTTTTCATGACACTTGATTGGTTAAAACATTTGGCATTTCAGCTTCACATGCTTACACATTCTGATAAATCAGTTGTCATAACACTGAAGGGAGTCTGGTTTATCTTACAAAGCAATGGTTACTTGAAAATCACACAGATTGTGCTGCATTCTCACAATTATGAGTTCATTTAAGACATCTTCACCAAGGCTTGCTTTCCTGATAAAAAAAAAGCTTATGGGCTGTCAGTGGATTCTAAAATAATCAAAAATAATTCTAAAATAGCACCTGGATAATGCTGGAAAGGTCCTCTTGTCAGAGTGTAAGGCTCTCAGCCACGCTCTCTTATTTTTGATGGACAGCGGGTAGGTGCAGATCTGTAAATGAAGGAAGGGTTCCAGTTTGTTTCAGATTTTTTAAGAAGTGGTTGAAGGAAAAGTGTTTGTAAATCCAGAGAAAATAATTGTATTGGGAAAAATAATGTGACACAGATGTCGACTGTCTGCTTACTGAAAATAGTAACAGAATGCTATCTAATGCTATTGATACTTGAAAATTAGATTTTTACTTAAAAATAAAGATTTTAAAATTAAGTGTTGGGAATTCAGCTAATTAAATGCTTTCACTGTGAACAAGTTATAAATAAAATAACAGAGAAAAACATAACATCAGGGTTGTGTTTGATGCATAAAAGCTCTATGATCAGACTCTAAATGATCAGACTCTAAAAATGCATTGGTGAGGGAGTTTTGTGCCCTCAGGAGAAGTGTGTTTCTGACAGCCAATAAAAGAGGTGTTTTTTCTGGGACAAGATTTGACTGAACCAGGGATACCATGATAGAAATAGAAGAAGAGGGAAATCAATACAAACCAAAGGAACAGTGTAAGAATCTTGAATGCTGTTTGAATTCAATGGCTGTGATAGAATAAATCCTCTCTGTACAGCCCACTCTACATTATCACATCTCATTTATCCTCTTGTTTGTAATCCAACGTTTTTAAATAAGTCCAGCTCAAACAGACTTCGGTCTATGTCCCACTGATGTTTGTAC
Organism: Nycticryphes semicollaris; assembly: GCA_013400055.1. Taxonomy (NCBI): domain Eukaryota; kingdom Metazoa; phylum Chordata; class Aves; order Charadriiformes; family Rostratulidae; genus Nycticryphes; species Nycticryphes semicollaris. The sequence goes on along the minus strand of VXBJ01003229.1, from coordinate 143,184 downwards.
CACATCAACTTTGGATCCCATCTTACTGGAGAGAGCTAGTGGGGATGGCTTTCCCGTTCCTAATCTGGAGGATTCTCAAATAAAAAGCTCCCAAGGCGTAATGTACATGTCATAAGTTCTGGCAGTTCAGGTAGTGAGTGGTAATGGCACATAGCAGGAGATGGACTTTCAGCTGAAAGCAGGGAGTGTGAAATAAAGATGAAGCTCGCTATGTAGCTCTCACAGCACCGTCTAGCATGAGAAAACTTGGTGTACAAAAGGGTGAGGAGCCAGGAAGCAAACAGGTACCATTTCCAAATGGTGTCTGGTCTTCCATACTTATTCTTTCAAGAAGGGATGTTTTTACCTGAGTTACAGAACACAAGTAAAATGTTTCTTGTCCTATTCCTATCTGAGAGGAAACTAAGCTGGTTACTGGAGTCATGTGAGTGTCATGCTCTCTGTGCTGACAGGAGGTGACTTCATAGTTTGTGATGATTTTTAGTAAAATACTAAAAATTTTGACTTTTGTGATGATTTTAGTAAAATACTGTGTCTGTTTCAAATACACCTCATTTTTTCTTTTGTTTTAAAGGTGTTCCTGTATATTCTTTCACTTCTCCGACTCCAAGAGACGAAATGGCCGGCGACATAATTGGCAAGTTCCTGGTGGTTTTTTTCCCCTCCCATTTTACTATTTTTCCCCGTGTCACTATATTTCACTGTTTCAGTGGTGCCTGCTCTTTCATGGAGATTTCTGTAGTAATTTTGCCACTGTTGGTATTTATCTTTCAGAGCACCTTTGTTCTTGCCAGAAGTTCATCATATTGTCGTGTTGGTATAGAACAGTTTAGTAGGCTGGTTTCAGAGGAAGAGTTATGTATCAAAATAAGTTTGACCAGCCTCCGGCAAACATCTGCAGAAGGGGCTGACCATCTTGTTTGGTGCTCATGTGAACAGATCCATCAAGAGTTTCTGACATGTACAACTTATCAGCTGCTTTGCGCTGTAAATCTCTTAAGGCTAACTGGCCTCTGCTTCTGGACTGTCCTCTTGCACCTGGCAAATTGTACATTGCCCTTGGCAGTGAGGGACTTTGATTTCGAAGAGAGCTACATATTTCTCATTTAGCTCACTGCAAAGCTGCCTGAAATCCATACAGTGATTCCCTCAGTGGGGTTATGTTGTTTAGTACACATAATCATACTGCAGAATGGAGACATCATTGCATGCTTTATCACATACATATTTGTAATGCACTTCACAATTAATAACTTTGAAAAACCTCAAAACCTTTTTCATATCCTGAAATCAACATTCTTGCCTTTTACTTCTAGTAGCTTTAATAGAACTGGAGTTTATGCTGGCAAATGAAAAAGTGTTTTCTTCTGTGACACTTAGATATACGCAGACAGCACAAATCCATATATGTATTTACAAGTCCCAGTTGTTTACTTGGTAGTGTCTGCCGTTACCATCCCAGCCCACAAAGCCTCTGTCTCCTGTACCACTTATCTCCTTTGTACAGCATCCAAAATAATTGCCCTGTTAGGCGTCTGGGTATGCTGTGTTACGCATCCCCTTCTCTCACTATTTTTAAAAGGAAGAAGAAAAAAAACTGCAAAGATACCATGAACAATTTTAAACAGGAGAAAACAGATCTTGAGCTGTTTACATTTTTAATAAGTAGTATCTGAGTCTGAAGGCAAAAGAAAGGCAAGCTGCCTCTAAGTGGAAGCTACTGTGTCTGTATAAGTTTTAAATTTGTGCTGGCAGACTAACCATGACTGAATTTTTATTTTTATTTAAATGAGATCTGTGTGTAAGTGTCATGCAAATAGTTTTTTCTGTTCAAGAGTAATAAATACTGGGCACTGATCTGTTTTTCTCTGCAAAAGTATGAGGAGTTGTGTGATTTTATGCACTGACTTTGTTCCTTTCCTTCTGTTCCTTCCCTCTTGTAACTAGAAGTTGGCTGCAAACCAGGGTATTTTGGCCCCCAGTGTCTGCGTAAGTGCCGTAGTTTCTTTGACGCCTGGAGCCTGCACTCCGGTGTAAATGCCAACATTTGGCTTCCAAGTGAAATAGGAATGTTAAGATCATAATGCCGCAAATGTTTTCTTTACAAATGTGCTCTTCAGCGTGCCAGTGCCACGGCGCAGGAGTGCTGGGCGGTGACTGCGATGGAAACACCGGACAGTGCAGATGTCGAATTGGATTTGAGGGGTTTGCCTGTGACACCTGTGCAGCTGGGTATTTCCATTACCCCTTCTGCCAGGGTAAGCCAAATGTTCCCTTTTGGCAAACGTATCCAAAATACAGACTCTGAAGGATGAAGTCCTTTTGCCATGGAGATGTGTTCATAAGGGGCTCTCCCAAAACTCACTGAAGTCAAAGAAGAAAAAAAATTGGACAAGGGAAGATTTCTATCTAAGAATGCCCCTATTTCCTTGATTGCTGTCTATGTGTGATGCAACTGTCAGTCTCCAGTTTGGGGTTGGAATTAGTAACATTGATGAAATTTAGAATACCTTTGGGAACATTTCTGTTACTTATCCTTGTTGTTTTTTTAAAAAAAATTGTTTTTAATTTGTTTGCAACCTCGCTTTGATCTTCAGAGATTTTTCATGGTTGAAACGCACCTTTGAGATCATTGAGTCCAACCATACACACAGGAAAAATAAAACCAACAAAAAAAACCCCACAGCACCAAAAAAACTCCCACAGAACAAATCACCAACCCAACAATCTTGGGCACTACAGCATACCCTGAAGTGCCCTGTCTACATGTTTCTTAAATACCCTACAGCAACCCTAAAAAGGGTTGGTGACTCCATCACCTCCTTGGTCAGGCCATTCCAGTGCCTGATCACCTCCTCAGTAAAGTAATTCTTCCCAATATCTAATCTAAACCTCCCCTGCCTCAACTTCACATCATTTCCTCTGGTCCTGTCTTTATTCACTAAGGAGAAAAGGCCAACACCCCCCCTCTACAACCTCTTTTCAGGTTGTTGTAGAGGGCAATGAGGTCTCCCCTCAGGGCTTCCTCTTCTCCAAACTAAACATGCTCAATTCCCTCAGCCTCCCCTCATATGACTGCTCTCTAGACCCCTCACCAGCTTGATGGCTCTCCTCTGGACATGCTCCAGCACTTCTTCTTGTAGTGAGGGGCCCAAAACTGAACACAGTACTGGAGGTGAGGCCTCACCAGTGCCAAGTACAGAGGCAAAATTGCATCCCTACTCCTGCTGGCCATACTATTCCTGATACAAGCCAGAATGCTGTTAGCCTTCTTGGCCACCTGGGCACACTGCTGGCTCCAAGCCACCGATGCACCAAGCTGCCTTTTCTAATCAATACTAGAAAACTGACTGGTTTTAAACTTTATTAACCAACTCTGCACTGTCTTTTTGGGTATTTTATTAACACCTCCCACCTGAGATTGCAAGTCAAACCCCTGCATTGTTTCATTTTAGTTTTAAAAAAGGATAGTACTACTTCCAATGGTTGGCATACCACTTGGCATCCATAAATGAGACTCGGAGTGGGGAGTGGGTAAGTGTAGTGCTGCAAGCCTGGTACTGAACCCAGTGGATACTTTGAGCCAGACTTTTTTACTCCTTCGTTAATATCTCCCTCAGTGCTGAATTATTCCTGATGTGGACAATCCATAAAAGCTGTTATGAATCTAAATAAATCTAATGGGAAGATTTTGGTCCTGTTGAGCACCAGGGAGTTGCTCTTTTGTTTTTAATTTGAAGAAAGATAAAAGAATAAAGCCTATGCAGAGGCTGCCTCTGAAACATCTTTTGCTGTTTGCAGTGTGCCAATGTAATTTAGTGGGTACCCAGCCCGAAGTCTGCGATTTTCTTGGGAGATGTCTTTGTCGCTCTGGAGTAGCTGGACTTCAGTGTGACAGCTGCCAACCTGGCCACCACTCTTTCCCTGCCTGTCAAGGTAAGGCTGCCAATCGCATGTACAGCATCAAACAGGTACCCAAACAGGGGGCCTGGGGCTTTTCAGGTAGTGTTTTTGCAAGTGGCTGAAGGAATGTTCACAGCAGTCAATGGGCTAGGGGCTCTTGTTCTCTGCAGTGAAATCCTTCTGTGTTCTCATTCGCCAAGCGCTCCATGCTTCCGTAGTAAGGAAGAGTTAAATAGTCTGTTTTCTTACAGACTTTTTTTTTGCATGGTCAAATGGTCTGATACAGCCTGTCAGCACAGCTGTCTTACTAATAACCAAAGGATTTGAAAGCTGTTTCCACATGGAGACCTGCGGCAACAGAGTATGCTTGACTGCTAAGGAACTGGCATAGCAGGGCTATGAAGCACTAATCTACTTTAGCAGAGAGTCTTTGTTTGGTACTTTGTAAAATGTGTGTTCTGTAAATCTCAAGATGGAAAGCTCCCATTTTGCCCTTCACAGTGATTTCTCATTTATTTTGAAGTCACACAACAGACACAGAGACAGCCTTTGTTCATGTAATTATGAAACATGAATGATCTCTATGTGGTTTCACCAGTGTACCTGCCACCAAGGACTAGCCTATCTTTTCTAGGAGAGGAAAATTGATCAGCACTGATGAGGTATAACCTTGAATAGCATTATGGTTTTGTGTGTTTATGAGGAATCTATCAAGTCCTATCTGACCCCTCGATTTTGTCTGCCTTTGCAATGAGTGAGAGAGAGGCCCTTAATCCTTAGTGAATTTTACAGTGAGAAATAATACAGGATACTGCTGAATACTGGTATATGCCTTCCTGTACAGCTTAGCAAGATTTATGTTGAACATTGATTTACTTTCTTCCTGCTTATGATTTTTTGTTGTTTGCTATCAGTCCTCTTCTTTTGGGCTTATGTACTTGTTTATGTCCTATAAATAGGCAGCAGAATCCTCTAGGCTGTTGCAAAGATACATTATGTTGTGTTACCAAACACAATGAGTGGAATAAAGAAGTGTCACATGACTCTGTTTTATGGTCTGGAGTAGATTAACATTTTTAATGAAAAACATAAAATCAGGACTCTGCATTGGTACACACTGTTCAGTGGTTTTTGAAATACTCTAACAATTTTATTTTTCTTAGAACTGAATCAGGCAGCAATCTTAAAGCAAATCAAACCTGTACTGAATACATTTGAACTTTTAACAGCAAAAACTGAAAAGAGACATAAAAGCTTAGAAAAGCATGCAAAAACAAATTGTAAAAGAGAGATAAAAATAATTGAAAACCCAGTCAGTGGAATTACTCAAAAACTGTTGCAGTTCACAGCTGCCATGGGTTTAAACTTGAACTAATGCAGCACACTGCAAACTGTGGTGGAAGTGAGCAGCCCAGACTGCTACTCCTGTTTGGAATCGTCATCTTCAGAAAGGAGGTAGATCTATAACTTTTTGGTTGCAACAGCTAGAACTGATCTCTCTGGTCTTGACTTGTTGAACTCAATACAAGTTCTATTCAATAGGAGTGATATCAAAATAAAGCCTTTAAACAAATCAGTGTTGTTAAAATGCAACATAATGTGGATTTTAGTGTAGGTGATGTTTTAGGAAGCTTCAGTATTTGTATTTCTCTTACAGTAACTTCTAGCAAGCTCTGCATCTTTCCAGGCGTCTTTGCAGTAACCACAGCACAGTCAGACGTCTTTGGCTGCAGCAGAAAGAGGAACCAAAAGGGGGAACCAGGAACACAGTGTTTGTTTTATATTTCTGTCATTCAGCCATTTCTATCAGTTACAAAATCCAAGTGATTAACTGCAACACTTTGGCTTGTACCTGGGGTAGCTGAGGTTCCAAGATGGGCTCCCATTCACGTACCTATAGAGTGTGACCCTGTGTAACGTCCAGCGTTGTTTCAATAAAATAGCATGGCTTATCTGTGAAAGAACTGTTAGCCTAAAATAGTGAAACTCCTAATTTTGTTGTTATAGTCTAGCACTAGTTTTTGTTATAGTCTGGCAGTGTGCCTTGTGTATTGCATGCAGATTTCTGCAATGCACAGCGTACCAGCTTGCACAATTAAGATGTCAGCAGTTTTTACCTTGTGCATCATTTATTTGTGCGCCATGAACTTCTGCTTGCACATCATTACTCACAAGCTTCTTGTTAGTCACTGGACCTAGCCTGGCTTTGTGGATGCTGTTTCTCAGAGGTAATTTTTTAAAGACGTTAAGTACTACTCCATGTGACGTTCTTTCCGTTGTAAGATGGATTTCTGTTCCTTGTGCCTGTGTTTTGCAAGGCATCAGACTAAAGGTCTGAACTGCATATGATAGTATTGCAGTAAGAACCTGTTTAATCAATGGTTGTGGAGCCAGTTACAGTATGTGATCTATTTCAGGACTTTTATTGTTGATGGGTAAAATTATGGTTTGGTTTCCTCATTGTTGCTTTACATTCAAAGGTAAATTTTTTGACAAATTCTGGTTTAAATAAATACTAGTTTGGACATATATCTGTTTTTTTTTTTCTTTTCTTTTTCTGTGTGCAGAATGTAACTGTGATGCTGTTGGCTCAGTGGAGAATACATGTGGTCCTCAAGGTCAGTGTCTGTGCCATAGTAACTACGCTGGACTTAGATGTGACCAATGCGCTCCAGGTTATCACAGCTATCCCAGCTGTTTGCGTGAGTAAAAGCCTTTGTTCCTTTTACTGGAGTTACCTGTGTAACAAGGATGGTTTTGTTCTGTCCAAAGCTGGCAACAAAACTGCTGAAGATCCAGCCGGCGGCTGGGATTCCTGGCAGGCATGTGCTCTGGTAATCTCTGGCACATCACTGCTGTTCCAGTGCTAATGGGATTAATGTGAGCATAGCAGTGTCTGGCCTTGGCACAGTTGTATCTCTCTTTTAAAATATGAAACCCAAAGCTTAGGCTGGGCAATGGGCATGTACTTGTATGAGTTCTGGGTCACTCAACTTACAGAACATAAGCTGTGTCTCAACTGATTTGGGCCTCTAATATTTGACAGGCTGTCCTGCAAACTTTTAAGTAAGTGCAATAGTTTGTGCTATTGGCCTGTGCCAACATTGCAAGCTAGGCCTAGTCTAGAAGGGCTTGACTCTGCAAATCTTCTGTCCTACCAACAGTTTTTCCTGCCCATGTGATCAGGTCCGGAATGCATGTATAGTTTTTTCACATCAAGCAGAGGGAAACCTACAGGCTCTGTAATTAAAATCAGCAACCTACTTGGTCATCATGAACAGGACTGATCTCTCCTAGAAATAAAAAAAATACTAATGCTAAGGAAGGAACGTATCCTCAGAATTCTGCAATTACTAACCACAACAACCACAGCAGAAAATAGTCTGTCAGGTTTGTTCTTTTTCAGTCTCTTTAGTAGACTGGCTACTACTTTACTAAAATAATTGTCATTAAGCATTTCACCCTTAGACTCTCTCTGAGCAAATATTAGTCCCCTGGGCTAATTGTTCTTTTTTGTGGCATTATTCTTATGTACCCTGTGTGTGTAAATCATTGCACAACTGAGACCTTATGTGGGGATCTGAAACAATAAGACAGTTGCATGGTGTATTTCAAAACTTGCTTCTGGTCTCCTCTGCCCTCAGATCTAAAGTTGGAATGGGCATACAATTTTATAGTCTGTATTTCACCATCGTATTTTTAAGTGCAGGCCTAATTACAGAATTTGCCCTGTGCTTTCTGTACTGTAAGAAGATCAAGAAAGCCAAAGTCAAGCCTGCTCTTACAATGGGACAAAAAAAAGTTGAGGAAGAGGGAGTTATTACAGTTCCAGATAATCTGACCTTTTTCTGTCAAGAACAGAGGAAGAAAATAATGTCAAGGTAGTACAGTTGCATCAAACTCGTAAGTTCTGAGCAGGGGTGAGGACCCAGTGAGTTATAGGGGGACCTTGTGAGCCGTTCATTGGAAAGAAAAATGAAGGACACACTTGACAAAAAGTATTCCAAATCTCTAAAGTATTAAAGTTTTGGAAAGTTGTTGCTTGGTACTTACAGGGTGAACCCTCCCAACCCTGTCTGGTTTTGTTGTTACGTAGCTTGTCAGTGCTCTCCCAATGGTTCCTGGCACAGCACGTGTGAGCCCACGTCGGGGCAGTGCAAATGCCAAGCAGGTATCCAAGTGACTTACTTTGCATACCAAAGCAAATAGTCTTATCTAGGCTAAATACATATTTGAAAAATCATTATTAAAGGCTTCTGCTGGCCTTGAAGTATTTGAGTCCCTCCGAGGTAACCATATTAAAAGGCCCCTTAAAACTCACACCTGCTACATTGTACTTCTGCACTACTACGTTCCACAGCTCTGTTTTCAAATGATCTTTCAATGTGTTTGTTTTTTAATTTCAAAAAGGTGTCAACAATGAATGTGACCCTTCAGGTAGCGCTGATTCTCATTATGTAAGTATTTTACCATTGCAGCTAACAATATGTGTTAATAATTCCTTAAAATTTAATAAAAGCCTTTGCTGAATGCATTCACCTTATTGCTTAAGCTCTGAAGCCTGCTCTTAGACTGTGAAAGAATTGCATGAATAAGAGTGGAAATAGCATTTGTGTTTTGTTCTTTGATCATATCAATTAAGTGATCATTACCTGTTAAGTTGTTTTTGTTTTTTTTTAAATCTTATCTATACGGAATATGCATACTGTTAATGTCTTTGTGGTATGCTAGAAAACTAATGTATGCATGCAGTTGTGCATATATATCTATGCATGTCTGGTTCTGGGTTGCAAGCAGCTATTTCAGCATCAAATTGTTCTTGAAAAACTCATTATTTTTTTGTAACTGTTGCTATTCCACTATTATTGTTATTAGTACCCTGATGGTTATTATTAGTAGCATATTGCCAGAAATCACAGTCATTGCCAAACGTAGCAAAGAAGAGCTGGAGGATAAGTCTGACAGATGAAGGAAGTATCTGTGTAGGTTCGTGTATACAGCTACATGAGTCTACCACCAATAAAGAAAGGAGTAAATATGAAAATGAATTATTATCTTAAAGGAAATTTGGGGTTTTTTAAAACTTTTTGCAAAACAGTTAATACTTCAGAGCAGTTCTAATAAGGGTATAGAAGGTTTGGAAAGTGCATCCATTGGGACGTTTAGAATAAATTAGATACAGAAAAAGTGCTGGTAGTACGAGACAGAAAAATCTAAGAAGTCTGAATCAGCCACAGTTTCAACACATTTGTAAAAGCCAGTAAACTGCCTGAGCTTTTAATATTATGTTTTTCTTAGTATTAAAGACCAGTATGCTATTTATGAAACAGATGAACCCTTACTAACTCCTTTCTGTCATCAGGGCTATTGTCAGTGTCTTCAGCACGTTGAAGGTCCTACCTGTAATAAATGCAAACCGTTGTACTGGAACTTGGCCAAAGAAAACCCTGAGGGTTGTACAGGTATGGCTTCATGGCATATCTCCCTGGCTTATGGAGTCTGATAAATTCTTTGGAAAGTCATTTTTATTCTCTGTCACCATCTTTAGTGCTCAGTGACTTTTGCAACTCTTTTTAACAGCACATTTTTCATGCTACTTAATGGTAACACCAAATTACCCATGATACCAGCAGTTACTTTTAGAAATTAGACCAGAATTTCGTGAGTGTTTGCTAGTGCTGCACCAGGGTGTGCTCTGAGTTACGGCCCTGTAGCATTTTCACTGGAGTGAGACAGGAATTCTGCCCTTAACACTGAATCCAGAATTTGGCTCAATATTTTGAGAAAAAGGTGCTTTTTCATTTATTATCATCTCCTAGCTTGTAGAGGAGTGAAAAGCCTTCTTATGACCTCAGGGTGTGACAAATCTGTTATGGTTTATGTCTATTTCATGCCAACCTCTTTGCACTTGTCATTGTTTGCTAAGGGCATGTGTGTTTTTTTTCAGGCAGATAATAATAATTTTAAAGATTAAAAAGGTTACAGTTAAAAAATCTTTAAAGATTCCACCCCACCCTACCCCCAATTTCCTTTCCAACAGATTCCACCACAACAGCCACCTAGATCCTAGATAGAATGAGTAGCCTTAGAGCTGATACCGGTATCATCTTTGACTCTAAATCTCTAAATACTATGCAGTCTAAACATCTCAAAGATTAATTGCTGCAACGTTCATGTAATTCATCTTCTCTGCCTTCAGCCACAGAGTCAATACTGGGTTTCATCAAACCTTTAGGTCAACATGGCTCTTCCTGCAATATTTGCTTCATTTATATTTCATACGAAGAATTGAACTGATCCCAAAGTAGCACTGCAGAATAGAAGGTGCTGCTCAGGCTGGAAGACACTGGTTTCCATCAATTGTATGAATGTTTCTAAGATAGAAAATAATTGCAAATCCAAATTTAAGACTGTTTGTGTTAAACACAAGTTAGAACACTTTAAAACACAAGTAAATCACATGTATGCAGGACTCCTCATTCTTTCTCCTTTGCTTTTTCTTCTCACGTGGTGTCAGTTATCTGTCTGCCCTCCTGCACCTTCCAGAGTAGAATCCACTTTGTGGCACTGTGGCTTGGAATTGCAGATTCAGGGTGGCGGGGTTTTTTTCCTGCAAAGTATTGTGCAAAGAAAATACAGATCATTTTGTTTTTGTTTTTTTTTTTCATCTGTGCAGCATGCCAGTGCGATGTGAGTGGAACACTAAGTGGAGTCGGAGAATGTCAGCAGGTAAAGTGAGATAAAAACATTAATTTGATTTTTGTAAAGATAGGTTGTTGGAACATTTGGTAAGACAGAAATTGTAGTGCTGATTATTAGTTTTGCACATAAAGTGGCTGGTTTTATACAGCCAAGAAGCAATTTTATACAGACGTTTTATATATCCTAGGGTTATATAAAAGTTCTGCAAATTTTATGTCATCTTGAGTGTATGTATTTTCTAGTCTGTTCATTGACAATGATAAATGACAGAAGTTATGTCCAGATAATATTTTTTCTTGATTAGAATGAGATCTTCCTCACGAGAATTAGAGGGAATTCAAAGTAGTGAAAGATTAAAGTTCTGAAAAAGATGCCAGAACATTTTTGATGAAGCTGTTCTCTTCACAGGAAAATGGACATTGTTACTGCAAATCTAATGTTTGTGGAGATTCCTGTGACACTTGTGAAGCTGGTTATTATGCTCTCGAAAACAAGAATTATTTTGGCTGCCGAGGTAAAATGAATAAAGAACACCTCTAGTAGAACATTTGCACATTGCAAAAAGTCTGTAGAATACTCTAGGTTGTATTTTGAGAGTATGGGGGTGTGTGTTGAATTACTCATGTGCACAAGCGTTTTGCACTACTGCTTGCAATTGCCTGTAACCCTGATATTGCTCTAGAAATTCTGACTTTGAATTTGTAAATATTTGAAGGGCTGTTCTGCAAAACTGTAGCCAGTGTTTAGTAGTGTGACAGGGCTTATTACTGTTGATTTTTTTAAAAAATGGCTTTTGTTGCATTCCAAGGACAAATAAAGAAAACAACCACAATTGTGGGAAGCCACAAATAATTGCATCTTATGTATGTGTCTTAACATTTGTTTGAAAGAGTCTGGGGGGAGGGGAGTCTGAAGGGCTCCAGAAGGAGGAAATGAGTCATTAATGGTGTTTAATTAGAGGAAGCGAGATGTGTTTTCTGATAACTTCTATCATTTTTTTTTTTTTTTCTGATGGGATATTTGGCTTTCCCCAACAGGTTGCCAGTGTGACGTTGGAGGATCCCTCAGCCTGGCGTGTGCTGAGCCCTTGGGTGGCTGCCAGTGCAGGGCACACATCGTGGGGATGGCCTGTCAGGAGTGAGTCTGGTATTATTTGTCTCCTGGTAGCTTGTGCTCGTCAGTCCCTTGCGATCCTTTCACGGGAGATTCTGAATTTGTTGATAAATAAGCTGGTAAAATGTATTAGTTATCGATATTAATTTTCCTGGGCAGTGTTATTCTGTTATTTTAATGAAGTTTTTTAACTTGTTTCCTTAAATAACCAATACCTGTTTTGCAATAGTATTGCATATGTGCCTATCTATCAAAGAGTTATATATGAGAACATACAGCTGTAAGAGCTTCTGGAAAGAGAATTCTCATTAAAACCATCTTATTACTGTCTTAAATTTATTAGCTGCTGTCAGGATTCCTCAGTCATCAGTAGGTCACCTCCCTTCCACTGCTTTTTGCTCTTCACTGCTTTATGATCTTAGATGTAGACCATACAGCAACTGATAATTCTTTGGTTTGTTGCTTTTTTTTTTTTTGTTTCTCCTTGAAAGGCCTGAAAAAAACTACTTTTTCCCTGATCTGCACCACATGAAGTTTGAGATTGAAGATGGTACTACTGTCACAGGAAGGGAAATTCGGTTTGGCTATGATCCTCAGGAATTTCCTAGCTTCAGTTGGAGAGGATATGCCCGGATGTCCCCTATACAAGTAGGCTGCTATTTCGCTCAAGGCTTTTGGGTGAAAACGTAGGTGTATGGTATGTATGTCTCTATAGAACTGCTGTGTGTGTGCAAGGTCATGGAGAAACCCAAAGCAACAACAGGATCTCACTAATCTGAAATTTGGCACTCTATTACTGTTTGGGTTAGTGAGTGCTGATATTATTGTTAAGCTGCTCATTGTTACTGCTAGTGCAAATATGTGTTCTTCAGAGATGTTCTCTGAGGATTTTTTTGTGTGTGTGTGTAAGAAATACGCATTTTGCAATAGGTTTAAAGAAAAGAACTAATAACTTTAAAGAAAAGAACTAATAGCTTTAAAGTCTGTAAGACTAAGTGCAGAATTTCTTGTCATGCCAAGGACAGCAGAAACAGTAGAAGATTGATACTTGACTAAATAATTTGAATTATGGAATTCAGTGGCAGTCTGTGACCATAAGATTTTCAGGTATCATCGCAGTCATTGAAGCCTTGTAATCGCCAGCTCCAATCCCTCCTTAGTTAGATCTTTGCATAAGTGAAATGATTCTCATGTTCTTCATTTCAAGGAACTTTCCTATATTTGACATAGCATTTCTGGGTCTTGCAGGACCTTGAAATACTTCTCCTGACATTTGTTTTGTAGAAGACAAATAGTGCTACCCTATCTACCACACAAAAGGCTAATGTAACAACTTATTGGGAAAAGAAACAATTTCAATACAATGTAGAAGTTTTGAGGTGAAGTAATTAAGTTGTGTGTGACCTCAATGGAGGTGGTGACTGGTGTCAATGTCACACTGCCAACATGGATGTCTCATTATAGATTGAGGAGCTGACAGCTGGGCTCAGATTTTAAAGCACCAGCCAGAGTTGCCCAGGTTTGTGACAGAGCTCAAGGAATCATTTCTTCCCACTCTGCCTTTGCTTGAAGCCCGGGACTGACATCTCTTCCCCTCTCGTTCCTAACACATCTTCTTTCTCACTTTTTAATGTGTGTCCTAGATTTTACATTAAAGCTTAGAAACTATTTTGATAAATCTCCCAAGGCATGTTTCTTTCTTTCTTCCTTTCTTTCTTTTCCCTCTTACTTTTTGTTCATGTCTATTTTTCAAGTGCTCCCTCAGTGCCTGTCCATGTAGTATCCTTCAGTAGTCATCCATCTCTGTTTAAAAACAACACTTGTAAAACCTTCCTCTACTTGTCTGTATTTTCTGTTTCAGTCCACTGCACTTCTGCAATCACCTGGATTTTAGCTGTGTAGTCTCTGGAGATCTCTCAGCCCTGCCATCCGTCATATGTCTGTCTTTGCTTTCTGCTTTGCATTTCTGTTAAGAAAGTGGAGGTCTCTGGGATAGTAATGACAGAATTGAGGAATATACATTCAGAGCAGCATATGGGAGCTGGCAGTCTTGCATTTATTTTAGCTTTTAGCGATGAGAGAAAATGAGATTTTGTGCTCTGTTCTCAAATGTACGGACCTGGAGTTGGATTGTGAGGGGAGCGTTAGGATTTAGGATGGAAAGAAGGAAACCAAACTCTTCAGGCTGCACCAATCCTAGTTTTTTCTAATCCACCAGCAACCTTTGAACATGTCTCTGCTAATTCTGTTGCTCTGCAAACTGAATATTGCGGGCTGTGTAATGCAGCCTCCTGCAAGATTGCTGCCCATCTAGGGCTGATGAGAACTGCGTGGCTCCAGAGGTGTCAGTTCAGCCCCAGGACAAAGGGAGCCATGGCATAACAACCTGAAGAAACTGCGGGATCTGGTGGAGGAGCAGAAGTTTCAGTGATGGTCTGAGATATCTGCATGCTGTGTAACATTGTGTGTGAACTCAGACTAGGATCATAGAATCATAGAATGGTTCAGGTTGGAAGGAACCCTTCCATGTCCCTTGCCATGGGCAGGGACACTAGACCGAGACCCATCCAGCCTGGCCCTGAACACCACTAGGGAAGTGGCATCCACAACTCTGGGCAACTGTTCCAATGTCTCACCACCTTCACAGTAAAGAATTTCTTCCTAGTATCTAGTCTACATCTGCCCTCTTTCAGTTTAAAACTGTTACTCCTTGTCCTATTGCTACACTACCTGACAAAGAGCACCTCCCCATCTCTCCTGTAGGCCCCCTGCAGGTACTGGAAGGCTGCTGTACGGTCTCCCCGGAGCCTTTTCTTCTCCAGGCTGAACAACCCCAACTCTCTCAGCCTGCCTTCATAGGATAGGTGCTCCAGCCCTCCGATCATCTTTGTGGCCCTCCGCTGGACTTATTCCAACAGGCCCATGTCCTTCTTGTGCTGAGGACCCCAGAGCTGGACACAGTACTCCAGGTGGGGTCTCACAAGAGCAGAGTACAGTGGTAGAATCACCTCCCTCGACCTCCTGTCCACGCTTCTTTTGATGCAGCCCAGGATGCAGGCAGCTTTCTGGGCTGCCAGCATACGTTGATGACTTCTGTTGAGCTTCTCATCCATCATCACTCCCCAGTTGTTTATCTCAGGGCTGCTCTCCAGCCATTCTCCACCCAACCTGTATTTGTGCCTCAGATTGCCGTGACCTGTGTGCAGGACCTTGCACTTGGCTTGGTTGAGCTTCATGAGATCCACATGGGCCCACTTCTCAAGCCTTGCAGGTCCCTCTGAATGGCATTCCTTCCCTCCAACGTGTTGACTCCGCCACACAGCTTGGTGTCATTGGCAGATTTGTGGAGGGTGCACTCTATCCCACTGTCCATGTCTCTGTCAAAGATGTTAAACAGCACTGGTCCCAGTGCTGACCACAGAGGAATGCCCCCTGAGGATCAATGGTTCTGGCCTGTTCCTCAGGAAGCTAGGAATCTAGACAGCCCTTGATACCATATGTCTCATTTATGGCACAGGAAGGGAGAATAACATGAAATACTGTCCCTGTTTCAAGATAAAATATCAACACACATATTAATTCAGCCATTCTTTGTCTTTTTGGATAAACTGTTATTCAACAACAATTTTATTTCACAGGAGGTTTTGTTCTATATTCTTTTATAAGCTGCCCAAGCCTTTCTTTTCTGTTATGGAGTTTGTCTTTGCCAAATGGTTTTTCTTTCTCTGGGTGCTAGTAACAAATAATATACTTTCCTTTCCTCCTTTTTCCCTTTCTTTTTATTTTTCCCAGCCAGAGGTGGTTGTGCCTGTCACTGTGGCTTCCCCTAAGCTCTTCCACCTAGTCCTCCGCTATGTCAGCCTGGGCTCAAAAAGCTTTAAAGGGAAGATCTCAATTGCTGAGAGAAAACATTTTGGCACTAATTATACTTGTAAGTGAATTAATTTTCTCACTAGGCTTGCCTGTCTTCCTCTGTCGTACACCAGCATTGCCATTCCAGTATATACTTGTCTGCATGTGTGTTTTCTTGTAGGACTTTAGTATGGTGCTTGCATGGCTTCTAACTGTTCCCCTATTCAGCACTTTACGGCTGGTTTTGTTTATTAACTTCCATTTTTCAGAATGAAGTGAGGATTACTTTGAATGTGGAAAAATCAAACCTCTCCTTATTTCGCATTATCCTGAGATATATTAACCCTGGAGGTGAAACGTTGTCTGGCCGTATATCTGCTTGTCAATCTCAGCCTGCAACAGGTAGGTGCAACTCAATGGCACAACGTAGCAGAGGAATGTTAGATCAGAGGAGCCTTCTCGGGGTGCACCTAAGTCAAATTTGTAACGCTGCTTAAAATGCATCACTTTTAACGGTGTCAGTGCTTTTGTGCTTTTCCTAATATATTTTGCTGTGTAATTGATGTGGCTGTGTTTGCATGACACCCCTGCTTACAGTAGTAATGGACATTTGGTTTCGCAAATGTTTACCAAACTCTTTGCTTTCAGTTCTTCACTTGGAAGCTCTGAACTGTTTGTTTTATGAAGCTTTTAAAGAAGGGATAACAACACTTAGTTTAGTTTAGTTGCCTTTAATATTTCAGTTTAAAGGTGGCTTCTGCCTTCATTCCATGAATAACATGTATTTAATGATGAATTCGATCTACCCAGTTAGCTTTGATTACAGACCTGAACAGCATGTGATGCCATTTGGGCCCTGATAAAAGATGAGTGAGTACTTCATCTCTCTTGAATGGCCCATATGCAGAACTGTCTCTTGTTATGCTTAACCTCAGCGTACTGATGGGAGCTAATGGAGTTAGTCATAGATCCTTTCAATAATTCAGAAGAGACAAAACTGAAGACTTGGCAGTGGCAGCAGTTTGTGGTGAGGTCTGGCTTGTATCTCCTGGGAGGCAGGGAACCATCTTTTGTCTGTGTCCAGGGGCTTAAAAGAAGAAACCTTCAATATTCATGACTATTGATCCTCACAACTTCTCTTTGCTAAAACATACTGCAGCTACATGTCTGTTGTGTATCGTCTGTGGCCAAAAGTTACCTTCAGTTACTCTCTGTAATGAAACATTTCAGATGCTACTAAGAACCTCCAGTATCTGAAAAACTTGGCTGAAAGTTACATGACAACAGGCCTCGTGTCAGCTAGAACGTCTTGTGAGTCAGTGCAGAGACAGGCTGAATGGAAAATAATAGAAGGGGAAAGTGAAGAAGTGAGCATTTCCGAGTATTACAAAACTGGCCATTACAGGGGCAGACCTTTGCTTTTCTAAACCAATTTGCACAAGACTAATGAGAGTGAAGACAACAACAGTTCCTAGCTCTGTAGCTTCCTGCATGTGGCCAAATGCACTATTAATGTGTACTGACAGAAAAGCATTGATCAGCTCCCGTTAGATCAATTTTAATGGAGGAAATCATCAGTACAGTGCACTAAGCAAGTTATACAGTCCCTTATTGTATTACTTGAGGGGGTTTTGGTTTTGTGTTTTTTTTGCTGGCAGGGGCTGCTCAGAGCAAAGAGTTTGTCTTCCCACCCAGCAAGGAGCCAGCTTTTGTTACAATCCCAGGAAAAAGCTCCACAGAGCCTTTCTCACTGGTTCCAGGCGCGTGGACTGTCAGCATAATGGCAGAGGAAGTCCTCTTGGTAAGAAAACAATTGAGGAAAACAAGTGCTTGAAGTATGTCAGGATTGTATTCCTCTGGAATTACCTGCAGGGGAGAACCCTGCAAGCAATTGAAATTCAGCACTAGTGAAAAGAGTACAGCAGCAGAATATCTGATGAAAATTTACACTTCTGCCTCGTATTTAATTTTTTTTCTTCTCTGACCTTCACTTGCTCTAATTTTTCTTGTGCTTACAAGACTATCTAGAATCTGTACCTTCAAAGGATAAAGTAAGATTAACATAAAGAGGTTGAGCATAAATGCTCATAGGAATTCATAATTCTTACATATCAGATGTCATATCTAAAGCTTGGATCAGCCACAGATGACTGTGGCTTTAGTTTCTTGACAAAGATTATTGAGAAAAGTATTGTAAGACGGGCTGCGTGATTAGCAGGTCATTTTCTAAATGTTTTTATCCTCCCATCATTACTCTTCTTTCACTCACTGAAAAACTGAAAAATTGTCTGGCAGCAGTTCTGAGAAATTGCTATAAAAAGGCAAATTGTATCAGGTGATCATTTATGAAAAACCTTAAACGTGTATGATCACAAAGACAGCTTACTGAAAGGCAGTTGTCTAGGGCTAACAAGTAGCCAGTGTCTTTAATTGTTAAGCCTGGGGCTTTGTTAAATTTATGGAATACCACATAAACTGTTACTAAAGAGCTTGCAAACATATTTCTTGATGAAAGTGACAGTATTTATTGTGCTGGGTTTTCTTAGTAATGCCTTTGAAAAGGGGTTTATTAATGAACTTAGCCCAGCATGTTCCCATAATAGCAGTTTTTATAAATAAATTCTAATATGTTAAGTAGGCAAGGCAGAGCAAGAACATACCAGCTTTTGAAGCACAGCTTAATAGATTACATGGAATATTTTTATAAAGTCACCCGGGATAGATGAATCTCCCTGGTGCAGTCAGGCACAGTTAAGTTGCGTGTGTGTGGATGGCACCCATGGGTGAAACCTGCACCCAGCTGGCTGTGTGGTACCAAGATGCAGGGAGGCTCCTTTATGAGTACCATCTTGTGCAACACATGATGGGAGGGTGGCTTTAGAGTTTCCCTGCTCACGGGGAGCTGCCTTTGTCCCATCTCTATGAAGATTTAAACAGAGCTATGGAGGCAGATTCTGAGGTTATTGGCCCATGTACCAACACAAAAAAATCAATGTCTTGCAGATACCCTCTATAAAAGTCGTTTATGTGATCAGTTTTGTCTATTGCTACATTCTGAAAGCCTAGAGATGTTTGTTTTGTAATTTCCTGCATGGATTTACATTTGTTGTATTCTTCGTTCTTAGGATTATATGGTGCTGTTACCTAGTGATTACTACGAAGCATCCATCTTGCAGATACAAGTTACAGAGCCTTGCACCTATTCAGGACGTGCTTCAACAGAGCAGTCAGTATATAAGCTACAGAATAAACCAGCCCTGAATGATTTTATCATTACCCTGCTGCATTTGAAAACAATAATAATCCTGTGCTTTGTTTGGGTTTTTGTTTTTTGTTTTTTTGTGTGCAAGCTGCTTGCTCTATCAGCATTTGCCACTGGGCAGATTTTCCTGTGTCCTTGGTTCCGAGGCAGTGTATTTCAGCCATGGGGGAGAATACAGAAGAATACCTGTGCGACAGCCAACTCCTGATCACCCAGTGATGTCCCATATCAGTGGAAGAGAGGTCAGATTCCTGCCTGCTTATTGTAGTCCCGTCTGCTCTGTTGACCCTAAACCTACCGGGGTAAAACAGTTACAGATTTATAGCTCAGGATCCCTAAAACAGACTCTGTGTTAGGTTATGCATTTTATGCAGAACTGTGTAAATGGATCAGTGTAGGCAGATTTATAACTGTGACAAGAGTGGACATTTCAGTCTGACAAAAGTATCTTATTAAATTAAAATCCCTCTGCTTTAGGCCTTCTGGCTTGTTCAGCATAGTGTTTAATTACAGCAGAAATGGCATAATGGCTTGTCAGTAGAAATAGTGTACATAATATCATTCTAAACTGATCTTTTTTTTTTTTTCTTTCTTAAATAGCTATACTTATGTAAAATATTTGCTTTACTAAAAAACAAGTGGAAGGAATTAGACCACTGCTGTAAGACCATTGAAAGAGAAACATGCTTTGTGAAATGAAACATTATACCAGAAGAGTGTTTGATAAAAATAAAGTATTTTATCAAGTACATGATAATTACATGTAAAATTATTATGTCCTCTATTTCTGTGCTTGGATAGCACTTTGAAAAATACCAAGTGCAACAAGAGTACTTACACGCCACAGGGCCCTGGTGCTTCATCACGGATGCATGTGCAAAACTTTACTGGTATGAATAACTGCAGTCAAGAGTCAAGTCAAGAAGGCTGTTGACAGAATTATTTGCATGTTTAAGTGTCTGTAGCCTAAGAAAATTAATTTAAATTTGAAAAGAGTCATATAGCTATCTGTAGCAAAAACCTCTATAATCACAGTACTGTCCATGCAACTATTTTCCATCAAATAATGTTCTAACAAATTTGTGCAAGTAACCGAAATTAAAAACTTGATGCTTCAGAAAGTGGCATTGGCTGATTGCTGGAGAAGATGCTTTCACTCTTTGTAGGGAATTAATATACTGCACTGCTGTATAGGAACTGGTAGAAACTGTGTTCCTACAAATTATTTTTTTAGTGGAGAAATAGAATACATTTTTATTTTTGTTATTAAAGATAGCATAGAGGTAACGGTGACAATTTTTCTATCATTAAAATTTCCTCACTGATACTTTCTAGCGGAGAATAATAATAATATACTAATTTCACAGGCTTATCTTACAGCCTTACTAGAACTGTTACAATGGCATCTGTTTATTGAACTTGTTTGACTCTTATGAGTGCATAGATTGATACTTAGAAGCATTGCTTCCGTTCTGCTGAACATCTTTTGCTGCGACAGCACAGGACTGGCCCTGGACTACTGCAGACCAGCTGGCTTGCAGGGTGGGAAAGGGGGTTTCCTGCAAGAAAGGGAGTGAAAAATCTAATGACCTTTTTCTTTTTCAATGATCTTCATCTAGGTCAATGTGCAGATGACCATAAATGTTCCTCAGGTTGGTCGCTATGTTCTGATTTTTGAATATGCCAATGAAGAGGATCAGTTATACACTGCTGAGGTAATAATACATAGCCCTGGACCTGTCACTGAAGGCAGAGTGAGAATATACAGTTGTAAATACAGGTAAGAATTTCTGAAGTAACCACTACATGATTAAATAGGCATTTGGGATATAATTGTACTTTTTATATATTGGAATCAATTTTACTGTGTAGATCGTTCAAATTTCTAGGGTGATTTAAAATCAAGTACATGATTCTTTGGGAACTGCACAGATTTTTAATTCTGTCTGTTCAATCAGCTCATTAAGTATTTCTACTGCTTCATTGAACGGTTTTCCTATACAAAGGGTATATGCATTCATAAATCCTTATAAATTATTAATCTCTGAATCCAGTGAAAGAGCATCACTGTTGGCTGCAGATGCCTGCACTGTTTTTATTTCATTAAAAGTGTGTCCAAGGGCTTTAGCTATAAAAAATGTGGCAGCTAGTTTTAGAAGAGTATTCCCACTGTTTCTAACAAGATCTGCTGAAGCAGAATCATAAAGGTCTCTGAAACTCTGATTGCAGCCACCCTCTGTCTGTTAGGCTGTAGTCAAGGTCTTCAGCCAAATGCTTTCTTACCCTTGTTGACTACTGAGGTTACTGCACATGTTTCTGCACAAGAGATTTTGTCTCTCCTGAGAGAGATTGTCTTTAACACTTCAGCAGTTCAGTTTGACTCAAGTTAGGATTGTGATCCTGCGGATCTTTGCTCCTTTGGGTGAGCCTCCCAGTGCCAGGGGACTACAGACCCTGGCATCCGTTTTTCCCATGAGCCAAGTTTGTGCAGATTGGAGGCTTAGGGATGAAATCATCCAGTAAGAAAATTCATTTTTGTCAGCGTGTTTGTGATAACAGAACAGAGCTATATGCAGCAGTGACCTTGTCAGGTTATTGCTGGGGAAAGCTCTTATTTTAGCCTGTTACCTAATGCTTTAAGCCCTAAACTGCTTGCTATGAATCTTCCATTTTATTGCACCTTTTCCCCTAAACACATTTCATAGGCTAATTTTGAACATACTTGCTTGTTCATATAATACGCTGAGAACTTGCTCATGAAAATACAAAGAAAGCCTTTGCTACTTTAATGTAGTAATGCAGTAAATCCTTTCTGTGGCCGTTCTGCATGAAGTAATGGTCACATTACAAGTAAGTTGCTGTGTCATCTTTCCTAAGCAGGAAGCTGCAAGCCTCTTCTGTTAAAAAATAAATCAAGAAATGGCATAGTGACGTACATACAGATAAAAGTAACTTGAAGAACCAGTAGTAGATTGTGCAAGATCATCTTACAGCTCTATGAGCTTGATTATTCCCAATAAAACATCTTAACAGAATGAAGCATTACAAAATTCCAGTGAATCACAAAAAAGGGACCTATATTTTTCTGATCTTAAGTGTCCTTAGCCCAGAGCTGAACTTACTTCTGAGCTGTGCTCTAAAAAAGAGTGAAGCTTCTACATTCTGTTTTTTGTAGAGGATAATTGGAGAAGGAGTTGTATGGTGGTTACAGCTTCTCACCCAAGGCACCGTGGGTGGCCTCGCTGAGCTGAAGTGCAGAAGAAAGAAAAGAAATTAGAGCCTTAAATGAATTCTCTTTAGCATAAGGGAACTGCTACTCCTTTTGGCACATTAGAGGGGTCATGCTGCCTGAACAAGGCAGAGTTCAAAGGTGTTAGCAAGACTACTCTTATTGGCATCTATTTGTCTTTACCAAAGATGTGCAGCCAATTGAAGGTAGTCAGTAAGAGAACCTACATTTTTTTTCACTTGTTTTGAGGACTATCTCAGCGTACAGAATCACTTCCTAAAATCAAAACTTGCCCAGCTGCCACTGGTGAGAGCTGCTGATCCACACATCAACGGCACGTGGCAGTGGTGGAGAACAGCAGCTGGTGCGTGCTGGCACCTCAAGTTTCATGCTGTGTTACGCCTCTGCAGAGAGCGTGTATGTGTCTGTTAATGTCCTACTTAAAGCAGTAGCTCAAATGGAAATTTCAGCAGAGGTCTGGAGGTTTGGACTCTGGGTAGGTCAACTCACAAAGGATGAGCAGTATTGTGCATTTAGTACATCCTTTGGTGAGGACACTGCATGTTCATCGATGGCCAAAGATAGATATTACTTATGATCCAGTAGGACAGCTAGGCACCAGTGGTAAGGATAGTCAAAAGCTAGGCAGCTGAACTAGGCCAGAGCCTAAACAACATGACAATGCCAGCAGGCTCTGATTTAATCCTGCTTTTTGTCTCAGTTTCCTTTGTCGCAGCATTGTAGTTGATGACAGGAATCGTATTGCAGCCTATGACCTTCTAGCAGACACAAAGATACACCTTAAAGCATCATCAATTAATTTTCTTCTGGTAAGTTTCCATTATCTTTTCCCTTTTGTATTATTTGTTCGCTGAGTGGGTCAAGAGAAATACTTTTCTTCCTATATTCACATGCTGTATGGTCTTAATGTGAAGATGTATATTAGATGCTTAAAATTTTTTTATATGTACTCAGAGAATACTGGAACAAACTTGGTCAGTTTCAAAGATAAACAGAAATTTGCCTTTCTTGGCAAGTTGTTTTTTTCAACTCTCTTGCACTTTATTTTAATTTGCCTTTCTCATCTACATGTAAACTTTAAATGGAAAATCTTCCGGTAGCTTTTATACTCCATCTTTTTTTTTTTCTTTCCTTTTCTTTTCCTTATCTTTCACTTTTTTTTAATCCTTAAGACCCACGTGAGAGTTTCTGTGTTCTCTTACAAAATTCCGGCAATAACTGCATTCATTCCAGGCAATAAATGCATTAATTAATGATATAACCTTTAAATACTTTGAATGGAAAGCCTTCACTGCCCTCTTTTGGCCACACCAGGAGTACATTTTTCTGGACACAATTTTCTTCTGTGTTGTTTCTGTTCTCTATTTTAGAAACACAAGATGAGTTACACAGTTTGTTAAAATCTACAGTTGAGACCCAGCTGCAAAGAGAGTTTCCTGGAACTGCCGGAATTAAGAACGGATACATGCTTTCTTCATTTCATGAGGCAGTGTTCAGTGTGAACAAATACCTTTCAAATTGACTGTTAGCTCCCTGCAGCAATTGCTGTGCTAACAAGATCCATATACAAAAGGCATTGATATTATTAGTCTGTACCTCCACATGTGGAAGTCTCTTGTGCTAAGAATATCTGGTTTTATTTCTAAATTCTAGTTTTCATTCTCTGAATAGCTTGCTGCAAGATAAATTTCAGTATTATCCTGAGATACAGGAAATAATTCCCCGTGTTAAATGTAAAGACTGTGCTTAGCAAAAGATTGGAAGAAGGGGGGAGAGTTTCTAGTATATGGACACTAATCATGGAATCAATGGCAGCAACTTTGGAATTAAAGTCACTTGTGTCACCCCCTGTCTTACAGACGAGAGGGTCAAAGGGGAACATCCCACCAATGCTGCAGTTCATAAATCTAAATAAAGAGGAATTGGGGCTCTTGAGGTCAGCTTTCAAGAGAGGCTTTTATAACTTAATAGTCTTTCTTTCACATTGATGTACATGAGCTGTCTAAACCCACACCATGTTTTGCTCTAACTTTTTAGCTGCTCATAAAGTGCAATTTGAAGCTTCAGAGTCTACCCTTGTTTTGCTTTAATGGGCTGGAGCCACGTGGGTCATTACATGCAGGACAGGAAGAATGTTTGCTGCCCAAGAAAAGAGACTTTTAACATTCTGCCTTCTGGCTTATAAAGGGTTTCTAGCCCCTGCTCACTACTGCTAAAACACAAACTGAGCTCCCTTAGGACCTGCTTCTAAACTGAATCACTTTGCACATTAATGAATTCTTCCTATGCAATTTGTATTTATGCTAATACATGGCACTAGTTATGATACTGCTTATCAGGCATTTTTATCTCCTTTTCAAGTAGTTCATGCACAAGTTTTGTAACACACACTTATGTATTTTGCAAGTACAGTTAACATATTTTATTACTGCAAACCGATGTGTCTACCTACAAACCTTCCCATATGTTCTTACCACCATGGCTACAGCAGGACAACAGCTTCATTTGCTCATGTCTAGTTTTAGTTAAAAAAAAAAATATTTATATGAGGTCTCTTTGGCTTTTAAAATGACTTCTTAATCTATTGGCAGAAATCCTGATGTCACTGAAACTTGATCCTATGGACTTTGTGCAAGCAAGTATCTGTGCCTACATTTCAGAAGGTCTAGGATTTCCCCCAGAGTCCAAAAGTTTCTACCACCACAGATTAGAGCTTTACCCTCCCACCGCTGTACGCTCCTTGCCTATCTTCTGCCACCATGATCTGGTCTTCTGTCGTTCCCATTGCCATACATTACTCACATTTCAATTTATTTAACTTCTGAACAGCCAACATTCCCCCGAGAAGAACAGAAAATATTGAGGCATTCAGGTGCAGGCAGGTAAAGGGATACAAAATCTTGTTAATTGTGTTTTCTGCTTATTTTTCAGCACAAAGTCTGTATTATATCAGCGGAAGAATTTTCTCCAGAATATGTGGATCCTAAAGTACAGTGCATAGCTACTTACATGGGTACCCATGATGGAAGGTAACTTTCTTGGTTTCATCCTTTGTATTTTGATAAGAAGACCTTGCAAGGCAGACTAAATGGAATTTTAATTCTTTTGAATGAAACTTCACTCAGTGATTCACAGGTGATTTGTAGGTCACTTTTGCAAAGTAGTATTTGTAAAAAAGCTGAAGTGTTAGTGTTAATCTAGACAGGACTTTATTAATACTAGCCTCTTCCTGGCCTGTCAGAACTACTGAGTGCCAGTGTGGTAGAAAACTTGCATCTTTCACACGCTGTCCAGTACGATAGCTGTGCAGCTGGAGAAACATGGCTACTTCAGTGGCCTGAAATGCTTACCTCTCCTTCTGGAGTTTCACTCTGCATGATACTGCTTCAGCTGCTCCAAAATGCTTCAATTTGTCATTTGGTAGGGGATGTGACTGCCTTTTCAGGTACAAATTCACCATCTCGACTTGGAAGCATTAAACCACTCAACGTGTAAACCCCAGCTTCACAAACAGGCCGTTCGCTTGTCTATCTCATCCTAGGGCCTGTATGGTAGGTGTGCCCTCAGCATTCACCCCACATGGCAATGCCAGGTGATCCTTCTCCTCCATTATACTTGTAGAGGCCCAGTTATTAGAGCACTCATATACAGCTTGGCTGACCCAGACTGATGGCTTTTCTCTTGCTGCAAAGACCTGAACCTCAACTTTCACTTCCCGAGTGGTCAGTTTGGGCTTCTGCAGAGTACTTTCTCAGTCCTGTTGAAGGCCTTCCCCCTCTCCATATGTTTTATTCTTTGGGCCAGAGAGGAACTATCACTGCTACCAAATTAGGGAGCCCGACGGCTCAGTTCCTGTGGCACTCCCCAGGATGTCCCTCGTGATGCCACTCCTCAAGCTTTCTTCCTACTGATCTGGCAATGGGAAGAGCCTCAGAGTAAAAGTAAATGTCATTTGCAGGACTTCAGAGGCAGAAAGTATTGGTGATTAGGTCTAGTAGTTTTCCAGATGGTAGCTTCTAACATAATGGTTGAATTGAAATAGCAAGCAAAAAAATCTGGATAGTAAATTGGATAAAAGCATGTGACTGTACTTGGCTTCCTAGGATGCTTAACATTGAATTGCAGCTTTAATTCTCCTGTTCAGTGTTACAAATGAGAGTAGCTTTCTAAGACTGAAGATACTTGTTCTCAAATCAAAGGTATTTTGCATCTTGTGCATTTATATTCTGAGTAAAATGGGAGAAACAGTCTGGGTGAAAAATAAACTTTAAAATAAAATTAATGTAGAAATTTTTACCTTTCACTTTAGTTTTGTGTTGCGTTTTTTTTTTAATATTTTGTTATATTTGTGTAGTTTACCGAATATTTATGTTCGGTTATTGTGACCATTATCTGGCAGCATTTTTGCTTTTCTGAAAGTGTTCAGTGTTCACCAAGTTGAAAGATCCAGAGTCTTGGCTCAGTTTAATAGTACTGTGCAGGATGCTGCACGTGACTTCCCACACAGGCCTGGCAAATAAATCTCAATCCTGGCCCTGAAGCACACTTGCCATTCCAGTTCTGGACCTGTTTTGACCGAAGATTAATCATTGTCTGTTGAGTACTTATGAGAAGTGAACAAATACTAGCAGGAACTCCCCCCCGCCCCCACCCCCAACATTTTCTTCTGGAGTCTTGGAAAATACTTCTCTAAATCAAGTTCTTTGGAATTAAATATACCAAGGAAGAAATAGTTAAACACAGCAGTGAACAAATAAGGATGCTTTCAAGGAGCACCCTTACCTATATTTGAGTGTATACTTAACTTCTAAGTACTTAAGTAGTCCTCTTGACTTTAGTGAGAAAATTTGTGTGTTTAAAGGATACACCTATATAAATATTTGTAGAACTGAGAATTCAGTATTAGTATAGATTCTGATGAATGTAACTAACTGAATCACTAGAATGTATTTAACTGGGGATTTTTGAATACTCTTACTTCCCTTAGGTTTCATCTTTTTTAGTAATCTCTTTCTGTTGATGCTCATTATGTTATTGAAATTTCCACTGAATCAGTTACTGTACATTTTCCCCCTTTGGGAGCTAAATCTGCACCTCTTGTTTTCTGATCATTTACATAGAATCCAAAGATTAGCAGTGGTGACTATTGCATTATTAATTGCAGCACATTCTAATATATTAGCTTTTGTGAGTTGTCTGCGTTTCCTTTCATGATGCCTGGTAATTCTCCTGGCTCCAGGAGTAATTAATATAATTCTGTGTTTAGTGTAACATGCATTCCCTCAGTGTATGAAACTCCACCCATGGCTTTGGTTTTGGATGCATTCAAGGATGGAAAAATTTCTGAAGTAGGAAGAAACATACTCTATTATCCAATGAGTGCCCCTTTGCCTTCTGACGTGATTCAGGGAGTCACCCTGACATCATTACAGGTATCTCAGATTTTGTAAATAGTATTTCTTTCGTTACAAATTATGTTCTTGGTAAAGTTGAATAGATGAAGCATTATATGAGAATCAAAACCGAGTGATTGGATATGATCAAAATGTTGCAGCCTGAGTAAGCCACAAAGATATTACACAGCAAGAGAAACAAAAAAGCCAGCTTCTTTATATACTAGGCAGTAGTCTCACAGACTGCAGAAGAGCATTGGATACGCTTGGCATGCAAACAGCTAGGAGCCTGCCATGGTAATGCCATACTCTGAAGAGATTGCCAGCTTCCCGAAGGATGTTAATCCCCCTCTCTTTCATTGCAGATAGGTGACACAGAACACAGCTCATAAACCCAAGAATACCTCATGAAACAAATGTGCTATCAGAGCTGTTCTTGTTTCCACAGAGCCAGATTACTTTGAGTGGCAGAGTGCCCCACTTGGGCAGATATGTGTTTGTAGTACATTTTTATCAGCCAGCACACCCAGCGTTCACCGTCCAAGTCCGTGTGGATGCAGGACGCGTGTGGTCAGGTAAGCACCTGAATTTGATCAACTCCTTTGCTTTCTCAGTGTTTTAACACACGGAGAATTTCGGGGCATTTTTTTTTCTTTTAGGTTCCTTCAATGCTTCATTCTGCCCCCATACCTCTGGGTGTAGGCATCAGGTGATTGCAGAAAACCAACTTGAACTTGACATTTCTCAACCTGAGGTCTCTGTTACAGTGGTGATACCTGATGGAAAAATGCTGGTTCTGGTATGTTGATTACACAAATGTACTTGGACACGTTATTCTCAGTTTCAGTGTTCATTTAGAGATAGATGCAAAGATGAAAGCCAAAAAGAAAGAATTTGTCTTTTAATTTTCAAGTTATTAACCTTTTGTACACTACCACTGTTTTATTTGAAATTTTTAAGATACTATACACTACTTTTGTTGTACACTGCTTGTAGCATCACATATCTTGGGGGAAGATAAGTAAATTTTGTTATTTTGTTCAGTTGAAATGTTACGGGTTTTGAGAAAATCCAGAATGCATAATGAAGCAATATTTAAAGACATAAATGCCTTAGCTTGTGTTTTTACTTTTCTCTGAAATGTACAATTTAGCTTTCTTGTTGTTTTAAGGAAAAAGCCTTAGTTGTTCCAGCAGACACCTACAGTTACAAAATTCTTGACAAAAAGACAGTGGACAAGTCATTTGATTTTATCAGCCAATGTGGAAGAAACAGTTTTTATATTGAGTAAGCATTGCTTTCTAAAAAACTAAACGTTGACAACAAGCTGGGAATTAATACAATTAATACTACTTTTACTTTGTATTAAAGACATATGTATGAAATCCGCATCATTGTGCTACATTAAAATGCTCTTCATAGCTTATTCTGGCCTCTTAAATCTCCATGAGTCATTTTCCCATGACTTTCTGTTGCAAATGAAATGTAAAGGTAGAGCTACATTGCTCACAGTACAAAAGAGGAAAATCTGTGTCATCTTTCTGTCTTTGCTATTTCCATCTTTGGTATTTGGTATTTTGCTTGGCATGTCTGAACTAATATGACTAATATACGCACTTTCTTTGAAAAAAAATCTCTTAATTGCATGTTCAAAGCTGTTCACCACTGATTTAAGTATATCCTTGCATGGGTACTGACGCCATCCTTACGTCAAAGAGCTGTTTGGAAGACAGAACCCTAACCGACTGAAGCAAAAAGCACGCTTGTAGCAATCCCCAAGTGCCAGTACTTACATGACTTATATTTCAATTTAAATAGCCCAGAAGGATCATCGGCCTTCTGTAAGGACTCTGTAAGGTCACTAGTGGCTTTCTACAACAACGGAGCCCTGCCGTGTAATTGCCACAGCGCGGGTGCCACGAGCCCTACTTGCAGCCCCCTGGGAGGACAGTGTACTTGCAGGCCTCATGTCATTGGTCGTCAGTGCAGCCGATGCCAAACTGGCTACTATGGATTCCCCTTCTGCAAGTGTAAGTACCTGCTTGGACTCACTCGGCACCTGACCTGACCTTTTATTTAATTCTCTCATGGTACTGCACAGGTACCACAGCCTTGCTTTTCTTTACAGGGCTTGATCCTATGAGAGGTGGGTTGAGTCATTTTACATTTGGCTTGAGGCAGAAATAACCCCATTCCCTTATAGCACACCTAGCTCATGGTGAAGTGGGCCTTTTGCATATATTGTCCGTAGTAAGATTACATTTAAACTGGTTCAATTCCGTATTTTGGATTTTTCTGCACTGACTGCTGAATTGCTTCCAAGTTATTACTGTTGCATCCCAGTTTACACCTTCAAGATTTTCCATAGGTAATCAGAGACATAGCATTCTTAATTCCTCGTATTCTCATGTTATTCTTAATAACATCAACAGATTTAGAGATTACACCAACAGTCCTCAGCTGTTATTATACTCAATGTACTATTCGTCGTTTAATCCTGGGTAATTTTGGGAAGTGATTAATAATGCCTGTGGTGAAGTTAAGCAATGAAACTGTGGTAAACAGCCAGGCACTAAAGACACTCTTCAAAACTACCGTTACAGTCATATAGTTGAGGTGAGTGATGCTCAGCTTAAAACTGGTGAAAGAGAGAAAAGAATCATGTCCTTTATACAAAAAGGTTGTGCCTGTTTGTTTCATATGCAAGTGCAATAAGAGTTGACCATGGTAAGTTAAGATGTGATTAATCTGTAGAACGTTTTCTTTGACCTAGTATGCAATTGTGGGCAGCGGCTTTGTGACGCCATGACTGGTAAATGCATTTGCCCTCCGCGAACTGTGAAACCAAAGTGTGAAGTGTGCGAGAAACATTACTTCAGCTATCACCCTCTTGCTGGCTGCGAGAGCTGCAACTGTTCAGAAAGAGGAGTCATTAATATGACAAGCCCAGAATGTGAAAAAAACAACGGGCAATGCAAGTAAGTTTGAGTTATGCGCGTTATAACCAATGCATGAGCGGTTTGCTTCATCGTTCCTTTCAGGAATTTGGAGGGGAAGCGGGAAAATTTGATGATGATGATTTGGGATTTAAGCAGCGCTGGGTGATGGTGAGGACTCAGCTGTTTGAGGGACACCTGCAATGTTTTAGTGCAGGTAACTCATGAGGGAATTTGGTATTCCTGGGCTTGCATTCTGTTTGCCAGGGGTAAGACACCAAATCTCTGTCCAGCTCGTATGTCTTAGCCAATGTCAG
This sequence comes from Nycticryphes semicollaris, assembly GCA_013400055.1. Taxonomy (NCBI): domain Eukaryota; kingdom Metazoa; phylum Chordata; class Aves; order Charadriiformes; family Rostratulidae; genus Nycticryphes; species Nycticryphes semicollaris. Next base: position 112,456 of record VXBJ01003229.1, on the reverse strand, counting down.
TTGGTGGCAGACCTCAGATTGGAGCTCCTGACTTCTGAACACATGCACCGTTTGTAATGGTGTACGTTATTTGCCAAATTCGTAAAACTTTGCAGTTGACCTTCTGCAGTCTGATGTCAGGATTTAAGTCAAATGATGTTTTTAAGTTCTGTAAAGCTTGAATGTTTGCAATGAATTCTGAGCAACCTTGATGGTAGGTGCTGTGTGTATGGAAAATATGGTTCAGTTGGAGTCATAGGTGATAATTGCCCTTAAAACTATGCCTTCTGCATGACATATGCTAATTTTTCTGTAATTCAACATGTTGATGTGAGAATAAATTCTTTAGTTTTATTCTCCTATTTACAGGCACAGCCATAGGGAATGATCTTAAATTTGGATGCTGTCATATTAGTATAGTTGAACATTGCTAATATTCCCTTGGAGAGGCCAAGTCCTTAACTAGTAAGTTCAAATACTTGATAGCCAGTAGGTTGTGAAAGGCCAGGATTAGTTCAGTTTCACTGGTTTGGCTATGTTAGGGTCCTAAGAAAGAGAAATTTGTCCTTCCTGCTCTGCCATTAAGCCTGTAAGTATGAAAAAGAACAGACATTTTCAAAGAATACTCATGTTATTTCCCAAATTTAAATTATTTTCCTAAGTCTGTTCTTTTCATATGAAGTGAGTAACTGTCTTTTCCCAAGACCAAAACAGGAATCTGTTTTCATAGTTAGAAGTTGGGGTTCAAGGTTAAAACGTAGCATATTCTGTTACTTTCGATCTGATTAGTCTCTGCTTTCATTTTCCCCATACAACACAAAATAAAATCAATATAAATACTATGCAAAAAGAAATAAAATTAATAATTCAGTCAAAATCTAATGCTTCAAATAAAGGGCATATCATGTTTCTACTTGAGTAAAATTGAGGATAATTTTTGCAGGAATAATCACATTTTTCCATTTCAGTGAAAAGTTTGTATTGCCTGATTATACAGGTGATATTTTTCATGTGAAACCTAATTTGAAGTATCAGAGAAACAATATCAAAAATTCTGAAGCAAAATTTGACATTTAGCAAATACTCCTGGATTGACTGTTGAAGTAGATATCTAACTGCTACATTCTGATCAATACTTTTCCCTCTGTGGACTACATGAAGTTCAAAGTCCCCATCCAGCTCCAGTTATGTGTGTGTGAGTGTAATGTGTTCAGAGAGACTCTGAGAGACCTCGCCCATTGTTTGATGAACTGAGTAATTGCTTTCATGTGTTTCATGGAGTGTAGTCTACCTTGTCTGCATACTTTAACTGTTTATTTCCATTAAATTCCTAGTGTTAGAGCACATATTAATTTCGTGCTGAGAGCCACAGGAGTCTCCACCAACTTGCTGAGACTTTATCACAACTGAAATGTAAAGACGTGGATGGCAGTGGTGGCAGACATTCTTTATCAATGGGTCCGTGCTCTCCTGAAACCTGCTTTGGGCTGGTACAGACAGTTTAGCAGCATAGAGAGGAGGAAGAGGGATCATCAGACCTACATTTTCGCTAGTTTTATCAGACTGTACAAGTTTTTTATGAAGGTAGGATGAAGGAGCTGCTGCCATGGAAAGATGTCCTCATCTCAAGCCTTGTTTGTAGTTTGGTGTTGGTTTTTGCACTGTCTGTACATCACCTAAATAGATTCAAGGTGTTCAGCCTTCACTGTGAGCAAGGTGGATTTTATCCTTTGTGAAGCTGTAAACTAGCCCAAGCCTTATAGCAGGTTGAAGTTCCCATAATTATTCAAATGCCCGGGATTCTCCACCTTTTTGTTGGCAAGTGAGTACCTTGAGTAAGGCTCAGTCACATCCTCCAGCTATAAAACTTCTTCCAGCTCCGCTTACCTGTGCGCAACACCCATGCTTCTCACCTTGGTGTGTAGAAAGAGCAGTTCTGTGCTGCAAGCACTGAAGAGCTGCAGGAGTCTAATTCTACTGTGAGCATTTATGTCCTTCAAAATCAAATCCATTCCAAATCAGTTCCATGACCATTTAAAACATCCCACCATTCATATCTAAGAACAATACTAACCTGCTGCTGTTTCTCCATGGAAATCAAAAAGTTGTCTCATAGTCATGCAATCACTTCAAAGACCCACCTGCCATTTGCTTTAATCTTTCCTGCCTCGCTCCATTCCTGCCTCACCTAATGACTCCCTCCTCTGTGTTTGTTTGTTGATGAAGATGCAAACCAGGAATAAAAGGACGCCAGTGTGACCAGTGTGCTCCTGGTACTTACGGTTTCCCAAACTGTGTGCCCTGTAACTGCAACAGAGATGGAACAGAACCAGATGTGTGCGATCCCCAGACAGGAATTTGTCTCTGCAAGGTCAGATAAATCAAGTTACTTCTGCATTCACAAGCATTGTTTGTGCATCAGTGACTATTTCATATTTAATGGGGTGAATGAAGTGTGAGTTTATCACTAGATTTTCAGTAAGAATTAAATGCAGCTGTACGAAACCATCACACCTTGCAGTATCACACAAACACACATCACAGATTATCATGGTAGGATTGAAATGCCATTTTTTAATGAGTACAATATCTGACAGTTTTGCAGGCAGTTTTAGACTTTGCAGGATGTTACAGAGCTGCAGAGTTAGACGTCTGTGGATTCATTGAAGCAGTCTCTACCCTGCACAGGCCCACTTTATGCATCTGCATCTCGACTTTTGGATGTTAACCAGGTCCCATGCTTTTTTTAGCCATGTTATGTCAGTTGACATTTCACCACATCATTATATCCAGGAAATTTTCTTTTGTTCTGATCTGCATAATTAAATGTGATAAATGTGAACTTTCACAAGTGACCTTTTATATTGTAGGTTTGGAAAAGCCAACAGGAGGGTTTTGGCAGGAAGTTACCATCTGTCTCTGACTAATATGTATTACTCAGTGGTTTGCTTTATAAACTAAAAAGACAGCTCGTAATTAAGAAGTGGAGAAGTATCCAGACATTCACACATTTTCATTCATGTTTCCATACTTTTAAATAAATATTATTTCAGAAGATCTGTTTTATGTGCAGGAGATTTTGGGGGCCTCACCAAAACCAAAAGGAAAGCACTGAGATTTCTTTCACCTGTCCCTTAACAGGAGAACGTTGAAGGTGCAGAATGTGATACTTGCCGACCGGGATCCTTTTACCTGGACCCTTCCAATCCCAAAGGATGCACCTCTTGCTTTTGTTTTGGGGCAACCAGCAACTGTCGCAGCACAAATCGCCGTAGAACCAAGGTGTACCCAATAGCGGGTTTTTTCTTTGCTATCATAAACCTACGTTTATTCCATTAAGGAAATGCCAGATTTCTTCCAAAACTGAATATAAATTTAATCAGTTTCTAAGGAAGAGAAGCATTCTGCAAGCAATAGTGCAGATTTAGTGCAGCCTTGTTAAGACTTAAGTGAGGTCTGAAAGTGCCTTGTAGAAGAAATGGCCCTTTTCACCTGTTCGTTTGCCAATCACTAGTTGGACTGAAGTTGTGCTGGCCTTGTATTGCCTTATCGTCAGACACTAGTTCATCATTAAAGTCAATGGTCTCCCTCAAGAGGCTTTGATAAGCACATGTGTCATTTTACATGTCTATATCATAGATACATTTTGAAACCTAAGAAATGTGGGACATAAAATGTGCATTAAAGAGCCAAAATATTAGGCTACATTGCCTGCATCTGCAAAATATCCTGCCGTGTCCTCTCCCTCCCAGTTTACCTACCACAACAGGTCTCCACTTTATCTTCTAGGTTTATCTATCTGTCCTTGGTTTGATTTTGGAATGAACTTAAAACAGCATCTCCAAATTATATCCTTGGATATAATTTGTGTACACAACTCCCAGTCACCTCCAGGAGGGTTATGTCTACATGTGACTGTTATGTCTTCATGTGACTGAAAACAGAATTTAGTTTCCAGGTGACAAACCAAATGCCTGCATCCCAAGTAGCTTTGGCACATCTGTTCCACTTACACTCTCTTTTGAGATCTCTGCAACCTCCATTGCGCAAAGACTTTTAGGCTGGCTCTGGAGGGGTTGAATTTCATGCTAAGGCAATTATAGAGGCTAAACAATTTCTCCTCATTACTTGGTGCTGGTAAAGCTTAATAAAAAATGAGACAAGCTTTTATTTCCTTTATATTCCTTTCATTAGTTCGTGGACATGAGGAACTGGCGCTTGGAGGCAGTGGAGGAAAGTATTGTCATTCCAGTCACTTTCAATCCAGTCAGTAATAGTGTAGTGGCTGATGTTCAGGAATTGCCTGCTTCTGTGCATAGTTTATACTGGAAAGCACCACCATCTTACCTGGGAGAGAAGGTAAATGACACCTAACTCATCTGTTTTAATAATGTATTCATTTTTTGCCAGCATTGTTGATAAAGAGTCTCATTGTTTTTCTTAGATGATGTTTCTCTCTCTTCCCTCATGAGATTCATATCTCTCTTACCTAGCATGCCAGGAATCTCAATGTTCTACTTCCTGAGTACAGTGTTAAAATTATAACCAATAACACAGAAATAATCACCTTGCTTGGTGCCAGGGAGGTCTTTATGTGAGCAGCTTGGTCGGGAGCTGTGGTTCAGGGAGCTGGTACCTTCAGCCACATTTCTGTCACCCAGAACACTTAGAGGCCAAGTATCCTTTAGTACTTGTGCCCAAGTATCCTTTAGACTCCCTAGCATATCCCTTGGGCAGATTTCCATAAGAAGAGAAAGTGATTACATGCCAAGTGGCACACGAAAAATCCCCAACCTTTTGCTTTCGATGTGTTGCTTGGGAAGAGCAAGCAACACTGGGTTTTCTAACCTTTGTGTTCTTTGAACTGCTTGCTGCTCTTTCTGCTGATGAACGGGAGCAGTCTTTTGCTCAGGGTTCATACCTATCAGCATTTCAGCCTGGGGATCACACTGACCAGGGGGACTTTGCCAGTGGTGGTTTTCTGGCCCAGAGCCCCAGGTTCTCCCAGCTGTAACTCTGTAGGTATGGATAGCTGCTAGTCAGTTATAGAGCACACAGGCTTTTCAGATGCAACAGATGCTTTTCTGATGTCACACGAGTGAAAACAAATGGGATAGACACATTAAACATGGTACAATTTTTGAAGTTCCTCTTAGTCCTCATTTTAAAGACTAGAGTGGTATTTTACATCCTGCTCTTCTATGCTCAGGGGTAAATATCTTTCAGTTGAACAGCACATTTAGGTAGGGTGCTTTTTGTTAATTTTATAGAGGTTCTTGTTTCAGTGTTTTCAAATGAATTTTCAAAGAAATTTCATGTTAAAGCACATGTTGTCTACTGCAGTGTTAAACCAAAAAGACTTTTCTTGTTCCCATAAACAAAGCAACGCTTTTTAAACACAGATATTAAGAACAGTGCTATGAGTTTTGTGTTACCTGTCACAGTATCTAACCAGGCATGCCATGACTTGCTTTTGTTTACGGTAACAACACTGTGAATAAAATAGTTCTATTTTGGGATCTGCTTTTACTGTACACTGTATGTAAGTGTATATTTTAGCACAGGCAATACTGCAGTAGTGGAAGTTCCCCTCCAAATGGTATTTTGCCACTCGTAATTTAGCAGTTATTGATGTTATTGCAATCTGAAAACATCAGGTTTTGATCTCCTTCCAGTGATAGCACCTATTGCAGAAAAAGTGAGCAAGATCACTCCAGATATTTTTCAGTATGAGGAGGGTATAAGTACTGTTTTCCATTATCTTAAACCTTTGAACTAGTTCCACCAGAACATTAATATTTAGCAGAGTATATTTTCTTTCCTCTCTACCTTTTGTTTACAAAGTTAAAAGAGAATAAAATGTAAGATCTATAGCAGTGCAAAAAGTAACAGTCATTGAGAAATTCAGATCACATCATCCCCATATTCTGTCCTTTTGTATTTTAACATTCTATTTAATAAACCACTTGGTGTTAGAAAATAAATACTGTACAGGTGCTTACCTGCAGAACACCAAAACCTGACAAAGCAGTTCTTCCTCTCATGTCAAAACCAAACGTGAGCTATAAGGGCTAACACCAAGGGGTGTAAAACCCTTGTACATCTGTGTAGTACAAAGTAGTAGATCTGTGGCAAAACACCTGATTTCACCTAGTACCCATGAATCTTTTTTTTTCTCATCTTGTCTTGGAACAAAACCTTTAGGCTGTGCCTGGAGCTTCCTTTCCTTTCCATACATTTTGAACTGAGTCACCAGGGAAGCTGTTTGTCAGATGATTCAAACGTACTTGCCCAGGTCTTTGTTCTGGGCAGTGGCATATGTATTTGGTTGGGTTTGAGCCTGCCTGTGGTCAACTGTAATTGAGCCAAAAGAAGTGTGGTTTCAGCTCAATCTACAGGAACAGCCTGTTTAGGACAGAGTAGAAGTCCTGTCCTCCATAAGGTGGAGCAAGCATCTCCTGATTAGATTCAGGTTTGTAGTAAGTTTAGAAAAGGCTGGCCTGTGGAAGCCACCTTTAAACATTCTTGGTCTGATTTCTCGTTTTTAATCCACGGGGTTCAATTTCATTTTCACCCGCTCTTGATGAGCCAAATCTGTTCTGTAGGGTGATGGGAAGAACATGTTCGTATGAACATGTGATTTCTCCATGACACAGATGGCATGATCCCAGGTATGAAAAAACCAAACAACCCAATGCAGGCAACCTTCCAGAGAACAGTAACCGCTCAAAAAGCGATGTCAGATACACAAAATAAACAAAATAGAAAGCAATTTCTTCCAAGCAACACATATTTTCATATTTTGTCTAGAGAACAAATAGTTCTCTGTGCTGGAAGAAGGGGATCCTGAATACAAAATTACATTAATACCGCAATAGCATGGTAAAGTATCTCTGGTCTTGTTCATTGTGTTACAGCTTTCTTCATATGGTGGATTCCTAAGTTACCAAGTGAAATCTTTTGGCTTACCTAGTGAGGGCATGGTTCTTCTGGATAAGAGACCAGATATAAAACTAACAGTAAGTTTTGATGTATTATTTTTTTCTTTCAAGCAATACCAATACCAAGATTTTTTCTGTTACCTGACAGCTAGGGCAAATTCTGCTCCTATAGTGTGCTTAACTTTATAGCAACTTGCTACATTTCTATGGGATTTTAGTGCATTTTGCTCAAAGCCATCAACACACTTATCTCTGTTGCAAAAGTAAAATATTATTAAGCATAGCTGACTTGAGAGCAAATAAAAAGATAAAGCAGGATTTTCTCTGTGAAATGCACCTGTGGAAAAAAATTTAATTAATGCCTTGCACACTTGTCAACAACTATGGCCTCAACTCTTTAAAATATGCCTTGGATTCCATGTGTAATTAATCTCATTTTTTGTGAGAATTTTCTTCAGGATAAAATTAAGTGTAGTTGTAAGGCTTCAAGGGACTGAAGTAAAATGCATTTTAGGTTAACAGTTTTAAATTCAACCACTTTAGGGCCAAAACTGAAATCTTTTACTGTTTGTTGAAATTCCCAAGAGGCTGTTTTTGTTTCTTCAGGCTATCAGAAATACTAATTCAGTATTCTAGGAGTCTTCTGGGGAAACATACCTCATAAAGTATCTAAAGCTATTTCTGTACCAGGATGCAAAGCAGAATGTTTGAAAATTAAAAAAAAGAAAATTACCCCAAAGTAATAACTAATTCCTGTGTGAATTGGTCAGCATTAATTTCATTCTCTCACGGTTTTACTTTACAGCAAGGTTGTTAGTAGGCAAAAACAGTGAAAACCTTGCTGACACTAGAATTTTATTACTTAGTTTTTATCCCCCAAAGAACAGGATTAATGTGCTTCAGCAAATTTTACTGCATCTGAACAATGTTACATCCTCATTCTCACGTAGGGCCAGCAAATGAAAGTTGTTTATATGGATCCCAACAACCCCCTGCCGGACCGTCAGTATTATGGCCGTGTGCAGCTCGTTGAGGTAAGAAATGAAAGTGGAATGGCCTTCCCTTTTCTTCCCACTGGCACACAAAAGATACTTAGGTAATACATGCAGAAATACCAAATACTCGATAATGTTAATGAATATAAGCTTAAATACTGTAGACTCTTTCTCTCTCTACTGGTTTTCTCTATCTTTTCTGTACATTGAACCTAGTTTCCGGTTCTTGCCACCTGATTTCAGTACCTTTAAGTTAGGCATCTTGTCCAATCTTTTCCATCTTGCCCAGTCTTGTCCAATTTAGCCCTTAGCACTCCCTCCAGGGCTAGAGGAGGAGTCATACTGAATCAAGCATCAATGGAAGATGATTCATCGCAGACTGTACTTAACAAACTGTTCCCTGTTTTCCTTGGTGTCTAGCTACCTAGTTTAGAATGCACATCCAACATTCAGGCAGGCGAACATAGCAGGGATTATTCCTATCTTAAATCTGTGCTCAGAAAATCATACTGGGTTATTTATTTCTGTCTTACATGCAGGCAAAAAAGATGTTTCTTCAAGCTAGAGTCCACTTCTGGTAATGCTGTGTCTAAGAGCAGCAAGAAAACGTGTGAAAGCAGCTCTCAAAGACTAGATTTCTAGGATTATGCTTACTCTTAAAAATAACAGCATTTTCCTCCACCCTTTTGTGGTTTGGTGGGTGATATACCTCAAAGAAATTTGGATGACTGAAGAAGAGCATATATGCTTCTTCGTTTTTTGATATCTAAAGCCATGTGTACCTTGCAAAGTAAAGTGTACACCCCTTTTAATGCTCATTATTCCTTTTGTAACCTATCCTGTGTTCACACTCATTATATTTATTTTCCTGACCTCTATTCACCCCACAGTGATTAGCACTACAGGGGTCTGTTCCGTGGGGATTTCCTCCCTTCATCTGTCGTTCTATCTTCTTTGCAGGTACTCTTTTTTTTTTAAAGAAGCTGCAGGGCTATGCTCATTATGTACCCTTCATATGCAGGGAAACTTCAGGCATGCCAGCAGCAACAACCCTGTATCCAGGGAAGAACTGATGATAATCCTGTCCAGACTAGATGGCTTACACATCAGAGGTCTTTACTTCACGGAGACTCAGCGACTAACCCTTGGTGAAGTTGGGCTGGAAGAAGCCACCAGCACAGGCAGTGGCAGCATTGCACACAGCGTGGAGATCTGCTCCTGCCCTCCGGAGTTCGCGGGTGACTCATGTCAGGTAGGAAGCATTTGCCTCCATGCTCTGCCATTTTCTTCTGTCTTGCCTACAGCGATACATACTGGTTCAGTCAGAAGAACAGGCTACTTATTAAACTGAACATGCTTCTTGTAAACACGTGCACTTTAATGGCTCAAATACTTTCACTGTCTAAGAAGCACCGTAGGGTTATTCAACTCATGATTGCTGTGGCGGAACTGTGAATGTCATTTTACATGTGTAAGGTAGTACAGTGAGGGATTCTTCTATGACATCCTACAAGAGGCTGAATAATCCCGATCAATACTGACTTTAATGGAGAGAAGGTCAGAGTTGATTTGGTAACAGTCTGTGAGACCCTACATGTGGACAAGTTTCCTTATTTTATCAGGGAAATGCATGACAAAGTCCAAAGGAAGTAATCTGAACCTAGATAATTCTGATTACTTTACTATTTTCATGAGTGACTAACTCGTTTCCTGTTTTTATAGGAAAATATTTGAAAGCTGAAGTTAAAATATTTTTTAAAAAACCAAAACCTTGGAGATATGCTTATGAAGAATAATGTAAGAATTGCAAAGTAATACTGTTACCTACAGAATGGTGAAATCCTAGCTGTGTGTCCTGTCCCTGCTCCTGTTCCTGTAGCTGTAGTTCTTTTGACTGTCACTGCTTAGTTTAGAGCTTGACTATTCCCATGCAGCCAAGGCAGCAGCATGGAGTACAGGAGAGGCAGGTGGTGTACAAAGTGCACAAAATATGAGGAATTACTCTCTCAGAAAATGGTTGAGGGTTACCATAAAGCAGCAATTCCCATACTAACCTTGCAAACTTTTCTGAAGTGAGAATGAAAGAAAGAACAATACCTAGATCAGAGCAGATGCAGAGAGACTGAACAAAACAACACTTATGGGTGGCTTATGTCCCATGTGTGCATCCACTGCTCAGGGCCTGGCAAATACCATTTTGGAAATATTTCTAAAAACTTATACTTTGTCACTGCAAACTGATGAGCGTTGACTGCAATTCCTGCTGCCATCCCATTGCTTTTTCACCCTGCCGCCTTCATAAACTAAAGTGTTGGGTTTGGGGTTTCTTTTCTCTATAACCTAGTGGAAATACATAGCCAGAGGAAGTGATCAAGACACTCACCCCGGTGGTTTGTAATCCCCGTATGTTTATGCAGCATTACTCAGGCAGTGATTTACTGCTCTAATCACCTAGCCCTGTCTGACTGCCTTAGGTAGGGAGGAGGTGATGCCTGCCACACCCCGACTTAGGTATATATTGAGCTACGGGAACTGCGGGGTTACTTGTTAACCTGGGGAACAGTCATGTGTGCTGTACAGCTCGACTCACGTATAAAGTTTAAAGGTGGGGCCCATCACAGGGCAGAACCTCATTAATCTGAGTCAGAAGCTGGTAAAGAAGGGAAGAGTATAAGAGAACAGGCGAGCGCCAAAAGGATAGCAGCGTATGTTTGCGGTGGAGCTGAAGTAGAATGATGGCCCAAGTGCTGAGGCCGAGGAATGTAGGATGGCTGGTTGTCACGTTAGGAGCCCTGGGGCATTGTTTAGCACAAGACATGCAACAGAGGCTATCATATCCTCACCTTCAGGAGAGGAGTCAGCAGCAACAAGTTCAAAGCGATTTTTACCAGAGACAGGTAATTTGTTTATTTTCCCTTTCTTGCTTTCTTCCTTCTTTCTCTTTGTTTTTAAATGACCTAATTTGATAGCAACCTCTACGTTACTTAATATAAAACTAATAGGGTGGCTAATCTTATGGCTCAAAGTACTTTGCTAACTAAAGTGTGTGTGAGACGTTTCTTTTAAATTGCTCTTTACTCAAAAACAACCAGCCTGAACTTCTAAGCACCTGAAAATGCTCGGAGCTTATCTTTGCGTGGAAGCAATTTCTCAGTATCATGAATGCTACTTTGAAAACAAAGTTCCCAAATACTCCAAATCTGCTGTTTTAAAGACAGCATAAATGGAAAAACAAAGCTGCATAGATTTTTGCCGAATTCATTTGGATGTATTTTTAAAATGAGTGATTCATTCTCTCCAAAAAGAGACTTTGAGTAAATAAAATCTGTATGCATTAGAACCTATATTTTACTTAGTCATGCTCTTTAATGTATTTCAGGCCCTGGTTTATTCAGAAGCTGTGTATATTGGCTCCCTGTTGTCACCCTTTAAAAAATGTATCTGAAAAATTTCAAGTGCCTATTGTAAATTCAGTCCTTGCTCACACTGAAGTCCATATGGAAAGCTGTTGATGATATTAGTATTCTGAAATGGTTTTGGTTTTCATGTTTTGGTTTTTTTTTTGCATTTATGCAACATGTAAAGAAGGTAAAGGTGCCACTAGCAACTGTTGTTTAAACAGCAATAGCTCAATATTCTTGTTGATATCTGCTTTGGGAGAGGTGAATATTTTTTTTTCCCTGGTGTTTACATGGTTGATAAATTCACTGGTTAATAATAATAATAATAATTCACTGGTATAATAAATACTTACACCTCAGACCACTGGAACATTATTTGAGACACTGTACTGTGGACCTTTTACTCTTCAGATTAATCTTGGTGGTGCAGTTGCCATGAGAAAAGATTTATGGCTTTGAAGTTCAACTGTCACTTGTCTTCTGAATGTCACCGGGGCCAGCCCCTAATAGCGAGGTACAGGTGAGGTGTAGGTACAATGCAGAAATACATTGCTGGAGGCTGGAACCTGAGAGGTGTTGGTTTTGTGGGGAGTGCAGCTTCCATTCACACTTCCATCCAGCCTCTGATCTTCTTTGCACCACAGCAGCTTGGTTACTAGTGAAAAGGGGCTAGGGAACAGAAGGCATAGACTAATGATGTCTGGTCACTTTTGGTGCAGTTGGTGTGCCAGAAAGATGCTGAGCCAAGAAGGTGAGCATGAATATTTGAATTGGTCTGTACAGGGGAAGGCTCCATTGCCAGGAAGAATTCCTCACGCTTTCCCTACCTTTGTGCTTTCCCCTCCTATGCTGGGCAAAACCTGCTTTTAACATAGGAGTTACCACCTTCATGGTATAGGCTACCTTCATGTCTCTTGCTTCATTCATAATCTTCCTCTGGTTCAGCTCCCTATTTAAACCTGATTTGGATCTGACAGGCTGTGCTTCTGTTCCTCTGCCTTTAATAGCTGAACATTCTTCTCGTGCTTCCCCAGCCTCTGGGACAAGCCTGTACTTAGAGATAAGAGCACCGTGTGCTTTGTAAGATCACCTCGCTCTGGCTAAGTGTGGCTTTGTATAGCTCCAGGGAGCCTTGGAAGTGATGATGAATTCATGTAAAAGATACCTCATTAGAAGTATTTCCAAGGAATACACCACAGTTAAGCTAATATCAAGATTTCATATAACCAGTAGTTAATATATGAGATTTTCATATGTTCCTCTTTGAGAAGACTGTAGTATGAATCTATTGTATTTTTTTTTCTGTGGTTTAAAAGTCATAGTCTACACCTTTGTACATAACCACAGGAAATGTGTTTTGCTCAGAGGTTAGAATCAAAATGATGAAATCCCCACTACCACAAAGGATAGAGCACAGGGTTCTGATGCTTAAGCTGAAAATTTTTCAGCTCCATTCTTCAATGCCATTCGCTGCATTAAAATACTTAATATTTACATGATAACACAGGCTCAGAAGAGCTTGCCAGGAAATGTACAACTCTGCTACTAAAAGGCAAATAATTTCAAAATCTCATAACCTGTAAAACTTTTTTTCCAACAAAATTCACTATTTTTTTTCCTCTCTATTTGCTGTCTAGGAATGTGGCCTTGGATTTTATCGTGAGAAAAAAGGACTACTTACTGGACGCTGCGTCCCCTGCAACTGCAATGGAAATTCAAATCAGTGTCAAGATGGTACTGGAAAATGTATTGTAAGTAAATACTAACATTAAAGAAATTAATTGGAGAAAAAGGAGAAAAAAGCATTTACCTTACCACAGTATAGACTATACAGTATTTCTTAAATTCCAAACAACTAGAAATAATCTTTGCCTGCCTCAATCTCTCGATCATGTACGTTTAACGAGCGTAAGTTGCAGACACTTACATATACATTTAACATATCTGTGGGTGATAAGAATAATTTTTGTCCTTGTTTTTGTTTATTTCTTTCATAAGCACAGCATAGCCTTCACAGAATCGCTTGTTTAATCAGCATCGGTAAATCTTCACAAATCCTAGTTTACAACTAGATGGATTGAAGAATACTGTAGTAAATAAGATAAAGGAGATAGAAGTAAGAGATTAATAACAAAATTTCAGCTGTTACAGCAGATACAGTGGGGCAGATTCTGCTCCCTGGCACACCTTATTACACCCAAAGCAACCACACAGGGGTGGATCAGCCCTCACAGCAATCCAAGTCTGACATTTGGCTGACTGTGCTTCTCCAACTTATATCCCTGATGCTTCTTTGAACAGTCTATTCTGAAATGCTCACACTTAAGAACTTTTCACTATTTTTTTTACTTACTGTGTAAACAAGAACCTTGCCAACCTCTTTCATGGCCTGTCTTCTCTGCTATTTCTTCCTTGTTCGTGCTGCATCCGTTCTGCCTGCGGTGCATTCCTGCACGTTATGTCATTCCCCCCAACTTCGTCTGAACCAACCCTCTTGCTTTAATGGAAACTGTAAACCAATTCAGCACATTCTGGAGGATGACTTATGGGTTGCTGCTTTGGAGAGGCAGGACAGGCCACAACAGGAAAGTGCCGCAGCAGAACTATAAAGACAAGAAAGTTTTGCTTCAGATGAAAATTATAAAGGAAAAAAGAAGGCAAATTTCACTTTTACCTTGTTGAAGTATGTGAGTTAAGTTTCTCTATTTTCCCTCCTTCGCACAGCTGGATTAAATTTCAGATAGATAGAGCTAAATCAACACTTGGCCCTGGAACAAAATTTAGGACAAGCAAAGTCATCCAGGATAACGCGGTGAAAAATGAAAGCCCGGAGGGTCTGTGTTACCATCATGAGCCTCCACCTAATAAGGAGCAATTTTGTCTCTCTGTAGAGAAGATGTGGGACAAAGACCTGCAGTGGTGCAGAGAGGACAAGGAGGCTTCCCAATGTGGAGTCATCAAGTTTTGTATCCAAAGTGCAAAGCTTGGTTGCAAGTGCACTTGGCCTCCTTCTTCCTGCTCCTCACCTGGAGCACTGGACGCCAGTACCGTCACATAGAATCATACAGGTTGGAAGGGACTTTTAAGATCATCAAGTCCAACCATCAACCTTACACTGTCAAAACCATTAAACCTCGTCCCTAAGCACCACATCTACACAGGTCTTTTAAATACCTCCAGGGATGGTGGTCTGGGGGTGTTCAACAGCCGGTCGAACATGAACCAGCAGTGTGCCCAGGTGGCCAAGAAGGCCAACAGCATCCTGGCCTGTAGCACGAACAGAGTGGTGAGTAGGACTCAGGAGGTGATAGTCCCCCTGTACTGGGCACTGGTGAGGCCCCATCTCGAGTACTGTGCACAGTTTTGGGTCCCTTACCACAAAAAAGACATTGAGGTGGGTCCAGAGAAGGGTAAAAAAAAACTGGTGAGAGGTCTGGAGAGTAAGCCTTATGAGGAGAGTCTGAGGGAGCTGGGGTTGTTCAGCCTGGAGGAGGCTGAGGGGGGACCTTATCACTCTCTACAACTATCTGAAAAAAGGTTCTAGAGAGGCAGGGGTCAGTCTCTTTCCCCAAGTCACAGGTGATAGGACAAGCGGAAATGGCTTCAAGTTGCACCAGGGGAGGTTCAGATTGGATATCAGGAAAGAATTTTACACTGAAAGCGTTATTAAGCATTGGAATGCGGTGCCCAGGGAAGTGGTTGAGGCACCAATCCTGGAGGCGTTTAAAAGACAGGCTGACATGGTGCTTGGGGACATGGTTTAGTGATGGGTTGTAGTTTTATCAAAGTTAGGTTGATGGTTAGACTAGATCTCAAAGGTCCCTTCCAACCTAGACAATTCTATGATTCTATGGCAATTCAACCACTTCCCTGGGCAGCCTGTTCCAATGTTTGATAACCCTTTCGGTGAAGAAATTTGTCTTAATATCCACCCTAATCCTCCCCTGGTGCAACTTGATGCCTTTCCTCTTGTCCTATCACTTGTACTTTGGAGAAGAGAACAATGGTAGCCTCCAGAGAAGGCTTTGTGAGGCTGAGCCCAGGCTGTGGTCTCTTGTCTGTGGCAGCAATGCAATCCTCCCCAGCTCAGGTGGTAGCCATCCTGCTGTCTGCTGGTGGAAGGAGAGGGGTGCAGCGCTGTGCTGCTGAGACTGCAGGAGAATGGAGTGCAGGAAGAGATGGAAAAGGCAGAAGAACTAGTTCTCATGTGCAGGGAAAAGCCAGCCCTCTTTCATTAATCAGGCTTTGGGCCCTTGTGGTCTCTGCCCTTCCTCCTGAAAGGCACGTACCCTCAGCTGCAGCATGGTGCTGAGACTTGCTTATCCCACGAGATATTGTTTCATGTCATGGAACCCCGTGTGCCTGGGTGTTTCTGTTGAGGCCACGACACATTCTACTCTGGCTTCCTTGTACCATATGGGTGCACATGGAGTTAGCTGAGAGTTTTCCCTTCAGAGTCTGTAATAGCTGATGGTTTGGAGAAGCTGTGATTCCAGGGATGCCTCTGGCCCAGTGAAGCTTGAAGGAAGACCCATAAAGGAGTTGCTGCTCCTCTGGCTTCATTCCACCATGCCTTGGGGAACACTGGATTATGTTCTCCAGTCCTTCTGTGCCATGTAGCTAGAGGAACGGCATGACACATTCAGAGTTGTTTATATGTAAGATATCTTCAGCAGTAATGGAATTGCTTCATTTTCTATAGACAGAATGAACAAAATAAAAGCCAGGAGATAAACCTGGGGGATGAGGAGGGAGGTTACTCCAAGATGAAACCAATACAAACATTTTAAAATTCCTTTCTTTTACTCTTTTTGCAGTTTAATTTGTTCTTCAAGATTATTAAAATTCAGTCGTTATTCAGAAACAGTGAATTTTCCATGAGTTTTTTGCAGGAGTAAATGCACTAGCTTTTATAGAGGCGACGTAAAATGGTTCCTTTTACAAACATAGTGTCGTCGTATTTCTTTAACTTCCACTAGTTATATGGCCCATAACATGAACTGGAGTTTTCCCTATTCTTTCCCAGAACCTTTCTCAAGTGAGCCACAAATTTGGTTCTCTAACCAAAATGAAAACAAACTAGGGGTTAGTATTTGCAGAGGAAGGGCTGTTGGTGTAGTTGAGATAATCTGGGTGGGAAGAAATGTGGAGGAATACGGGGTGCAAGAGGAGACTGTGGAGTTTCTCATTTGTAGGGGTGGGAGAGACAGAACTGTTTCACATTTGTAGGGAAAAACGCCCCTCTGCTGCAAGACAAGGTAATAGAGCCTTCAAACGTGCCCTAAGCCATCAAAGTCTATGAAATGACTCTGCTCAGTGACTGCTTACAGCCAGTTTCCCACCTCCCTTTTCCATCTTCACTTTATTTAGTACATCCTCAGCTCTGTGGGACACTGGATCCATCTCTTGCACATTGAAAAGTAACAGTTTTGGAACTTGGGAGCTTTAATGCCTCTTGAGCGTTGGTCACGTGGAATTTTATGGCTGCTCAAAAACGTATGTGACCAACTTCCATTTTAAATTAGCATTGCTTTAGGTAATGAGAAAGCAACTCGCTTATCTTCTCTCTGTAACATATAAATGTAGAATCACTTAGGTTGGAAAAAGCTTTTATGATCATTGAGTTCAACCAAATGTGTGTGACAACTAGACTGCACCAGAAATATGTTTCTTAAATAAGATACAATTCCCAACAATTTTATCATTGGAAAAGTGGCTCAGTTGTATCAGTTTCAATTGCTTTCCCAGCCTTTGCTCTTCATTATTTATTTCAGTTACCCCACATAAATACAAATTACATGTACACTGCAGAAAGTACTTTAAATTAAATTTTTATCTGAATCTACTAAGAGAAATACTTTTATTATTCCTTTCATGGTATTTGTTAAAGAGAGTGCTTGCGCTCAATTAATAGTATGCTTTCAAATGATATCTGCCTTCTAATTAGTCTTAAAGTGCAATATCTAAAGTTCCATTTAAACATGGTAATTTTTAGTTGAAATACTGAGACACAGAAAGTGCATTAATAAAATGTTCCTTAACAAACTACCCATCTGATCGAATTACTTTAAAAATATGTTTAATGCTGCTTATTTACCTGTTGCTTTTCCACAATATTGAGCAAATTGTACTTTCTACAGAGAATGACTGGAATCAATCTATCCTGGTTGTGAGGGCAGTTTGGTAATAAATGCTTGATTATGTGGAAGGAAAAGAATATTCCCTCTGAGTAAATGAGCTACTATTGCTTTACTAAAGTTGGGTGGTAAAGCACTGTTAACTGTCTTGCTTGTTTCCTTTTGAAGAACTGTCAATATAATACTGCCGGGGACAAATGTGAGCGCTGTAAAGATGGTTATTTTGGAGATGCTACTCAAGGCTTCTGCCGGGTGTGTCCTTGCCCCTATACGAACAGGTACAGTAAAAAGTCATAAGAAGTCAAGCAGGGGAAGGGAAAAAGAAAAAAAAAACAAAAACAAAAAAAAGAGAGAAGACCCCTAAACCCTGCTAGCGTAGAAGATTATAGCCTCTTGCTGTATTCTCATATTGCCCAGTGTAGTGGGAAATCAGACACATTGGAAACACGTTAGACCAGCAGTAACTCAGTGCTCTGTCTCATGGCATTGCCTTTTTTAGTAAGCTGAGTATTCTCACTTACTTCCTGAGCCACAAAGGCGTGTTGCTCATCACCTGGGCGAGCCCCAGGCAGCTGTAATGGGCCTGTGTACAAAACCACCGGTCACTCCTTCATAGTGAGAAATATAGGATGGAAGTCTTTTCCCTTATTGGGCATAGCCCGAATCTTTCCTGTTTACTGAAATGCAACATGTAAGTTATCTTTAGTCTGATGTTTAACACCATTACTCTGGCTAGGAGATAAGTGAGAATGACGAAACAAACCTTTTATACAAATTCAGAACATTTATTAAGATGCAAAAATAATGTAAAAACATTGAAGCTCTTAAGCATGTATCAAGATTTCTGAAAGTGGGTGGTTGCTTTTCACATGGAAGCTCTGTTTGAAGAGCAAACATGCTGAGCTCGAAAAAATTAAATTTCCTTGGATCTAGAAAGGTTGCCAGTCTTTTAAAATTGGGCAGTAAATTGCATTTTAAATCCTTGGTGTGTTTAACCACATTGTCATCATTGGTCAGTTCTGAAATATGAAATGTATTAAATAAAAACAATTTTTAAGAAGAAAAACTAAGCTATAAATTGCTAAAGGCACCACATAGTATTTGCCAGGTGCATTAGCAAACACCAAGTAGCCTTAAGTAAGAGGTTTACACTTGCAGACTATAGACACATTTTTCATTTATCAGAGAACTCCCTGACAGATCTTTTTTTGACAGCATCGGCCTCTTCTGCAGGTGCTTGCCTGAGGCTGACTAAACATATTTTTAGTCATCTTTTGCTTTAAGAGTGCTGAAATACCTAGGGAGACCATAAACCTGTGCAGTTTCATAGCTGCACATTAGGATGGTAGATACAATTCCTGACATAGGAAATGCACCCCACCTGGCATTTTTTGAGTTGACAATTTTCTACCCAATCAAATTATACCTTAATTCTTAGTGCAAACATCTGTCTTTGATACAGAGACTTGCTTTATTCAACTGTTTATAGATCAAAAAATGGAAATAGCAAGCATGGCCTATCCCTGCTTCACCTCCTGCCTTCTCCTTCCTAAACATTGCCCCCAAAATGTTTTTTCTCCCAGATAAATTTGAATCTAGACAAGTCTGCTAGAAAGAGCAGACAAAAATATTTATTGTGTTAACCAGATATACTCTAGAGTTCACCCAAACGGTGCACAACTCTATTCTGTCTTGGTTTAAAAAAAACCCCAACCAAACAAAGTTAACTACATAAAAATATCCTCTAATGTTTCCATCCATAAAAAAGAGGAAAAAAGGTATCCAAATAGGAGGAAATGCTGTCTAGCACCAACTACTGATTCTTGCTTGGTAAGATAAAATAGTACCCAGACTTGTTTTCTTTTACAACACCACTGTTAAGGTTTATTTTAGGCATTCCTTTGGGTAGTGAATAATTATACTCAGTCCAGAGGATCAGGAAATTATTATCTTTTAGGCTAAGGAAAGAATTTAGATGAAAAAAATGAAACTTCAAAGAATTAGTCATGGCAATTTATTTAGAGGCAATTAAATTAGCTGAGAAGCAATTTGGTGGTATAAAAACCTTTTAATCTCAAAGTCAGTTAACTGAGCTTAGCCTCTAGAGTGTAAAACCTATTTGGTGATGTGCTCACAATAATATTTTTGCTTCTTCTCAAAGATTTGCTACTGGCTGTGTGTCAAATGGTGAAGAAATTCAGTGTCTGTGCAAAGAAGGCTATACTGGAGTTCGTTGTGAACGGTAAGTGACTTGTTTGCCTGTATTGGGTAATATATGGACATATGCATGTACATCATATGCACATGCTTAAGGAGAATCTATTTACATTAACAGCTACTATAACATGGTGCTATAGTGTAATTCTAGACATCATAGAATCTTAGAATGGTTCAGGTTGGAAAGAACCTTAAAGATCATCAAATTCCAACCCCCCTGACGTGGGCAGGGACACCTCCCACTGGACCAGGTTGCTCAAAGTCCCATCCAGCCTGGCCTTGAACACTCACAGGGATGGGATTTCCACAATGTTCCAGGGTCTCACCACCCTCACAGAAAAGAATTTCTTTCTCGTATCGAATCTAAATCTCCCCTCTTTCAATTTAAAAACATTACCCCTTGTCCTATCGCTACACTCCCTGACAAAGAGTCCCTCTCCAGCTCTCCTCTAGGCTCCCGTCTGATACTGGAAGGCTGCTATAAGGTCTCTCTGGAGCCTTCTCTTCTCCAGTCTGAGCAACACCAACTCTCTCAGCCTGTTCTCATAGGAGAGGTGCTCCAGCCTTCTGATCATATTTGTGGCCCTCCTCTGGACCCATTCCAACAGGTCCATGTCCTTCCTGTGCTGAGGACTCCTAAGATGGACACAATCCAGGTGGATTCTCATGAGAGCAGCGTAGAGGGGTAGAGTCACCTCCCTCAAGCTGCTGGCTGCATTTTTTTTGCTGCAGCCCAGGATGGGGTTGGCTTTCTGGGCTGCCAGTGCACACTGCAGGCTCATGTTGAGCTTCTCCTCCACCATCACTCCCAAGTCGTTTATCTCAGGGCTGCTCTCCAGCCATTCTCTGCTCAACCTGTATTTATGCTTGGGATTGCCATGTCCCAGCTGCAGGACCCTGCACTTGGCTTGGTTGAGTTTCATGAGATTTAACTTAAAGCCAGTGCCCCCTGAAGAAATGTAAACAATTCTTCACGGACTATTCAGTGACTACATAGTGTGCACAAAAAAAAGAGTAGTTTCAGCCTCTTTGCCTGAGTGCCCTGTGCCCTGCCTTATCCTGCACTCCTTCTGAGAACAATGACTCCCACTTCAACCCTTTTCGAGTTAACAACACTTTCCTGCTTCCTCCAATGTACCTGATGTTGCTTCGTTGTTCATAGTTATTAGACAGCAACCCCGTAATGTTTAATATCATCCTCTTCATCCCCCATCGTTCTGATGTGCTCCAGAGCTGGAGCATACAAGCACAAGGGCTGAAGCCATCTCTTTTGCTGGAACATTAAGGCAATTTGGCAAAGCACAAGAGGAACAGCATGGCACTTCCAGGCAGGCAGAGCAAGCCATTTCACTGAGAATTTAAGCATAAAAGAGTATTGTTGTTTGGTTTGGAAACTTGAGGCCAATAAGTCATGATATCTCACCCAAAAACGGGGCCTCCAGTAGCACATTGTCTTGTGCTTCAAGACTGTTATATCTAAGCTGCAGGGTATAGGCAGATTTACTCTTGTACACCTAGCTGTACCTCAGCTGCTCGTCACTGCCCTTTGATCACTCGTTACCACCCCTACAGCTCTTACAGCAGAGTGACTTCTAGGAATATTAACTGGCCAATCTGGACAATAAATTTTATTTATGAAATCCATAGAGGTCACTCACAGAGACTGCTTTGCCAACAGACGGCAAGAGGAGTTGTCACCCAGCTGAAGGGTGATAATGTCATTCAGTGCCATTGCTGTTTGAAATCTCCACATGTGCTTACAGTATGGTCCTCCTTAAGATGTTTTCTGGTGGGACCACAGACAAGAATGGTGTGGCTTGCTGGGTTAAGCTCTGTCAGATTCTCTGGGTATTTATGCATGTGTGTGCGTTGTATTTTTTCAGATTTAAGTGAATTATTCCTCGACAAGCATTGTGGGAATTCCTTTATTTTTAGAAATTCTGCAGTACTTGGGAAGATATTTTTAGCATAGTGCAGAGGATACTGAAAACCAAAGATATATCCTTTTTGTCTGTCACAACATGAAATCAAAATTTCTTGAAAGTTTCTTCAGGAGGATAACTGTGTAGGTTTTTTTCAAGGGAAAGTATGTGTCACAAAAGCAGCTTCAGATATTTAATAAAAATTATTTGTATCTCTTTATTTAGCTGTGCTCCAGGATATTTTGGAAATCCACAAAAATATGGAAGCTACTGTCAGAAATGTAATTGTAACTCTAATGGACAGCTGGCTAGCTGTGACCGCCTGACCGGAGGTACGTGGGGGCCTATGAACATGGAAAGGAGCATTGTTTTCTCTCTGGGAAGCAGCAAAGGAAGATACTTAGTTCAGTTGAATGACATAGATTTACAGGAAATGCAGACAATTTTTGACAAAAATTATGGTTTCCTAAAACATAACACCGTGGTAAAACAAGGTCTTTCCCAGGTAATCAAGTTTGCCCTTGTAAGCCATTTTATCATGTATTTTCTTTCATAAATACTACCAATTTTATTTTGTTTTTCTCTTTCATGGGTGTGTTTTTAAATGCATTATGGTTTGTCTTCTGACATGGTGAAGTCACGTCTTGCCAGTGTGTGTTATGGGCTTATGACGCTGAGCAGTCTCAGTGTGCCTTTTTAAGACGTGTTTGGGACAGGTCAGTGACATCTTCAGAGTCTGCATCAGGCACTGCCATGTTAGGTGTCCAACTGTTTACAATGGAAGTTAGGGCCTGACTCGGGAGGCTGTTTTATAAATCCTGATAGACACCATCCTGCCATCTAAGACTTCCATGATTTTACCAGTGTCGGTCACGCATGTACGGTACAACTAATGAGATCTTATAAGAATATTATGGCACTGGCATATGTTTGCTTTATCTATTGTAATTGTAAAGTAAAGGGCCTGAGCCTACGTTCCTCAGACTGTCTTTACTGCAAATCACTTCAGTTCTTGGGATACTCACTTTTATTCAGAAACACGTAGGCCACCCTTCCCGAAAAGGACCTTGATTCTTCCATATGTTTACTCTCCAATAGAATTATGCTTTTCTTTCCTCATAGACAGCTATTTGTCCTCAGATGTTAGTGAAGTGTCAAACTAATAACTCCTAATATTTCCCTACTCTTCATTTACCTGCACTGCTCTTTATACTGCATCCCATGATTGCCAAGGATCACCTTACCTTTCCTTGGTCACGGAAATTAGAAAAGCAGCAAGTGATGTGAACTGCTGCTGGGAGCTGGTGCAGTTTTTCAACAGCTTGTTCTCATTTCATATTTCATCATTGAAGTAATATATCTTTATTATATTTATACTTTGTGTGGAACAGATCCAAGCAGTCTTTGATGTCTTGTCATTCCTTTCTTCTTGAAACGAGAGTTTGCTGGGACAAACTAATCTGTAGGACAAAATTCAACAATCCAGTTTGTTTTAAGTTTGTCTCCAGCTATGTATTCTGATCATCTGGCTCTTTCTCCACATTAGGAATAAAACCCTCTGTGATCAGCACAGCATGTTCTAGCAGGTTTCTTGTGCGTGAGACGTTCGGCACTTGGCCAGGCTTTTGCATTTCACCATTTCTTGGCTGATGTTGTTTGTGCACAAGCTGTAATAATAGTTTTATTTAATTGGTATTTCACAGCAACAGCTGAAATGTGTCTGGTGTTAGCTGAGTTACACAACTGCAGAACAGCATGGGTATTTGAATTTCAGAATAAGTTCCTTCGTTTTCTTACAAATATATTCTTTGTGACTTGTCTCCTTTTGGCAGCAGCGCTCACTACCCATCCCATTTAACTTCCTGATGACTTAATGTGCAAGTGCCAAAGGAGACGACGAGGCAGTTTGTTCCAGGCTGTTTCATGCTGCTGTTAAAGTTCAGGTCCAATTTTATCATTGTAACCTCTCACAGTTGCAAGCTGTTGTTGACTCTTGACAGCAGCAGGAGAGCCTGTACCCCGAGTGCTTCCTTTTCCTTCAGAGTCAAAGACATGAACAGCCCTTTTCATTTTCAGGAGATGAGAATTTGGCAGTAGGACCCAGCTTGTAAAAGGAACATGGACATCAAGACAGGGAAATTCCTGTCCTATATGATGGCAGTTTTAGGAGCAAGTTGCTCCTACTTCCTAGAAGTTAGGATCCCAGGATGTTACAACCCCATGTGCACCTGGAGAGTATTAAGCTTCTTATAACGGGGTTTGTAAAATGAACAAATAAAACAGCACTCTGAAGAGGCAGTAACTTGTGCCAGCTTGTTAGAGAGTCTGAGGGCGATGTTTGTTGCATACCACCTGTATCTGTGGCCCACCCTCTGTGCCATGGGTTACGTGCAGTGCCTCCTTCCACGCGTACACCATGGATTTCTCTTAAGCTTGATTAATCCCTTCACCTTGCAAGCTGTGACAGGTGTGAAGGAAGGCCGTAAACGTTTCTCAGTTCCTTGTGAGTAAGACAACCTTTGGAAAAACAGAATCTGTAGTTCGAATGTGGATGCTAACATAGGAAAAGGGGTTTGAACCTACGTCCTGGGTAAAATGCTTCATCAATTTAGTCTTGGCTCCAATCTCCCCGGTGCTATTCCAGGGAAATTCTGGCAATGCATCCAGCACACTTGATGAGAGAGAGCCTCATGCTGCTCCCCAAGTAGCATATATTTATGATGGGTAACACTCAGCTTTGTTTGAGGTATAAAAAAGGTGCTGGTCTCAGTAAGGCATAAGTGGGAGCTTTTGGAGAATGTTCTGGTGTGCTCAAGCCTTCTGGGCATTTCAGGCCATTCACAGTAGGTAGGGATTTGTGAAAGGGCAGCACCATGTTTAATGGCTGCCAACTATGAAAAGGATGAGCAAAAATGCAATAGTAGTATTTCCCTAAGAAAACTTTGGTTACTAATGACATTCTTGTGGTTTCAGAATGTTTCAATAACGAACCAAAAGATGTGGATCCCAATGAAGATTGCGACTGTAAGTAATAAAATAGAACTACACATAAATTGCCTTCTGCTGGCTTCAGATACATACTAATGACTCTTTTAAGAGATTAAAAAAGACTGGAGTTGTCCTGTAATCAATCTTTTAAAAGCAAACATTCAACCAAACACTTGAAAAGATGATAAAAGAGGTGATCGGCCAGCCAGATGTAAATGGGGCCTCCTTTTTTTTCTGCCTTTGGTCACTCATGTTAATATTGTGGGCTTTGTTGTGGCCTTTGTTCTTCAGGCAGCACCAGGTGACAAGTGCATCATCTCATTTATGAATGTGCTTGGTGAAATGTTCTCTGCACCAAATATCAATAATATGTATTGTTTTCCTTTGCTTATGCTCCCTCCAGCTTGTGATAGCTGTGTAATTACACTGCTGAAGGATTTGGGCACAATAGGTGATGAGCTTCAGCTAATTAAGTCTCAGCTGCAAAACGTCCATGCGAGTACCCACACACTGGAGCAGATGAGACGTCTGGAAACACGCATCAAGGACTTAAAGGTAGGCACACATGGTTTTCAGATTAAGTTAAGATCTGAACCAAGGATTTTTGCCATCTTGTTCTCAGCTTGCAAGGAAACGTATCAACTTTTGATTTCAAACAGCAGATGCTTTCAGCACTCAGCTTTCACCTGTTAGAAGACAGCTATTGTTTTCATGTCATGCTCTGAAAGTGGATCAGTATCTCTGCTTTTTCTGAGGCCTGCTCACTTTGAAAGCTGTATCTCTGAGGTTTCCCTATACCTCTGGGTTTTTTTCCAGCAATTCATGTCTCTGCATTACCAAAAAAAACCCCACTATTCCAATTGCCAATACCAAAATTCATCCTAAAAATTGGAATTGGTTGAAATAACAATTGCTACACTCACAAATGAAAAAAGCTCAGGTTTTGGGCAGCAATGGGTCAGTCTTCATGTCAGCAATGCTGCTTTTATTTACCTTGGGTAAAGATCTAACCCAGTGAATTTTTGCTTTTTGTCTCCTGTGGATGATTTATTGGATTTTTTGTTTTCTTTATTTTCAGGTCTTACTGACAAATTACCGTTCTGTTGTTCGTAATCAGGGTTCAAAGGTAGACGAGTTGGAGACAGAATTCATTAACCTAAATAATGATGTAAATGCTCTCCAGGAAAAGGTGACTTATCAAATCAATTTAAAGATACACATCTCTTGACTACACTACACACTAGCATACTGTATCCAGATATTTTTAATCTGATCAGGTTTTTTCCCTTGCTAGGCTGAAATGAACTACAAAGCAGCTGAGACATTATTTAATAATTTTGGCCAAACTCATCAGAAAGGAAAGGATTTGGTTTCACGAATACAAATAGTTGTCAACAATATACAAGGTAAAAATAGTTTCCAAGACCATAACATGTTCTGTTTTATGGAATCTTTTCCGTTTATTTGCAATAGTCTTAATTAAGCATGAGAGGATTTCCTAGAAAATGACTTAATAAATCAGAATTTAGATACAGACATGGAACTCACTCTTCCTCTAATATATAATGTTAATTTAGGAACCCCTGTGTAGTTAATATAGACAGGGAAGCTTTTCTGTGAAGATGTTTGGAGCAACAAATTGACTGTCCTGACATTAGTCTGGGTTGCTATCATAGGCTCTTTTAAGTTAGAAGCTTAAAATTATTGCTGTGAACTTGCTCATTTGGGACAAATTTCAAGCCCGATGCCATCGTACTAACCCTGGGTGACACGGGATACTTTTCAACTGAATGTAATCAATGCAAAATGGATCTGCATCATTAAGGAATTCAGGAAGATGCCTTTGTCGTAAAAGAGATGTCTCTGTCATTTCTGTCTTCTGCATAGGCATAAGCACGACCTCACTTTGACAATACTTTTTTTTTCCCCAGTTCTTTTGGAACAAATAGCCGGTACAAATGCAGAAGGTAACAACTTGCCCTTGGGAGATGCTGCCAAAGAACTGGCTGAAGCTCAACGCATGATGACGGAGATGCGAAACCGCAACTTTGGCCAACTTCAAGCAGAGGCAGAGAAGGAGCAAAAAGAAGCTCAGCTGCGTAAGGACTTTTGCTCTTGGCTTCTTACTCTCTGGAAAGATCAATCTTAAATCTAGAGCATTATTGATTGTTTGGGATGGAGTGCAGGGAAGGGCATTTTGCCATGTATCCCTGGGATCTGTAGCAGTCATTGGTCAACAGGAAAGTGATAGTTCTGGAGGCGATTTAAAGGGATCTTTAGTTTCTTAAGGAAGAAACTTAGTTGAGCTTGGAAAGAAACCCAGTAGATCCTTCTTTAGTAACTAGATGAATCTCAATAAAGAAAGATGTCTCAAATCATAATATACATATACAGTACTTTGGTGTGTTATGCTATATAGGCTATGGCACATGCAGCCCTTTTTTTGAGGAATTGCACATCATTTAACAACAGATTTTAAGAAGCTGCTAGAGGGCCAGATCATACAAGGATAAGGAAGTTTAGGAGTTCGAGTTGCACTCCCTTGTATATTCTCTGCATGTCTTTGGCTGGGATATTCAGAACCAGATTCTGGATGTCAGGACAGCAAGAACAGCTAAGTCACAGGCTTATCTCCTAATCAGGGGCATAGTTGAGAAATGTGAAAGACCCTACAAGTGATAGCAATTTCCCTTAACTTTGGACTTCAATACCTACTTCTGAGTAACTCTTCTGTATCCTGTCTTCTAGACAGTGAAACGGACACTATTAAGGGAGGATTCATTTGACCTCTTTGATGTTTCTACCTCCTTTGAGATGAAATGTGGCCATATCTCTCCACTAATTACAGAGGGAGCTTTAATGACTAGCACAGATGTAGATGTCTACATTGTAGATGAAAATGTTGATGAAATTGTGTTAGTTCCATATTAAAAAAAAAAAGTAAATTATTCAGTATTTGCAGATCACATTCATCCTTACTTAATTTAGAAATAGCCAAGTAAATGTTTATCTGTGGTGTGTCTGCAGCAGCAAACTTGCGAGCGGATTTGATCCAGTGACATGCTGAATATCATCTCTGCTATCGTAACACTAAAATTAGTGCTGCAAAGGATGCTCAGCATTCCACCCAACCACAGCTTTCTAACCCTAACCCCTCCTTTTGAAGGAGCTTTGTTCTGGTTCCCTTCTTCTCTGAACAAAAGTTTCCTTTCTGGTCTTGATCCTGCAGTACTGGCACGTATTAAGAACGAACTACAAAAGTACCACCAAGAAAATCACGGACTTATTAAAATTGTGAGAGATTCATTGAATGACTATGAATCCAAAATCGCTGACCTTCGTGAAGCTCTGAATGAAGCGACGGGACAAATCAAGCAGGCTGAGAACTTAAACAGAGATAATGGAGTTCTGTTGGAAGACATAAAGGTAATGTTGGGATTCGGGAGAAGAAAGTTAAACCTCAGGAGACAAGAAGTGCTCTTGATTGCTGGTTTTGACCTTGCGAAGCCAAATAGCACTAATTATTTAGACTTTCTCTAAAGTGCGGTGTGCTGCAGGACCCATTCTTTTAAATTAATTGTGGTTTTGCTGAAATACATCACTGTTTTCATAGACTCCTATCCATCCTGTTTGCTAACACTGCTTGAACAAAAGAATTTCTGCATGCAACTGTCCCTTTGGATATTTAATTGTACCTTTATGTGCATGGACTGTATGTGCATGTGCCACATAAGTATGTACAGTTGTGTTAAAAGATGGATGCGTCTGTACAAGACTGTACATAAATCTCCTGATACACGTCTCTGGTAGAGAGAGAGATTTGATATGTTTCAGTGATGGCAATCCAGCAGAAGAGAGCTGCTGTGCCATTACCCTAAAGCCACAGGGCTGCTCTAGACCAAGGAGCTCCATTTGTTTTCCCCTCAGAGCTTTTGAGAGGATAAGGTGGGGAGGTTTCATACCCCCTTTTTGGTGTCCTCCCCAGAGGAAGGCATAGTGCAATAATTTTATTTCTGCCTTTGTGAGAACAGAAAAGATCAGGGTAGTCAGCAGGGAGCTGTTTTGAAAGTTTCCAGGTTTGAGAGATCAGACACTTAGATGGTCTGTCCTGACAGTGGATCTCCACTGACCTGTACTACTTTTACTTTGTCTGAATTCTAATAACTGAACTCCTGTGGTCTGCTGCCCAGCTGTGTGCTCTACTACTGCAGACTCCCGAGTTTTCTCGCTTTTCTGATCAGTGGGATAGCGTTAGTCCCTAAACATTATAGGCAATAGTACCTTTGGTAAATCCCACTGCAAGCTATCATTTTCCTTGCCTCTCATTTTTAACCCAATTGCATGGTTTTTAACCTTTTCTTTTTCTGTAGAAACGGATTGAGGAGACAAATGTACAACAGAACAGTATCCGGGGTATTCTGAGCTCTGCCCGATCTTCCTTGACACAAGCTAACAGTATGCTGGGATTACTGCAGAAGAGCAAAGAGGTACAGTTAACCTTACAGTCAATCTTCTTAAATTAAGGTTAAAATACCCAATATCTTGCTGTCACTGTAATGGGTAGTGTAGCTCAAGAGAGGATCTCACAGCCCATTCTGGGTGCCCATCCACAGGAGCCTCCTTGCACAGGTTTCTGTAAGAGAAAGGTTCTGATGTGTTTGAGGAAGACACTGAAGTGCAGATATCTGAATTTGGAAGAATATCTGTGAGAAATATTGTAAATGAATGTATATTCTTGCATTTCTTTCTAGGCAATTGCTTTTAGCCACTGTCAGAGACGGGGTACGGGGCTAAAAGGGCCTTTGGTTTGACTCAATAACGGCAGGGTTTGTTTTTAATGGGTCTAGAAGCATAATGTAATGACTAGTGGTTGATTGCAGTAACCTGTAAAGTAAGTTGGAAGGGAATGCTTTTCCCTTTGGTCTCTTCAGGTGCAAGGTGTATGAAACACTGGAGGAGAGCAGGACAACAGCATACATGTATGCATACAAATAAAGTTTTATCTTTATAAACCCACAGGAATATGAAAGCTTGGCTGCTCAGCTGGATGGAGCAAGGAAGGATATGAATGAAAAGCTGACAAATCACTCTTTATCAGCAAGCAAAGAACCACTGGTGGTGAGGGCCGAGGAACACGCCAAATCTTTGCAGGACCTGGCAAAACAACTGGAAGAGTAGGTTGCTATTCCTGTAAATGAGCAATTTGTGTACATAACATCCATGGTTGCAATAATCTGTCCGTAGCTTCACTTTCTTTAATGACTGTTTGCAAAGTTAGAAAGAAAGTCAGTTTGCTGTACTCTCATTCTTCATGATGTACAGATGTTTTCTTCTCTCTTTTTTTTATTTTCCCCACAAACCAGGTCTTCTTGTATTTTTTCAGATTTTTTTTCCTCCAGAAGTGGGGACTCCTGTAATATGGCTTTATATTAGTGTATTAACACTTCATTAACTTCTTACTAACGAGACAAAATCCTCATGTACAAAGTGGGAAGATATATAGAATATCTTTTGTGCATTGTAGTTTCCTGTAGTCTTACTCAAGGATACCTTTATGATGTCAATCAATTGGGGCAAATAATTGGAAGAAATGTCTTGGCAGAGTCTTCAGATATACCTGTTTAGCATCAGTGAGGAAAAGAATTCCTATAGTTTTCTCATCTTTTGAGGAAACTTCTAGGCAGGCAAAACCATGAGAAGCTTGATACGAAGCGACTGTTTCTCTCTCCATTACTTGTACTTTACCTTGGAATTATGAGTGAGGTTTTGGAGGCCTTCTATGGTACATCAGAACAAAATGGAAGAAGTAAAACCCTGGTTATTTTATTTCATGTGCAAATTGAATGCATTTTGTCATTATACCAGCTAGAAACTCTCAAAAACTTTAATTCTAATATACCTAATTCAACTGGAAAATGCTTGGTTTAAAAAAAAATCATTAACTTTTTGTTAGTTTTCAGTATGATATTTTTCAATTGAGATGACGTTGTTCTCACAAATACAAGGCACCTAATAACGGGGAGTTGCAGAGTTCATGGGGGGTGGGTACAAAAGACTTTTGTCTGTTGTTTCTGATGCCAGAGCTGCTGCTCTGGTTCTTGGGGGAAAGCCCAAGGGTCGTGTAGTTGCTTCATCTTTTGCTCCATCTGCTGCTCCTGTAGGATGCTGGAGCAGCCAGAGGTTATCTGGAAGCTGCAGTTCTCTGAACTGAAATGTATTTGGGAGGCTTTGATGGATGTGGCTCATTGACCTTGTACCCGAGTGATTTCTCACAATCTTAATCCTTTAAAGACTGCTTTGGAGGCCCACAGCTGGGCTTGCCCAAGCAGCTGAACTTATCCCATCTTCTGAAGAATCTTTTCATATTGGTTGCCTCTAAGTTTGATGTTTTTGCAGAATGAAATTATGGATCTAACAAAAACCCCTTTTCTGTACTGGCATTAATTAGAAATTACTGAGTTCAGGTGTATTCAGAATTTTTCTCAAAATCTATAGTCTTTGCAGAAGGCTCTATATTTCATCCTTTCCCCACAGAATAAAGAACAGTGCCAGGAAGGATGAGTTGGTAGGCTGTGCTGTAGAAGCCTCTACTGCCTATGACAATATTATTAACGCCATCAAAGCAGCAGAGGAAGCAGCCAACAAAGCTGGGAGTGCATCTGACTCAGCTTTATCAGTAAGTACCCTCATGTGGCCAAACGATGGTAAATCTGTTACAACTAGATTATGTTTTTTACCCGTCAACGAGTTACTAAAAAAAGAGCTGTGTGTCTTGGCATGCCTTATTTGTCCGTGGTCATCATATGACCTGCGATTCTGCTTGTTCATGCATTCATCTGGGTTTGACACCAAGCAGGCTCGTTACTACCTTTCTGATGATGGGTGCTGTGTGGATGCCAACTGTTCTTTTCAATGCAAAATACAGAGATCTGCATAAGGCAAACCTGGTAATCACTGAAGGTGATTTCAGGTATTCTCTTTTACTTTGCACTAGTAATACCCAGCAAGCTTTGCAGCAGAGGAGTAGTAGCTAACAGCTGGGGGCTAGTTAATTCCTTCCGAGTGCCCCAAAATCTGTCAGAAGTTTGCTGAAGACCAAGGTAGTGTCATGCTTAAATTAATCTTGATAATTTTGATTTAAGGTGATGTTCTTCATGTGAAATCTCTGCCCTTGTATAGTTGGGGTTTTTTAAGCTGGATTGGGCTATCTCTTTACTCTTTAGTGTAATTATTAATTTAGTATAATATATAAAGCAGTCTTATTGTACTATGCTTCTATTACCAGACTGTGAAGAGAGAAGACCTATCAGGAAAAGCTGCAAAGTTGAAAACTGAGAGCACTGCACTCTTGAATCAAGCACAGGAGACTCAAAGGACATTGCAAGGTACCGAGAAAGAAAGTGATAGTAGAAGTGTTGGCACAGCATGATAAACTTTCACCGAACTACAAATTTTCACAGTTTAGCAAAGCTCGCAGAATATACTTAACCAGAAGAGACTACCTCTGTTAAATGGGATACCTGGTAATCATTATTTCCAATGGCAAAAAGGCGAGAATGTGGATTTCCTACCTCTGAAATACTGTACACCTTTGCTCTACTCCTGTCCAGCAAATCCTTGTACTTGTACTTGTTTTGCGTTGCAGATGCTCATCGCTCACTGGCAACAGGAGCTGTGGGAGAGTGCAGACTGGCTTCCACACCATCTGTCCAACAGAGAGGTGGTATTTCTGTTTGACGTTCATACAGGGCAATTTTTGTTTTGCAGCTATTGGTCCAACCCTTGAAGACATAGAGCAAAGACTGGATGTCGTTGATGGAAAGAAAAATACACTGCAGATTGATCTTGTCACTCTTCGAAATAATCTCAATGGAATAAACAGAGGTTAGTTACTCACTGATCATTTCTGGTTTGCCTCTTTCATCTATTACTATAAGAACCCGCACATGCATTTGTCTGTTTCAGATGACATCAACAACATCATCACTGATGCAAATGACATGGTAAAAAGTGCCAAGGATGTCACAACTTCTGTATTGAAAGAACTGCTCCCAATCAAATCAGATGTGGAGGAAATGAAGAATACCTATGGAAGCACACAGAGTGCTGGCTTCAGCAAAGCATTGATGGAGGCAAACAATTCAGGTATTGCAAGTGCTATCTGAGACCTGCCAAGTCACTGTTCAGAGAACATGATCAGTTTTGCAGCAGCAATTTTAGTCATCCAAAAGTTAGGCACCTAGCCTAAACTAGTGTTCTGAGTTTCCCTTAGTGCCAGTGGAAAGGCACAGGTACTGCAGATGGCGATTCAGGCCATCCTGTGGTATGTGTTAAAAGCTGATACCATGACTGGTCTTTAAAGGCTTGGAGGCCAGTGACTAGCAGGGAACCTCAAGGTTTAGGACTGGGTCCAATCCTCTTTTAACATCTTCATTAATGATCTGGATGATGAGCGGAGTGTACCTGCATCAAGTCTGCTGATGACACAAAACTGGGAGGAGTAGCTGATACACCAGAAGGTCTTGCTGCCATCCAGATGGACCTTAACAGGCTGCAGAGATGGGCTGGCAGGAACCTCATGAAATTCAACAAGTTCCCTCTGAACATTAGGAAACACTTTTACTGTGAGTGCAACCAAGCACTGGCACAGGTTGCCCAGAGAGGTTGTGGAGTCTCCATCCTTGGAAGCTGTCTAGACATGATTCTGGGCAACTGGCTCTAGGTGTCCATGCTTGTGCACAGGGGTTGGACAGATGACCTCCAGATGTCCCTTCCAACCTCAGCCACTCTGTGATCCTGTGATTTTTACTACACTGACTAGAGGAGGGATCTAGACAGCTAGCTTAGGCTAGATGTCTGTTAGCAGAAATCAAGTGAAATGGATTGCATAGAGCCCGTGTTGAATACAAAATAAAGGGCAATCACAATCCCAAGTGCCATCTTTTTTTACCTTTTCAGCAAGTTTTTTCTGATAAAGTCAAGAGAGAGAAAACATTTTAAGTAAGATGAATACAAGAGCAAGCCCTGCACATTAGTGCACAGTCATAAGTTGTCCTTGCAGCTACAAGATGGGCTTAGAAGTCATATTTAGAAAAATAAGTTCTAACAGTTGTGGATTTCTCTTCATTTGCCTTCTGCATCATAGGGTTGCAGTCTGCTAATACTTTCAGGGTTTTTGGTTTTGGTTTTGTTTTGTTTTGTTTTCTTGCAATCACAGGAGATGAAAAATAAATTATTTCTTGTTTTAATCAAAGTTGAAATTCTCATAGTGTCTCGTTTTCTCCTGAATAAACCTGTCCAGATACTGTAAGGCTCACTGCTAAATTGTGATGTCCAGCAACCCTGACACAAGACATGCCCTGCTCGGTCAGGCCAGCAGCCTGCCTACCCCAGTATTCACTCTCCAACAGTGGCAGTGGGAGATGCTACTTGGGGAATGAACATAAGCCCTGTCTGCTGCCCGTTATCCTCCTCCTCCCCTAGCATCCACAGTCACTGGATAATAACGCTAGAGAGCACATCCCTGTCCTATTTACTGTTTTTTTCTGGACCTGAATTTATCTTAATAAGGTTTTGGAGGTGCTGATTCTGTCTGCTTCCACAAACATACCTTTGGCCACAAATTTCAGGAGTACAATAACCTCTGTATAAACTGCTAGTTTCAGTGAGATCTTCCTAATATCGCAAGACCAATGAAAACAGCTCTGTCATCACTTTAGTGACTGCTTTACTGGTAATTGTGCAGTCATATCATATTTTTGCAACTGTTCTCCTCCTTTCAATCATCAATGATTTTTTTTTCTTTCATTGCAGTAAAAAAATTGACAAACAAACTTCCAGATCTGTTCAGCAAGATTGAGAGTATCAACAAACAGCTGAGGCCAATAAGCAACATCTCTGAGAACGTAACTCGCATAAGAGAGCTGATTCAGCAAGCAAGAGAAGCTGCAAATAAGGTCTGTCCTGAACACTGCAATCATGCTTAACCTCAGTGGTTTACACACAGAAGTACTTTTGTTCCTCTTTGTCAAAATGTGTGCGACGGACCAGATGTAAATGTAATTCAACAGCCCCACCCAACACTTGAACTAACTGGGATGATGGGAAACATCATAATTTGTACATAAAAATGAGTGGGTGAAGTAGCATCCTGCTCCATCCTCCTGCCATAGGGTTTTTTTCCCAGGTCATCTGTGTAATACTTACATGTACAATAGCCTATTTCCTTCCAAGGTGCATTGTGTTGGCTTTGGCAGCAGGGGCAGAGTCAGTTCTGCAGCTCAGAGGCAGGGCTGCCCACCCACCCATGGCCAGAGGAACACTGGCACTTCCAACAAAGTTGTGTAGCCCTGTGCCAGCTGCCCTATGACATTAGGAGTCAGCTACTAACATCTTATTAGCCTGTCCTTTTTTCTGTTTAAGCAACTGCTATGGTTGCTCAAGGGGTAGCTTGGTCTCATGGCCTAGAGAAGCCTCCCTCATGCAAATAACCTACAGTTACAATGAGTAACAGGAATCTGTGGCCAACGGTGCAAACAGCTGTAATGGGACGAGCCTTAATTAACATCAGAGGTGCGTTATAATTTCCAAGGGTCAAGTCCAGCTAAGTGAAGCATGAGGGTAGGTATGTACTCATCCAAATAATTCATAGGCTTCCTCTGTAGAGCCGCAGGGCACGACTTTCCCTGTCGGTGTATTGGAGGTAACTGCTACTTGTCAGAGGCACGGTAAGGGTTGATTAATTGATGTCTGGAGTAAAAAAGTGCTGTGGTAAGTGAGAAGTATTGATAGTACAGAATACTGTATTATCCAGTCTGTTTCCTAATTATGTTGTTTGGTAGGATCAGAGTCCAAATCTGTAGTAATTGATGGCTGTAACATGACTGGGATACGTAATAGGTTACTTTCCAATTAAACACAGCAGTGAAACAAGTAGGAGTAGTAGCAATAGATAATTATAACGTGCTGAATTTTGGTTTTCTTAACAGATTGCTATTCCTATGAGGTTCAATGGCAGCTCTGGTGTAGAGGTTCGACCTCCAAGCAACCTTGAAGATCTGAAAGGCTATACTTCACTTTCTCTCTTCCTCCAAAGACCTCAGACAAGATTAGACCATTCCAAGACAGCACCAAATCAGTTTATACTGTACCTGGGTAATAAAGATGTAGGTATATTTTGAGATTTAATCTGATTTTTAGAACAGACAACGTGCTTTGAGAAACAGATGGGAGATGATTTATTTCGACTGAAGCCAATTTCATTGTAATTGCCATGATTTGGTGACAGAAGTGTTTTGTGAAGACTAGTTCATTCCTCCCCTGGCGAAGTAACTTGTTGGGTGACTGACTGCTTTGCCCTTTGATGCTTTGCTGCTTTGCTCCTTTGGAAGTGACTTCTCAGTCATGGATGCCATCACCGAGTTTTGTCAGAAGTGTGAGGTTCTGCAGCAATCAGCACAAGCTCAGCCCAGCTGCTGCCTCAGAGCTTTGACTCTTTTCACGATATAAGTCACTGTGAGTTTCCCTGTTTGTTAGAAAAAGGTGATTGTCCTGGTTTTAAAACTCAGCCCCTCAGCTCGTAATTGTTTCTCTTTAGAATATGTAGAATAGCACAGACCTGCTGGTGCATTCAGGCTTGCTCAAGCACCATCAGTCATTTTTAAAATTTCCTGCATATGCAGTTTCTAACGATATATTTTTAAGCCTGGTTATCTGACAGCAGCTGCATCTGTAGTGAGTCTTGTGCACACACAGAGGGCTGTTTAAGAGTAGTTGTTCTACACTGGATTACACCTTTTTATCTCCTGAGTATCTGGCGAGGATATCTGTTGACAGCGTTTTAGTTGTTACTTGTGAAATATGGTATGTTGGAGGAATAAAATGTGAATTGTTTGGGAAAATCACTGCTTCCAGTCACCTCAGAAGGAACCATTGTCCTTTACTGGGTGTTATTCCAAACATCTTTGTTATTTCGCAGACTTTGAGTCTAACGTTTAGTAAAAGTGTCGTGGGTTTATGGTTTCAGCTGGGAGATGTTACAAATGTGAAGATTATTTTAGTTACTATTGTTATAAAAAGCCACACGTGACTCTTCATGGCTATATTCACTGACTCAGTGCAGCATGTTATTCATTGAATCAGCGCAATGAATAATACATGCAACATATATGGTTACAATTTGTTCTTCCCCAAACTGATAAACTTAATAACGACTCACATCGTTAGCTGGACTTCTTATGACTCAGGCACAGCATGATGATGTCTCTGAGGAAGTGCTGCTGTATTTTACCTTCATTAACATTAATCATTTATTAATGATTATTTGCTTTGCTATTCTTAGGCTTCCAAGGACTATATTGGTATGGCTCTGAAAGATGGTCACCTCACTTGCGTCTATAACCTGGGAGACAGAGATGTAGAAATAGATGTGCAGCCGCTTGTGACTCAAAGCGAAACTGAGGAAGCTGTTATGGATCAAGTTAAGTTTGAAAGGTATAAGATCCACAGCGTGCAACAGCCTTTACCAAAACCTGTTCAGCTTTCCAAAGCCTCCTTTATTGGCGTGATGTGATATTTTACCGGTCTGTTTTGGTTTTAGGATTTACCAGTATGCAAAGCTCAATTACGTCAGAGCAGCAACATCAACTTCTCCAGATTACAGCAGCCCTTTGCCTGCCCAAAGTACAGGCGATGACACTCTCCTAAATCTTGATCCCAGCACAGTTGTCTTTTACGTTGGAGGATACCCACCAGATTTTAAGGTACAAAGAGTTGCTTAGTCTTTTGAAGAGATTTCCATGTTAATTAGTCTGTGCTTCTTACAAGTGAAGATTGAAACTAGCAGTCTTCAAAGGCTGTGTAAAAGTTTCTTTATGTCAGTAGGAACAGACGGGTTGCAAGGAGAAGTTAGTACCTACAGAACCTGCCTGGCTTTTAGGATGCCAGATCTCAAAGAAGGGAGCATGGGGGAATTTCATCTGCTGAGGACAGCATGAAACCTGGCCAGTCCTGCTAAGTACTATTCCCAATTCACCCGCATGGCTCCGCTTTAACTTCTGCTGCAGTACTCCTGGGGTGGTATCAGATGGCTTGGATATCAGATACGAAGATATGTTAATTTTATGGTATTTAGGATGTCATATTCCGTGTCTTATTAACATTTGCAGTAAGTCTCAGCAGTTACAGGTCAATGTAAAATTTTGTCAGCTGATGTTGACAGAATGGTTTTGATGCCACTATTTTGCAGCCTCCACGTAACCTAGACTATTCTCATTATGAAGGCTGCATTGAACTAGACAACCTAAATGAGAATATTATCAGTCTTTACAACTTCAAGAGGACATTTAATCTCAACACCACCGAAGTGGAACCCTGCAGAAGGTATGATATAAACACAGAAGCGTTTCATAGTTCTGTGATTCTACCATTATGAATCTGTGTCTTTTTAAATCTGGAAGAGTAGCCACTGTGTCTAACCTGGTGATTTTTTTTCTAACTCTTGGTCATGGCTACATTTCTTAGAAAAATTACTCCGTGCTGGCACGACTCACATCTGTGGCAATCTCAGTCCACTGGCCAACAATTTAAATGTTGTAATACCCAGACACAATTTGTGGACTAATGTATTCGGCTCCTTTATAACGTACATATTACATTCAGTGCACAAAAGTCCGTCACTAATGATTTCCTCTCTAAAGACCACATGCAGATCCAATAGTGGTAGGTTTTCTGTTTACTTGGGTTAGATCAGAATTTGGCCTTATTAGTGGCCCTGTACCAGACGCTTTAACTTAAGCTTTTTCATAATTATGACAGTAAATCCATGTGGTAATAGTTTTTGCTCTCGCGTATTCACATCTGTGACACCACTGAATTATTACAGGTATAAAGAAGAGACTGACCAAAGCTATTTTGAAGGCACTGGTTATGCCAGTGTCACACTGAAAGGATCAACTTCCCTCGGCCGCGTACGCTATGAGCAGACAATTGACACTACTACAGATGAAGGCATTGTGTTTTTTGCAGCAGATGAGGTAATTCCTGGAATGCTTTTGTCTGTTTTGTGGTCCAAGCACATTTTTTAAAACTTCACTGACTTGAGAACATGTTACATTCAGTAATAACTGTAAAGAAATCTCTTAGAAGGGTTCTTTTGTCCATGTGGCAGATTAGTAGATTCTGCTGTACGTTAAGTGTTTCGGTTAGTCCTGCAAGAAGCAAGAAGTTGGACTCAACGATCCTTATGGGTCAACTTGAGATAGTCTTTGATTCCATAGTGGTTGCTGAATACTCACTTTGTCAAGGCTGAGAAAAAAAGTCATTCCAAATAGCTCCTCCATTAGGCCATGCAGAGAATCTGAACTGGGGGTGGGCAGGGAGGGTGTAGTTTGAATCAAACCAATTTTGAAATACTGAGATCCTCCAAAAGTGGAAGGAGAGTCTTCCCAAATCTGGATATGGATGGCAACAGAGTAGGGAAGAATGTAGAAAGTGATGCAGTGACTTCTACCTGTAAAGATGCTCAAAACAGCAGTGGTGCTACTTGTCTAACATTACAGGCATGTTTACAATCATTGTGACATATTCTGGGTAATTTCTCAATGCTGTAAAAAGATATTAGACATCTTGAAATGACAAAAAGATCCCTAGAGATTTGAAGACTACATCTGGAGCTGATACCAGATCTGTTGGCAACAGTTTAAAGTAATTATGGTTGACTATTACAAGCTTCAGTCTGCTTTGTGTCATCTTTTCCTCCAGAAGCTTTATTGAACCAACAAGATAGCTTCCTTAGAATTATTCACATGATGGTGAAATATAGATGAAATGTTGGTAGTTTAATTGTATTGGTGTTTTTTTTTTTAATTGCAGGAACAGGATCAGTACCTCAGTGTGCTCATTAAAGATGGTCGTACAGTTTTTAGATACAAAGTTGCCTCTGAGCCTCCAAATGAAATACAAAGCAACGCAATTGTAAATGATGGAACATATAAGCAAGTATGTAATTTTAAACAATCAAGTGATCGTTACATATAAAAATACACATTAGCTGAAACTAAATGTCCTGTTGTAAAATTTGTGAAGTTTTCGTGTTGAGGAGATCAAGCTGCTGGGGATTAGTTTGGACAAGTGAAAATTAATCTTTCTACTGTCATGCTTTCCTGTGAATATGGATAAGTACAGTTTTAACAGAAAAACCACCAAAGAAAAAGACTTTGACAGAGCAGTGCGAGCAGTGCTGTATTTAAAGAAAGCTGTGTATATAGCAATTATTTAATACTTAGGTCAGTGTCTTTACCACTAAAGGGTTTATTTTTTCAGACCAGACTGATCTTTACAGAGACTACTCTTTTGTAGTCTTTTTGTTGTTGCTTGGCTGCTTAGCTTCAGTCTGGCTGTTTTGTAGTGGTACCAGAGTGAAATCAAAAAGTCATCGTTAAAACCTTTGACTGCCGTGTTGGTTCATTCTCCCTTTTCCCCTTGTTACATCCCCAACTAAATAGTGTAGGTCACAGGGTCTGCTGGAAGGAATCTTTATGCTGTACTGGGTCAAGTTACCTCCAGCCACCTCACTGACCTGGTCTTTGTATCTTCAATAGAAAATAGAAAGCAATATCTGAATCTTAGGTAAGGCGTATTTTTAGGGCAACCTTTCTGGGGAAAATAAAACCTCACTTTGTATTTGGATAGTAGAGCATTTTCCTTAGGCGTTGCTTTGGCTAAATGCCCCAAATCTTGCAAAGTACCTTTGAACTACTGCAGTTATTCTGGTTTTAAGTCACTAGAAAACACGAGGAGGGGGGAAAAAATCCCAATGTGTCCTGCTCTGTGGAAGTACCTTTGGTTTTGCTGAGTGAAGTAATTCTTATCATTCACTTATTTCAGATTCATTTGGTGCTTGCCAAAAATACGGATACTGTTCATGTCAGTCCTAATATTAAAGCCAACTTAAAGGTCTTCTCTTTCACCAAGTACTATCTAGGTGGAATTCCAACTTCTCTACGGGAACGGTGAGTAAATGTAAAAAAGACTGTAATACACAGGCTTTGTTTGGAAACTTCATCTAAACTCTTTCCTTAGGCAATTTCTTTCACACTCTGCATCAGGTACCTTACATGATATGAAAATAACCAGTGTATAATACGTGATCATAGTGTTTGATTTGTTTCCAATGGTGGGATCTTTGTTGGAGTGTATCCTGGAGATTGGCTTTGATCAGCATGAAGCACGTGTGTGCAAGAAAGACTGCTCTTGTTCTGTTTTTCTCTTTCTTACATTGTCAGCATTTACAGGCTATGATATTGGAG
Source organism: Nycticryphes semicollaris (assembly GCA_013400055.1). Lineage (NCBI taxonomy): Eukaryota > Metazoa > Chordata > Aves > Charadriiformes > Rostratulidae > Nycticryphes > Nycticryphes semicollaris. The sequence continues at coordinate 71,569 of VXBJ01003229.1, read as the reverse complement.
TGTGCTTTGAAATACCAGGCTACTGAACTCTTTTTCCTTTCACTCCCTGAAACCAGCTTTAATATATCCACACCTCCATTCCGGGGCTGCATGAAGAATGTGAAAAACCCTGACACTGCCTCCGTTATTTTTGACAAGACAATTGGTGTCAGCAAGAAATGTTCAGATGACTGGAAGGTAACTAACAAAGTTCCTTAAAAACTTTTTCTGGAGTCCACAGAGTTTGGTTTGTCTGTAAATCCTGGACCATTATGTTTTGCTTAGGTCAAAAGTTTTATTTGGTTAACATGTGATGATAATAAAAGAACCTGGGCTTGGCATGAAGATATGGAAGAGAAGAGATTGCAGCCCTACTGTGGTAGCTTGCTCCAGCACATAGTCCACCCTCTTAATTAATACTGTGTACAATTAAGAATACATATTTACCATGTAAACTCGTTGGCTTCCAGTTGCTGTTACTCATTAGGCCAGAATACTACCCATGATCTTTTGCCAAGATGCTTATGCTTCCTAATTAAATGACCTCACCAGTTTTTCTTGAAAGAACTAATCAGACTCTACTTCTACTGAAGTCTCCAATTCTCAGGCTATTGCTCCACTCATCTGATCATTTTATTTTCTGAGCACTCTTGAGTTTTGCCATGTTCTTTTTAAAATGGGACAATGTGCCATTTCGGTGTTGGCTCAACCAGTGCTGCCTGGAGAGATGAAACCCACCCTTCTGCTTCTACTTGCTGCTACTTACATGGTCCATGATCCCATTTGCCCTTTTTACTGAAAGTCTGCACTCGTTTGCTTTCCATTTGTGGCATCTAAACCTTTCACAGAGCAGGGCCGTTTCCCCATGCAGAGGATCTGACCTTTATTCTCTCTCTGTGTCTGTAGAACTTCTAATGTATTAAGGTGTCTTTTGTTCAAAAAGGCCCAGGTATATCGTGCCCTATGACTCACCGTTTCTGTTATGCAGCTCATCTGCACAGCTCCCTACTCACAAACCATTCCTCCAGCCGCTCTTCCACTTTTGTGTCCCCAAATGTGTAAGGTTTCAAAGCTATCACGTCGATGCAAAGAGTAGCTCGAGATGAACAGCTCGTTATTACCAGAGAGCCTCATCTCCCTTTAGAATTGCTCAGGACATAGTTAGTGCTGGTGGAACCAGTGCAGTCAGTCTGTTTCACACCAAAATAGTTGTACTTGCACTTTGCCTTGTGCTTGGTTCTGACGGGAGTCGGTCACAATTATGTTGAGTAGGGCAGTTGCTGTCCCATGTTGCCATTTCTTCTGATTTAAAGGCAAATGACTGAAAGCATGATTATCTCTCTCTCAGCTCGTCAGATCTGCAGCTTTCTCCAGGAAGGGAACACTGAGCCTGAGTCCAGCGGGTTTCCCATTTCCTGAGGATTTCCAAATTGGTTTAGGCTTTCAGACCATGGCATCGACTGGAACCCTCTTAAATTACAATCTGCGGGTATGAAACACGTTCAGCTTACAACATGTGATTGGTTTTGTTTCTGGATCAGTCAAGCCTCTGTAACTCTGTCTGTTTGGCATCAGTTTGTGTCTTAAGTCTCACGTAGATTCCTGCATTTTAAGGCCAATACATGGCTATTATATTCATCATTTGAGCATGACATAGGCCAGAGAAAACTCTTCCTGGCACTTTCTTCACTCAACCGAAAACATAGCTTGATGAGTAACTGAGCTTTGAATTTGAGCCTTCTGCAAAGTAGCTCATGCACCAGGACACCACCATCCCAGTAAGATAACTGTTGCCTAATGTTGGAAATTTTCTCAGGAAAAACTGGTATTCTGGTCATGGAGAAATGATCAAATATGCAGAGGAAAGTGGTTGATTTTGCCTATGTTCCCTCAGAAAGCAGGGAGGTTCAAGCAGAACCCCATTGTTGCTGGCAGGAGAAGTTAAGATATGAGTGCACACCAGGCATTTCAAAAGTGGAGAACTGAGTCCTCTGCTTTTTTGTAAAAATAATTTAAACAAATATTTAAAATTACTGGTATTCAGAGTCCAGAGGCATTTTAAAATAGGAACTATGCTAATTGTGCAGAACTGGGTGCAATATGTTGGTGTCGTCTCTAGATGACTGAGAAACACAGTTTTAGTGTAAGAAAATTTCTTTTCCAACAAGACACCACTGAGAACTGTATTAATGGCACCATCAAGGAGAACTAAAGGCACTTGCATTTACCTGACCGTTTTGGGAATTCTTTTATAGCCTGATATTCTTACCATCTTTCTGAGACCTGGCTTTGTAACTGCAAAGATCGGAGAGAATGAAATCGAACTGGAAAAGAAATATGAAGATGGGTCAATGCATTATGTGATCGTAAGAAAAACAGACAAGCAGTGAGTCCAGTTCTTTATCTGATTCTTTTATGTTGTGGTTGGAGAAAGGAATTTAAAATTTTGTTTGACTTGTTCTTTGGGTACACAGCTAAAAATGCCCTCTGCTAGCAAAATAGACTGAAATAATGAAGCAAAAGCAGATACTGAGTCTATGAATGTGCACGCCAGTACCTGTGATGTTTCAGCTGTGCATCACTTCGTGTGTCTTTTAGAAATTGTGTGTTTTGACTGCTTGTCAAACTGGACCTTTAGAGCTCTTCCCCTTCCCATAGACTTTACATAAGTCACTAAAAGTTATCAATCCATCTAACGCAGGTGGTTAAAGACCTAGGGAAGAAGATAATACTGTGTCTTTTTTCAATAATCACCAGTTATGCAGATAGGAGAAGAGAAAATTTACTGAAAAGCTTCTAAATCTTATTGATTTCTGTGGAACACATAAAATGACATAAGTGTTAGTTAAAGTGGAATGTTTTGAATGATTGGCTATAACTTTTGGTATTTATAACTTAATATAATCTGTACTAGCTGTTGCTAACATGTCGAGTGCACCATTAGGACACAAAGGATGAAATCCTGTCCTATGGTTGCCAATGAGACATTTCCCACGAATTTCAATTGGCCCAGGATTTCACTGTAGGACTGAAGTACCAGCTTCAACACGTGCTCAATACCTAGTGTGGAAAAGCAGAGCAGTTTCATAGCAGGAAATGAGCACATACTGAAAAAGTCCCAGAAGTAAGCTAGTGAAGCTCTAGCTTAGTTATAATGTAACAAGAAAACACATCTGTCAAAGGGTTCTTTCTATACATACAAATATATATATAAAATTTAATTTAGGTTCATAACTATTTCTTTAGATTTCATGCTTATTTTTATTCACTTTGTTTCAGAATATATCTGCAGGTTGATGATGAGTTGACATCAAAATCAGATACCTCTACAACAGCACAGGCATATATGAAACCTGTAACATTTGGTGGAGATGATTTTGAAGGCTGCATCTCAAACATCTTTATAACAAGGTATTTGGCTTATAAAGAATTTTGCTTCATGCATTATGGCCTCTTTCCCTTCTTTAATCAGACTAAAATCACTTTTTGCTAAATTGCTTTCCCTTCTACATGCGTGAAGCCTTCATGAATGCATACCTTTGCTGCCCCAAAATATTCCTTCATTCAGGCAGATTATACATGGTATCGAGTTGTAATTAAATCTAGTGTTTGGGTGTAATGGAATTTTAGTCCAAATCATACCTTTTAGTAGTCTTTTAATCAAAGAATGAACTTAACATGGTGAATTGGAAGTGTCCCAACAAGACATCCACAAGGGTCTGCTGGATTGTATTATTACAGCTATACAGGGAGCGAGGTAATGAGAGAAGATTACTGGCAGAACCAAAACAGTTACACAAACAAATAAGAGCATATGTATAGAAATCAGGTACCTGCTTTATGTTGTCTCTTTTTTTCACATGTGTCTTTCTGGTTATTAGAGATATCTTACAAGCAAAATTTAAGAGCAAATTTATGAATAAGTATGTTCTTTAAAGAAAAGCATTCCTTGATTCACAAGTGATGTCCCAGTGGGGCTTTGTTTTAGCTAAGTTTTGATGAATATTTATTCACGTGTAGAGTTTAAGAAAATAGTGCGTTTTGATTTGATTATCATAGAATGACAAACTGGTTTGTATTGGAAGAGACATCTAAAGATCATCTAGTCCAATCCCCCTGTCATGTGCAGGGACATCTTTACTAGATCAGACTTCTCAAATTATATATTCATGTAAAGCACTGCAAGACAACGAGGTAACCTATATATTAACTCCTCCACCAGAAAAAAAAATAAAATTGGAAAATTTCTTTTAGTACAAAAGTAGATGGAGAATGAATAGTGTAACCAGTTCGATCAAGTGAATGGAGAACTGGGCCAGAATTGAAGTACAGGTTCTGCTCCCAACTTTACCACTCTCCTCATAAAAACCCGCGGGCAAAGAGCGTCAGTGCTTTTTCTAGCTGTAAAGTGTTTTGTAACTTACTGATTAGAGACGCTGTGTACAACTTACAAAATGATAGTGTTGCTTAATGTTATTTTCTATGCACACAAGAAACTGCTTTTGACAGTCTTTCTGACAATTTGGCTGTAATACTAAAGCTATATATTTAGTTGTGATGGGCTTTACCCCCTAACAAGTCTCATTATAACATCTTATTTAAGGAGAGAGTGAATCAGTAAATTAGCAGGGCTTGATGTTGCCATTTTTTCTTGATCTGCCACTGGTTAGGCATAATTAACCAGAAAAGTCTTGTAGTCTGATCCAGAAACCTTACTCAAGCAAGGCTGCTGTAATTTTTTCTCCTTTTTTCAATGGCATTATTTGTTTGGTTTTTCAAAATAGATACCTTTTTAGCAAAAAAGATTTTGTTTAGGTAAGATGAGAACAAAACACCAGAGGTGTTTCCATAGGCAGAAGCAAGTGGTCAGAGCCATGAGAAACATGAATGCCTTTTACAGCATTGAACCTACGTTTCAATACTTTTAACAACAGGTCACTGGGAAATCTAGTTTGTACAGAACAGAGTTTTACAATATGCTGTCGATTATGCTAAAGGAGGGGAATGCTGTGTCACATCACTTACTGCTTTCATCACTCTAGGACAGGTCAGCTCCCTGAGGTGCAAAATCTCATTAATTATACTGCGAAGAACGGTGTGTCCCTCGGAGTTTGCCGCAAATATGAGAAACGTGAACCACTGCTGCTGCAAGAATTTAAAAATCCTCTCAAGTTTAAGATGCTCAAGGTATGCTTGTTTTTACTGTCACCTTTGCTCCATATTGATACCAAGGCTTTCTCTGCATAGCTGTGGTTCCTAGAATTGAGATTCAGATGTTACTTCTCACATCTGAAGCAAATTCTTTCCGTGTTGAAGCTCTGTGCTAAACCCACACCTGTCTAGAATGACAACAGCTTCTCTGTCAGTAAGAGAAGGTTGTTGACTTAAATTCTTAAATTCTTTTTCATGTTCATGCATAGTAACTGTTCTAATTCTGTATTACAGGTAGAGAATGAAAAATACCCTGATTATTTGAAAGCCACTAATGTGCAAAACCAGAAAAAACACACTTTACCAACTCAGTTAAGTGTCAGCAGTGAAGCGTATCTCCTTGGAAACACCCCCAACAGTTTCATATCTTACATGTTTTCTCCACCATCATCTACAGACAGGTAACACAAGTGTTCTCAGTGGCCCTCCTAATACTTGAATTGTCAATGCTCCTTGAATCTTTCGGTGCTAAGAGTTAGGATTTTCTTCTTGCTTATGTTTTAGGATGTACCACAAGAGTGGCTCTAAAGGGTCAGGCCTTTTATTCTTTCCTAACATTTACCCAAACTGAGTAGATTGACTTGGATGTGGTACAATTACAGTGCACATTGGTACCAAATCCTAAGCCTGAATATGTCAACTTTCATTAATTGTGATTCCACTCCAAAGCTATTCTGCATTTCACAAGTGGAGTTTCACTGGCACTTTTCTGCAGAACAGAAAGAATACAATTAACAAACCAGGCCTATATTTCAATCTGCTTACTTTCCACTACAGGTTACATTTCTCTGTAGACATACGGACTCGATCATCAAGAGGATTAATTGTTTTCATGGAAGAAAGGTCTGAGGACTCTTACATGGCTCTCCATGTTTCAAAAGGACGTTTTGTCTTTTCACTTGGCTCTGCAGGAAAACGAACCAAAATCAAAACCAGCACTAAATACAACGATGGTGAATGGCACACTGTAAGTAGTATGGCACAGGAACCACAGTGAAACCACCACCAGCGTTCAACAGGCCCAGCCTATTGAATTTTTAAGTTATTAGAAATTCAATTTGGGTCATCTGGAGTTAATTCCTATGCCTGAAAGTTCGTGTGATTGATAGGTCTCTATTATGAGAGAGCTTATAGGTCCCAGCATGTTATTTTCAGTTTAAATATTACAACAATATAGTGTTATTTTTGCACCCTGCAAAGGTGGTCTTCAGCACAGATGGGAAGAACGTTCGCCTTGTTGTTGATGGTCTGAGGGCCCAGCACGGACAATTACCAACAAATTCTGCCATCAGCATTAAGCCACCAGTCTACTTGGGAGGGCTGCCCTCACTGCAAAGGAAGGTAAATAAGTGACACATCCACCCACGCACACTCCCCATGCTGTGCTAATGGCATGTGAACACGTTAATATGCAGGATTTCCAGGTTGAAAAGGTTTGGGGGATATTTCCCGGCACTGACTGAGCACCTCTTGACACAGCCCTCAGCTGGGTGCACATTTTCAATGTTTGTTGCTGAGACACTGATGACAACTATGTACTGTTTTCATTTCTATTATCAAAAAAAAATATAGAAAAATCCAAAATCACATTTGTAATTCCAAGAATACCCTCTTCCCACAGACTATTTACCTCAGTGGTCTAAGCAATAATCTGTAGAGAAGCAAAGGATTCCTTTTCATTAAGGAATTATGAATGTAGAGGTGGATTCAGTTGGAAATATGTGTGGTTCCTCTTACTTTAAAAATTGGATAATTAATGATGTGGGGCTTTTTATAAAATCAGATTTAAATAAACAGCCTCTTAGAAGGGAAGGGTCTTGACAACTCCTGTTGCATTGTCTTTTTGACACGTCATTGGGAAATTTCTGTTCTGCAACAGGCGTTGTGCTAACCCAAAATCAACTGTTACTTTCATGTTTTAAGCTCTTTTTTTAAATTTTGGAATACCTTTTCACTGCATCAGAGATGGGATTTAGGAGACTTTAATGCCAGTTGGCTTTTTAGAGTCCAACAATACAAAAGAAAGAATGGGTATTCCTACTGAAAGTATTGCCATCATGCTTTTGTGTTCATACTCTGAAATATGCTTTCAGAATATACCAAGGAAAAGTTTCAAGGGTTGCCTGAGGAATTTTAAGGTGAATGGAAAAGTCATGACTACACCTCAGCAAAAAAATGGTGCACTCCCATGTCTGGATGTTCCCATGGAGACGGGGATTTATTTCTTTAATGAAGGAGGATATATCACCATTGGTAAGCTGTGTAGAGATTATAGTATATGGAATTATGTCTTAAATGTGTGTGTATGTGTAAGGATTTATTTACTTAATATGTTTTTCCAATTATCCCCTCCTTTGATCATTCCTCAACCCACGGTTTAATACTCCACAGGTCATTTGCTGATGGGCTCCGATTTCAGGATTGTATTTACCATTCGACCGGGGAGTCCAAGAGGTGTACTCCTCCACGCTGGAAGCAAGCGAGACAACTACCTGACTATTTACATGGAAGGAGGAAAGGCAAGTACAGGCTGTGTTTCCACTTAAGGTGTATTGCCCTTATTCAGCAGGGGCAATTCTGACCTTGAACTCTGGACTTATGTCTTGTGACATTTGTCTACAGGTTAACTTCCCCAGAGTGGTTTAAAACCATCACATGGAAAAATGGGTGTTTAACTGTCTCTAAGACTCCGTTAGCAGTTTCCACTGTGTCTACAATAGCTTGCACCTGGGAGTGTGTGGGTGACTGCTTTAAGGAAGGGAAGGCTAATTGGAAAGACCTTGTCTCAGATTACGTCAAAAGAATTAACATAAATTTGTAAGATTGTGAGGGAGAGACAAAGGTAGGTATTTATGCTTGTAAAATCTACTAGGGAAATTTACTTTCCTCTTAGGATAATTTCTGAAATATGTATACAATGACCATGACTCTTAAAACTGGGAAAAACACAGCCATCACAAGATCAGTAAATTACTGAAGTACTGCATTTTTCTGTTGCTCATTTCCTTGCCCTGGTAAATTAAAAGACAACTTTTTTTACAGATCATTGCTGCTGGAAATAGTGGTGCTGGAGAATTCCAGACATCGGTCACACCTGAGCAACCCCTGTCTGATGGACAGTGGCACACTATTGCAGGTACATGGTATCGTACCAGTTCTTCTGAAACTTTGAAATGACAGTGGGTAGAGACCACTGAAACTCCAGATTTTTATCAATCATTTCACTCCTGTTTTTTTTTCTGAGAATACTCTTTAGAACAATGCAAGTGACTCGTGTTAATTTAAGGCTTTACTTAAGAGGGATTCTGGGGCTTTAGTTAGCTCCTGAGTATTTAAATGTGTCAATCTGAATTAAAATCAAATCTGTTTTTCCTATGAGTTAAATTTCAAGACAGATGCTAAGTAGCTAAATAGTGCCATATCTAGTTAATTCTTTAATAGGGCTGAGAAGGAGCACTCATCCACCTACTTCTTTGCAGTCTCTCAGAAAGACAACCTGGTGCAGCTAGAGGTGGGCACACAAACTAACTATACCACTGGATTTCCACCCTCCCCTCCTAGACAGATGTTTCAGCCACTCTACTTGGGCAAAATTCCAGGTAATATTATTGCTGCTTATTTTTTCCGACACTACCTGGCTTTTTCCCCTTTCTAAAACAAAAGCCCCATCCATGCATGTAGTTTTATATCGCTCCCCCTCTTTTGAAAAGCCTTGCAGGAATTAATATTCTTTAAAATCATTCTCATTTTGTGAATTTGATTTTTCTACTTTGTTTTTTGTAGCAAATTTGGAGACACGGTGGCATCCAGTTAAAGACCCATTTTTGGGCTGCCTTCGGAATATTAACATCAACGACAAGCACGTCTCCACCAGGAGAATTTCAGAGGTTCACGGTGTAGTGAGTTTGCATGGGTGTCCGAAGAAGTAGCTTTGCTGTTAGGGTACTTGGACACACATCAGGGTGAGTCTGCCAAAGCACTGCGCCAATTCGTGCCACGTGAGTTCCCCTTGGGCTCATCCCCGCGTCACTGCCATCGGGCCGGCTAGTCAGAACAGCCAGGGAAGAAATGCATCCTCTGGATGTGGGCTGTGCCAGAGCAAATGAAAAGTATTTGCTTTGATAAAACTCCCTTTCAAATGTTATTGATTTCCCAGGTAATCCATTGTGCCTTTTGAAATAAATGCAGAAAATATAGTTGTATATACCTTGCTGGGCCAAATTCTGCTCTCACACACAACAGCATAGACTTGAGTAAGTCCAGTGTTTTAATTTTGGAAATTTGCCTTAATGCTGGTCATCTTGAGAGCAAATTTGATCCACTAATATAAAGAATTTTATAAAATTATAAATTTTTTGGACTGATGTTTATACAGAAATGTACATTAATGTTAAAAGTAATAATAATAATATAAATGGAGTTTGAAGCACTTTACGGAGTGAAACTCTGTGAGTTTGTTACAATTCTAGGAATTCTGGGGCCAAATAAATGCAGTATGTTCTTAAAACCATCTATTTTCTTGTTTGGTTATTTTGACATGGTGAGGGGTTTATGTGCTTTTTACGGGCTGCTAAGTCCTGCTTCCTTTTTGCAAATATTTCTGTAGCTTTAAGAAGCTGATGTGCTTCAATAAGCAGGAGTCCATCATCTCTGCTTATTAGAATTTGGTTATATAAAAATCTCAGAAAGAGAGTAATTTTTCTTGTAATCTTTGGAGCCAGAAGGTCTCCTGCAAAGGCATGGGGTTTTTTTCTGATTAAATGAAGACAAGATCTATTGGGAACAGCAGTTGCACCTGCTGCAGTTACGTAGCATGAATTGTAGGACTAAACCAGCAAAGCTGTTTTCTTTGACATTCAAGTCTTTACTTTGTACCTGACTGTCACCCATGGTGGAGGGTGGGGGACCCAGTTTGCTTTATTCTTCAGAACAGAGGGCTGGACTGAATCGCCTTGACATGATTTCTTCTTCCACTCTCATTCAGAAGCAGCGTTTTGATAGTTTTTTTTTTTTAAAATAATTCCCAGATGCCAACTCTCTTTTGCCAAATCAACACATTTCCTAAGGCTGGTGATCCTGGGCTGGAGTAGACAGTGATGCAAACAAGCCCTTTTTCCCACCTAATGCAATGTTTGGTGCCATCTTGATCAAGGAGGAGCAGCATGTCCTCGGTGTGTTTGGAATGAGGTACCAGCTGAAGAACAGAAAGAGATGCCAGACCAATAGCCCAGATGGCTTTGGTCATTAATCCCTTATCAAAATTTTGCAGCTTTCCAGGGTGGCAGAAGCGTCACAAAAGTGTTCACACCAAATCTTGTGTTGCTGTTTCTTTTATGGCGATTCCGTTACAGGCAAATCTATGTCCATAGGGATGTTACTCAGCTGAAAAGCTAGTTTTGGAGGGAAGGGATGCAGTGACAGCATGACGAGGTTGAGGCCTCCGAGGGAGCAGAGGATTGACGCGTAACGGCAGAGCCCTCTCTCTGGAGATGCTCTGTAGAAACAGCTTCTCCTGTATGGCTGCCTGACACGTGGAACAGAAACACCCATCAACCTAGAGGTGATGGGGTTCCAAAATCATCTTTTCAGGTAGCAACAGCTGAACCCTTTCTAAACAAAAAGCCCCCTGCCTTTGAAGCAGGCTGTCAAGTATTCAGGTGACCAAAACGCTGGAAGTACTCAGTTGATATACTGGCCTTAGTTGGCATTGAAAATTTCCACAAGGAGAAACTGAGAACAGTTAAATATTATCAAGCTCTAGTAACATTTCATATCTCGTGTCCACCAGAATGCTCCTGGGAGGTGATTTACCCTAGTCCCTTCCCCCCTCAGAAAAAGCAAACATAGCAAAGATTTTTGTATCACAACCTGGAGCCAGTCCTGGTTTTCAATTCCCTTCCATCTGATTTTATTTTATCAGTAGTTTTAACGCTGACAAGAAGAAATGAAAAATGTATGAAGACTTGCATAAATGTAAGTTATAATGACTATCAAGTATTAATTCCAGTACAATCCTAATGTATAACGAAGAAGTAGGAAAGTCTCTCTGGTTTTAAGGTTCTTGGTGGCTGGGTTTTTACACCCCAGTTTCTTCAGCTGTATTGCTTCCATAGAGTCGGGATGTCACACACGGGGACAGTGAATGTAAGCCAACTAGAGTTTCAGGTTTTGTACTTTAACATAGATAAATCTCTACTTGGCTGATAAACACTTAGTAAAAAGCTTTTTGCTCTTGACAAGCCAGTGGATAATCTTTACATGAGGAAAGAAGATGTCCTGTTTAGATTAGCCAGATGAAGAATTCTTATTATTCCTGTGTGACCTGATGTAGGTGTTCCTGCTCCGGCAGGGGGATTGGACTAGATGATCTTTCAAGGTCCCTTCCAATTCCTGATATTCTGTGACTCTGGGATTCTGTGATTATTGATGAAAACCACATGGACACTGAACTGTATTTTGTGCATTGTTTGTTCTGTGCTTAGCGTATTCTGAATTTTCTCACATGGGAAACGGATTTTGGAAAACAAGAGCTTGTTTTTTCAAGTCTTTCAAGTCATGAATGGTAGACATAATTTCAGTTGTAAATATTCCTCCTCTTCAGGTTCAATCAAAGTAAACAATTTCCCCCAATACATTTTATAGTAGAACAGTAGTGATAAATCTTGTAGTAAGATGAAATGTTCTAGGGATAAGTAGCAATGTTAGCTTTGGGTAAACACTGCGTCATGGTGATTTTTATTGTTATATGTAGTAGTTCCAAGTCTTTCATCATTCAAGTGTTGCCATTTGACAGTAACTTCCATGGATTATTTACCTCCTTTGGCTATGACATTTCCAGTGGAGCCCCAAGTCTATCAGTTCCCATGCTACAAAAGGAGTAAGTAATTCCCACAGGAGAGGGATAATGCAAATTTTTATTGTCTAGTCATCTTTACTATTTGCTATTCAAGCCTTTAAGTAATACTGATATTTTTAGTGGTAAAAACCTCAATTCCAGTCATCCTTTCTGAGCCTGCATTATTACTCATTGCTTGTGTTCAAGAGTGCAAAGGTATTACAGCTCGCATTTTGCTTCATTGACCTTAAAAATAGAAGTAATGACCAAAGAAATACATACATTAGTGTCTGCTGGCAAGGTTTTGCTATATGGCTTGTACCTCTTCAAATTGAAGCTCCTGAGGAAAGTTTTGAGAAGTTTCTTGAAAAAAGATCAAATATAGTTTTCAATACACTGAAAGCGCATGCCTAAAAATCCCCACGCTCTTTAACTGCGTGTTTAGATTACCACAATGGCTCATTTGAATCCCAAATCAATTACACAAGGAGAGCAAATTTCCTCTCCAGCCTAAGCCACGTTGGTATTCCTAGTACCAAATGTCTCTCTGTCCATATAACTGTCAAGGGCAGAAGGCTCTCCTCCAGTTAATTTGGATTAGATTTAGCAGGATCATGTCATCTAAGGTGGATGACACCAAGGCCTGTAAGTTCCCATTTATTATAACTACAAACCTCAGGCAGATTAATGAGAGCTGAAAGCCAGTTAGGAAGCCCAACACTGAGAGTGGCAGGCAAATAACATGAAATAAATCACAGGGCACTGAGGAAGGAAATACACACTCCCTGCAGAAAAAAAGCGCATGTATGTAAGGAAAACATTTCTCCTTTTCACTGCTGATTAATAATATTGTAACTTAAGCTTCTAGTAACAGAACTTTCCAATTAAAACTTCTTAACAGTCTTCTTGTATCTGAGCTTGAAGGTCTGTGCTTTTGTTACTGCGGAGCTTTCGTGCAAAACCCAGAGCCATTGACCTTTCACTCTGTTGGCAGCCAAATGAATTGGGTGAGTTAACTTTTTGGGGGTTTGTAACCACTTCTTTGGAGTCTCCCATGAGCCATGTCATTTTAGCTCTCCCTCCTGCTAGTAGCTCTGCCTCTTCTGGAGTCTTGTGTGAATTATTTGGGTTTTTTTTCTCTGCTCTGCTTCCTTTCTGCCCCTCATAAAATAGCCTGGAAAATGCGGTCTTACCGAAAACGCTATAAATGCATTATGGCTTTGTAATGAACTCTGCTCGTGCTTTTTGCCTCTTACCATTCTCTTTGTGGTTTCCTCATTTTAAAAAAAAATCCTGTATCTTTCTCTAATGGCGTAAGGAAATTTAGGGCACAATGGTCCAGTCTTCTGTAAATCTGTCTGCATTTTCTAAAAATACATTAAATGGATGTCCCTGGCAGAAAAAAACTACTTTAGATTTAAGGGAATAGTGCCATAATACAATGTTATAGCTTCCTGAAGGCATTAGGACTGCAAGGCATAAGCATAAACTTCCTTTGTACAGCTGGCCCACGCATCTGAGAACTGCAAGAGGCTGGTCATTGCCAGAGCTTCAATGGGGCATTCTCTGAGCATAAAGAATTGCATGCAAAATAACCAGTGAGTCTTTATGTTCTCTTTGTCAGTTCTGGGGATCCTCTGTAGCAATGAAACCAAACTATGATTTGTGGCCCATATCATACCGTGTCTCCCGGTTTGCAGCTCGTAGCATTCAAAATAGGTAAGATTTTTTATTAAAACACACTCAACTCCTATCACTACTTTGCACCTCAGTCAATAACTGTGTTTCCTACAGGTTGTTCTGAATGTAAAGCACATCCGAAATGTTCCATGAGACGCATTTGCTTTGCTAAGATGTCACCTGCTCATTGATAAAGATTGAGCACTGCTGCATTATCACACAGAATAAAAAGACAGATAGTTAGCATCGTGATCTTTTGTCTCTGTTCGGTTATATTTAACTGGGAACAGCAACAGATTGCTCTATTGTGCGGGAGCCCGTGCCGAAGATTCTTCTCACAGGAGGACTATGCACTGGTAAGAATGAATAACTACATTCATTGGAATGTCAGTAATTTATAATATGGAAAAAAGACCGTTAGCATTTCAATCCAGAAAGAACCGTTCAGATGTTTTTTGAAGCCTGGAGATATACTGAAGAAAGTATTTTAAAGGATAGAGAAATAAATGGTTCTGTGTTCAGCTCTTGTAGACACCGTATTAATTAAGAATTGGTTAATAACCTAACAAGCAAAAATCTGTCAGCGTGAGATATTACTTAATAGAAGACTTATATTGTTAGGTAATGCCACTTGCCATAAATCTTACTTCTAGATCCTTCTTATTACTTTCTGATCAGAGTTACTCTCCAGATGCTACAAACCTAGAGAGTCAGTAATACACCCAGATACTGGCTGAGGCAAGGGTTTCACCCGAGAACAAGGTGTCAAATCAGTGATAAATTTCTAACTTTCCCTTTGCTGTACTCAGTTAAATCAGAGGTAATGACATACCCCTGGGGACAGTAACCTAAGTAGTTAAGAAGCTAAAGGTACTCTGGGCAATTCTCCAAGAAAACGCGTGGGCGTGATCCAGAATTCAGTGGCTTAGTGGAAAGATCTAACCACTTCACAGGACTTTGGCTCACACACCTTAATAAAACATGTAGGAAAATCTTAAATGCACTGTATAAAAAATGTATTCTGAGATATTGCCAAGGCTTACAGAGAATTGTTATTGCTGATTAAATCTGTTTGTTATGGAATAAAAAGGGCAGGACACGGTTTCCAGAAAACATAAGATCACCCTTTTTATACAAATGTACATAAACGGAAACTTTATGGAAATGCAAAGGGTATTTGCATCAGCAATAGGGGTGGAAGCAAAGAGACCATGCAGATAAACCAGATAAAACGTTCTGCCTGATGAGTGTCAGCACTTAAAGCAGTGCTGGGGGGTGGTCTCAGACCACCATCCATGAACCAGCCAGCCTAAACAGCCAGAGAGCACGTCCAAGCTCAGCCCTTTCCCATGCTGCTCAAAATCAGAACTAACTGCAGGCATCCCACTGTGCCTTTACCCGGCTCAGAGAAAATAAAACATCATCGTTCCAACACACAGAAGAATGGGACCAAATTTTGAACGGGTAAGTTGTATTTAGTCAGATACTTGTAACTTGCTGTTGCCATGCTAAAAGGAAGGAAATGTTCCCTCTGCTGAGCCACTTAAAGAGGACATGTGATCACTGAATCTATGTATATTGTGTTGATCACAAAAGATAAAACGAATCAACATGACGTATACACTCAGAACAAATTTAATTCAAAACAGACACCACAAAGACACTAATGACCATCACTGTTATTTAATTAAAATGGAATGAATAGGTTAAATCTTCCAAAGAGACAGTGAATGCCATCAAACAGATTAAAGGCCAGGTGCAGGATCAGTATAAATCAACATAGCTCTATTGTTCCTGGATCTGGGCTGGTAGGAGAAAAGGATCTAGTTGTGTTTGTGCATCTTAATGTTTTTTAAATGATGGGAATACAATGTATAAATCCTATGAAAAGGGCTTTGCTACAAAGAGTTAAAATGAAGACTGTTTCAATTCACTTTCTGGGAAAAAGCACTGTGTATTTTTACCAGTATAAAAAATTACCTAAAGAACAGATGTGAGCTTAAAGGATGAATAGAAAGAAAAACTTTATAGGTGAAGAAGGAAAGGTACCCGAGGAAAAGTAAGCCATAAGACTGCTCTGAGAGGATTTACCCCTGCCGAGGGAAATGTCTACAGGAGAGAAGCTTGTTAGAAATCGTGATGACTGTCAGCTTGATTGAATGATTTCAGGCTACATGGTGGTGCCAAGGAGACCAGCCACTGCTCCCTTCCAGCCCAACACTCAGTGGTCAGAGCTCCTGGGCAGCTCCCGCCTGCCTTCACGGCATGGCATGTCATCCTGGGAATCCAAATTCTGCCAGCTGTGGGGCTGGATGCCTGCCTGCACCCCTTCCCCTCCATTGCCTCGGGAAGGGGAGCTGGGGGGGGACAGCTTCTGGCTGACCAGATTCCCAGCCTGTGAACTCACAAATCCCTGCACTGTGGAGGCCAGGAGCGCGGTAGGCCAGGCCTAGCATATGACAGGAAGAAAAATAGCAGAAAGCTGCCACTCCTGTCCCCTTCTATTTTGCTCTCCGACCTTTTTCCTTTTGTTTGTTGTACTTTGTATAGTGGAAGAGAACATCTGGACTCTAGTGACAGCAAACCAAATTTGCATGCATATAGCAGATAATTAAGCACGTGTCTATCTGCAGTTGCAAATAGCAATTAGTCATGAGATAGCTTTCCACGCCCCTTCCTGGCTATTCTTCTGTTCCCCTCAGAGGGCCCTCTCACACACATCTCTGAGAGTCACTGCACACTGGCCTCCTTTTTAATTGTGAAAACGGTTGCCCAGCTGAGCTTAAACCCTTCCATGTAACTTTGACTCGGATGAACTTCCTCTGAGACATCGATTTCCAGTAGAAACTGCTTTCTGTGGAAGACATGATGCAGGTGACCCAAATCCTAACACCCTTGTCTGCGTCCCAGCTTAGCTAGAGGCTATAAGCAGGTTTTGTTCCTAGTTCTTCCTCTCAGATCCGAGGAAACTGAATTCTGGAGAATCATTTCTGACTGCTGATATTTTCTGTGGCTGACCCTTGCCTCTCTGCAGTTGCCCAAGGCAAATACTGGCTTCTCTACTCACTGCAGCCATATAGAAGCTTATGTTTGCCCTACAGTTTCCACCCCTGGCCTATGAAGGCCATATTATAAAAATCCTACTGTGTCAAGTAAAGACATATATCCCATGCTTGTCTTTTCAGTTATAGGGAGTCCCCTGGCAATGAAGCCACAGGTAGCAATTTGTTGCCTAGGACAGGTGTCCTCATTTCTCCTGTTATACAGTCAAATTTTCTAGACAGGTAAAACAGAAGTTGCTCAGGGCCGCAACTAAGAGAAACAGTTTAGAGTAATTTATAAAGCACAACAAATTTCTAGCTTGATGAAATCCAAAGACTGCTCTGCTTATTTCTAAATTTCAGCCTCTCGCATCATCTCTTTTAATTTATCTGTATGTTGATACGGAGTGTAGTAATAGAGCAAGCTTCAGCAAGGGCAGGTGCAAGTTGGAGAAGAAAGGGGGGGAGAGTGATCAAAGGGCCCACCATGCCTCAAGCAGGGATTAGAATCAATGGAACGAACAGCTTCACAATCTGGACAGCAGTGATTACTGCATGTGGCCCTTGGCATTGCTCACAGTATAACCCAGCCGCCTGATCAAGGCTTTTGTTGAGGTAAAAGTCTCATATCTACATAATGATCTCTGCTGGAGGATTCCTGTGCATGTTTGAAAGAGCACTCTTGGGTATAATTTGCAATGTTGCCATTGGATTTGCTTGTGTGTGTTAACAGTATGTTGGCAGCCCCAGCTGTAACAAATTCACTTGGTTTACAGAAAGCATTTGCATCGATAGTTGTTCAAAAATATAACTGCAGCTTTCAGAAATTTACTCAGGCCCAGAGACCTGTTTGAAAACAACAGTTTGCTTTTCATATAGATAAAATTAAGTCTCCTGTGTTTCCGTGGGGAATAATTATGTAGGTTTTTTGTGAATGTCCTGTAACAGCAATGCACAAACTAACCCTGGCTGGCACCAAGCAGCAGTGTAACAGTGTCACATGCACCTGCGTTTCAGGCATAGCTGTGCTTATAGGAGCACATTCCACCACCAAATCCAGACAAAAATGTTAAAGCTTTTACTATTACAGTAGGTGAGCTCATTATTTTTCATTTGGGACCCACAAAAAGTTAAAAAATATGTGATTTTAAGCAAACAAAAGGGCTATACTGACTCATGTGCACACGGAACCAGCCAGTAGCACTGGTACTTGCAGTGTTACACCTACCTTACCTCAGTAAGACCCACAGCACTTGTCGAGCAGTGTTGTTACTCATCTCACAACTTCAGCTGTATAAAAATTGGGTATCTACTCTAGGCTCTCCTTCTATAATCAATGGAGGGGGGTTAGTTATCCCCAAAGAAAAACACACCCACATGTCATCTGAAACATATGCTGTAAGAGGACATGGCAGCAGCCAACCCAGGTTTGGGCTCTGAGCAAGAAGCCTAATTCCCTGAAGATGGATGCAGTGATTGATTACACTTTAGACCTCTGGAATAATTAGACAGCCTTACAGCCTAGCTAGAGAAATACCATTGTGCGGTGCTGTCAGCAGGCCTCAGAGAAGAAAGCAACAAGCCACAGGGAATTATCTCCTGCTTCCAATTACAGGGAAAATTTGTCATTATAAATGCTTTTGTCACTCATCCTTTTCAGTATTGAGTTATCCAGACATAGCGTGGTTACCTCCTGGCATCTCCATATTATGATGCTGTGACTCATCATCTATGGATCTACGACACTAGATTTGCCAGCATTTCTTCACCTTTTTATTTTTTAGGGCCTTGGTGCCAGCACTGGAAGAAATCTCTCTTGAACTCATTGCTTTTTTGATGAGCCAGACAAATGGGACACATACTTCCTAGTTGCTACGTTACAACAAGGAAACTAACATCCATCGAACTATTTTGTTGGTGCTTTGTATGATTTGAAGATTGAGAACCTAAGAAGAAAATGTAGGCTGAACCCCAACTGAAAGGCATATAAAATAAAACAATGTGAGACATAACATGTAGTTATGTGTGCTTGTGTACTTATAACCCCTCTAAAAATAGGAGAGTGCAAGAGCTATTAAAATGAAAGGGATGGAAGGAAAAGGAGAGGAAGGCTTGCTGGATGAATTGCGGTAGAAAAAAAGCATTCGAGAAAAATGCTAATGCAAGGAAAAATGGGAAAAATGCACTGAGAAAATAAAAGATGGTTTCTCCTTGTGCTGTGTCTGGAAGAGGAACTCTTTAAAAAAAAAAAAAGGCCTGCAGTAAAAGCATAGCTTTTCTCACTGTATCATCCTGGTTATTGCTGTGTGTAACTCATAATGGCTGAAATTACGCAACTCAATTTAAGATGCTTGGCTGGTGTGTAGCTCTCAGCCTCACAAAACTATTTATTGGTAGAACAATAAATAGTGAGTCAGTACAGAGTACGTCACCCAATAATACGCGGTTTTAAAAGACACTGTGCTGTTTAAGGGCAGGAGCTCTTTCAGAGTGCAAACACGCTTTAAAAAAGAGGAGGGTTGTTACATTTGTGCTTCTACCGTTACTTTAATAAAAATCTTGTTGCTTGTTAAGATTTGTAAGTCACTTCTGTGGTTACCATTACATGCACACAGACTCTTGACTTTGCCATCTCTCTTTATCTGCAATGCAGTGTTTCACTTGAGGGCAAATGCTGCCACTTCCCATAGTGGGAACTGATTCTGGTAGTAAAATTCTTTGAGGAATCTTTTAATTCTCCAGAGTGTTTCCCGATTCACATACCTTGATTAACAAGTGCTCAAACAGGAACATTTTATAACCAATTTTGACATATTCCAAATAAATGGCCTAAGTTTCCAGAAGTAAGTGGAAGAATGGGAAAACCTAATGGTAAGCAAAAAAAGAAATCACGTAACAGTTTAGAAAATAGGAACCTCAGTCAACTACATGCTGCTTATTTCATTAAGTACCTGATAACACATACATTCCTGGTTTTGCTTAATTTAATTATGAAACTGTCAACTCAAAATCTAGTTGGACAAGGATCAGCTTCCAGTCTCTTAAATTCTCTTTTAAATTGTCAGTTACAGAAAATAATCTCATCAAACGACAAATGGGGTTTTTTTTTTCTGTCTGCTTTATAGTTTTAAGTATCAAAATGTGAAGAATCTTCCATTCATATAAACTGATGGTCCATTCACATAATCTAATGTTTACGACTATTGAACAACAAATAAGACAAAGAAGATTAGAATGGAGATTATTTTAGCATGTGGCTCTATTTAGCTGTTACCTCTAAATAATACTGCAATCTGAGGTTTCATAAATATACATACTGTCTGAATACACCCTTAATGATGATGCCATCACTTCAGGTTGATACGATGACTTTTCTTACAGAGTAAATGGTTCTTTAAATCAAATGGTTAAAACTAGTTATTTTCTTGAGTGAGCAGCAAAAGTGTTCAGACCAAAGCACAAGTTTCACAAATGAAAAGCTAGTATCCAGAAATAAAAACTTTGATATCTGGGGTAGCATCTGCCTCTCAATATGTTTTTTAGGCTTTTTTCTGTCTTATGATATATGCTGCAGATCATATGGCTTCTTTTAAAAGTCAGTTGCCAAGTCTCTGTGTGCAAGCCTCAGAGAAGAGTTTTGTAAAGAACAGAGCACTATGTTCCTGAAGACACGATTAGACTCCCAAAACATAAGGAACTGAAGTAATCAGGGACAGAGATATCAGTAGCTAACACAGTGTATATGCAAGGGAAGAAGCTCACCATCTTTGTAGGCATATACACTGCTGACAGAGCTGCTCAAACGAGCATATTCTGCGTGGTCTATTCCAGTTACACAGAGTCAAGATGCTGTAGTTTGAGGCAGTCGTAGACTGCTGCATTCCTTGATGTAGCATAGCCACCAACATTAATGCATAAAATTATTGTGCATTACAACCCCATCAGTAGGTAAGAGAACCAACGCATGAAGAATTAAAGTGGCTTACTGAAAGACACAGGTGAGGCAAGGATTCCTCATATATGAGTGACATATGACTATCAGGTGGCGATGCTTTCTTAGGCCTTGAAGTGCTACTCTCATCTATCAGCTTACAGCAACAAGAAAATGTGAGAACAGGACAAAAGGGACGTCTACACAAGAATTCTCTCTTTGCAGTTTTACTAATACCAGCTAAAGGAGATTCACAGCTCTCCCACGGCTGCTTCGTAACCTCCCCCCAGCTGAGCTCTTGGTGGCCTTTGGTACCCAGCCACAAGCCTACTAAGTCTTTCTCTCATGCCTTCCTCAAATTCTGGTCTTTATAGTTGTGAGTATCCTTCAAAGAGAAGAGCGTGAAGCTGGGTCACACAGCCTTGCCCAGTCTCCTCTAGATGATTACCTGGACAATCTGTCTACAAGAACTTGTGACGTGTCACAAAAAACCTGCTGTCGATGGGGTCTACTGACTTGGGGTCCCCAGATTTTTTAAGAAAATACTCCCTGCTCTCAGGCTATGAAAAACAAGGAGGGGAAAACTGCAGATTTCAAAACTGAAAAACAAACAGATGTCTAACTTGGCCAAAATAAAACCTCTGCAGCCCAATATAGGCCATTCTATTTTTGTAGTGCACTGAGGAATAAGCTAGTGAAAAATGTTAAGATGCTAAATATAAAACATATATAATGCCAAAAGTCCCAAATGAAAGTAGAAAAGTACAAATGTTGCTGACAAGTAATCTTTAAATAATCTCATTTCAAATTACATTATGCATCAAGCTGCTTGACACCTGTGAGAAAATATTTACTGCTAAATTAGGAAAAGGAAAATAAGCTTTAGCCAGATACTATGTTTTTATTACGTTCCAAACATTTCAAAATGCATCCTAAAAGGATTGTGGTTATTTTAAATTACAGAGATGGGGGTGTAGCACCAACACGTAGGGTGTTTATTAAGGCTGATACGTTTGCCACAGGTTATCTACGGCCTTGCTGATACCTTATTTTTCATCATAAGCTTGAAAGTACAAATACGTACCCTCAGTGACTGGGTACATAATTTGTTTATGAATGCTATACATACAGTAAGATACATGTACATGTATATAGAGGAAAATCCTCCAAAAATGCATCTGGTCTGTGAAATAGCTTCACACACAATTGAAAAATGCAGAAAAACTGCACAGACCCTCCAAAGCAGATCAGCAAAAATTATTAGAGTATTGAAATTTATGGCCTGCTTGTGAAAGGTCAAAGTGGATAGGTTCTTATTTGTTCTAGAATGTGAAAGGTAATAAGGCATCAATCAAGATCCCATAATGTAGAAACAAGTGTATGTCATGGGAAAAAGTATGTTTATATTTTCCATCTTGGGCAAGACAGCCTACCTCACTCTCCATACACAAAACCATTAAGCTCACATGTTTTAATTTGCTGTTATCCCCCTGCTTCTGTAACAAAGACGCAATCGTTTTCATAGGTCACTGGAGAAAAAGAGGAAAAATTAATTTGCAGGCTCTCCATACTGAAAAGATTTTAAGGACGTTTAGACAAAGATGAATTCGTTCTGACTCCCTAGAAAGCACTGGGCTGGAACTAGAGGATTTCTGATAATCTCTTTGGGCTCTGTATTTCATGCTATCTAACAATATAGAGTAGGTGTTTTTACAACTAAGTGTAGATCTTAACTGTGTAGAGAGTCATTCCTCTGAAAGCAAAAAATTTTAAATTGGCTCCTAAAAATTCAAGTAGGATGATTATTTTGTGTGGAAGTTTCTCCAATTAATTTTCATAAAACAGGCCAGCATGTGGCTGCCGCCTGAACAGAGCAGCTGTTAGTATTTAATACTTGTGTATTCCTTTGTTTTCCCCAGAACTGTGTGCATATGTTTGGCCATTAGCACATTCTGGGAAAAAAAACCCCAACACTAAAAAGCTCTGTCATTTAGCAACCTTTATATAGCAAAAATTACACACCTTCATAAGCTTCAATAAAAATAACTCTGTGTGACTGCACATGAATTTATCCCATTGTGACTGATTATATATTGGGCCCAGAGCAACAATAAGTGTGGATAAAAATAAATTTTATAAAATATAATCAAAATATGAAAAAAACCATATGAAATTGCTCTTACTTGCCCTGTCACACCTTTCCTTTTTGCCTTTCCAGAGACTGAAGATCAGCCACCTTCCATCTGATACCTCTCCACACATGGAAGGCTTCCTGTAAAAATAGGCAGTGAAAACGGAAAGCTTGCAAGAGGAAAGATTAGTTGATTCTGGAGTAAAGTCCACTGCAACAAACTGAGGTTACTCTTCTAACTGTTATTACTTTAATGCTCTTTAATCAGAGGAAAGGGCCAAAAGACTCAATGTCAGTACCCTTGGGATACTTTGGATGAAGTATTCCAGGATACGAAGAGTGTCATTGAGCCTGTCTTGCTTTACCAGGATATATATGCTTACTCCTTGCCTATTGACAGAACAGACAAGTAATTTCAGTAGTCATTTCATGTGTGTGTCCTTAGGCAGGGTTTAGCTCTTAAAATGACAATGCATATTAATAAGAAAATGTGGAAAGCCAGCTCTGAAGATTAGCTTGGCTTTGTAGTATTGCTTAGCTGCTGTGTGGGATGGAAAATGCCCGATGATAAGAGATGTAGAGCTCACCACTCATAAATATTTAAGTGACAAGACACAATAGGCAGGCACCTTCATTGCTGCAAACCCCAGAGTTACAGTGTGAGGCACAAAGCTGAAGAACAAGTGCCTTTAGCTACTTAAAAACAGGTTTCCTTAGAAAGGTACTTGTGAACTAAATAGTTTTTTCTTACCAATTACGATATATATGAAAAACGGAAGATACATTTCTGTATTCACTAGGCGTTATGGGCAGCTGGTGTGGAAAGATGGCTGTGCCCTGGATTGTAACACCTCTTTATAACCCACAGTGGGACCACACCTGACTGACATTTAACTGGAACAGCAAATCCTCAAAAGGAATTCAAAATCACAGGAGGATTCTGCAGGTTTGTGTCTGAGTTTGAAAAAGTGTGGGAGATGTCTTTATGACTTTAACTAGTATTTTCAACATTTTCTATACACACACAGTCACGCTTTCTGCAAGAGAGAAAAAAGTTAATTTCATTCTGAAGCATTTTACTTCTCTCTGCTTGAACGAGCAGTGACTCTAACTTAATTGCCGATGATCAAATATTCTGCATCCACTGCTGAAATTTCATCTCCATCTTAAAAGCTGTAAATTGTACCAGGATTATTGAGGTGTTCCAGGACAGAGGTAGAGTTTTAGAACAAGATAGGTAAAAAGAAATCCAGCAAAATCAGATTTCGGGCACTCTGAGACAGAAGCAAGGGGTTAGATTGCCTCATCCAGACAGTGGAGGAGGATCCTGGGACAAGCGGGACCTAATTTACAGAATATGGAAATAACATTAAAGAAAGCATGACTATTTTCTTGGTTTTAACTGTTTTATTTCTCTGATGCTTTAGATAAATCAATATGCTTTTCTGTAATAATTTACTCCCTGCTACTTCCACTTTTGCCATTCTCTGTAGTTTGTAGTAGGGCAAAATTCCAATTAGACCTACAGAGGAAAACCACCAATTTTTGACTCCGGGACCAGTCTGTGAAGACGATGATTTGCAGGACTTTTCCCCGTCAGAAGCACAAAGACAGGGCAGAAACTTGGACAGCTTGTCAAAGTGCAGAGCAATTGAATATTCAGAGCTACAGGCTACCTTGAACTACAACAGCAGTGCCCTGCAAAGGGGCTGTAAAACCACCACAATTCTCTGTCTCTTACAGGATGTGAATATTGTAGCCGCTTTGCCTTTTACCTAACAATTTCTGGAAAACCAGAGCAAGGGTCTTGGAAATTTTAGGCCAGTTAATTTATTAAAAGTACAATTCTTGATCACCATCAGTAACCTTTATTGTCCTTGAGTAACTGTGAACCAGTTGCCTCAATCTCTTTGCATACAACAGAGGTAACAGAGGCCACAGTAGCATGGGCCATTCGATACTGCGCTACAGTGAACTGTGGGGGCAAGTGGAAAGCTGGCCACTGACTGGCCCCTCTGCTGAAATTAGTCTGATGACTGCCTATCATGCTAGTATGTTGCTAGGAATTAAAAAAAACCAAAATCAAAACAAACGAGAATGAGGGATAGAGTGTTGGTAGACTGAGAAGTAAATGTGAGCTTTGATTAGCAAGTACAAGTCATCCATGTAGCTCTGTTCGCTGTGGTTTTTTCACTCCCCTGGCCATTTTTAGCAAGCTGAATCAGCAGTACCACATCCTCTGTGTGAATCAAACTAACTAGAACCCACCAGCAGGCAAGGGAGAACTACAGCCCAGCTGATTTCAAATCCAGTTCTGCAGAAAAATGCATTTCACAACAGCATAGGCGCTATGAAACGGCTGCTGCTCAGCTGTTGGGAGTCAAAGCGCAGATGTCCTACTACTTCATGACTGGTGTTCAAATGTGTTACTTCTCTACCTGAGCAGCTGAAATGCAGTTTCATTCTGCCGCTTTCTTCCATAGATTTATAGCCATGTTTCTGGAGAGTCGATTTAGCTATTCATGTCTTGGGTTTCAAAATTAATAGCTAGCTACCAGACAGCTATAAAAGCATTTGTTAGAGAAAACAGATTATCAGTGCCAGCCCTAAGCAAGGTTTGGAGCAACTGGGTGCTAGAAAGATCTCAAAAGAATTCCAGCTCCATGCACATGGGGCCAAAACCTGCAGAGAGCACATAGTCCTGCTACCCTCTTAATCAATTCCAGAAGCCAGGAAATGGGAGTCTAGCTTTGGAATAAATGGTGTAGGTGTTTCACAAAGAACTTGACTCTTTTCTGCTCCTCAGAAATGGTACTTGGAGGTAGGAGTTAGCCTCCTGTATGATGAGTTCTCAGGGAATCCATAAGAAGATTCATTGCTTTTGGATACAATTGACTACATATGACTACAGGAATGGATATTGTAAAGGACTCCAACATTAATTCCTACCCACAGAATCCTGCATGGGAGGTAATCTTAGATAAGTAACTATTTTTTCATCTGGAATGCAGTGCCTGATTTTGCACAGAGCAAAGGTGGCGAAACTGTAACCTGCAACTCTCTTTTAACAAGGCTGCTTGAATTCCTGGAATCCAAATTTCACAAATAAACTGCAAATACATGGGAGAACACGTCATTCCAAATTCATGCTGTGCTGACTTCCTACAAGCCCTGGAGGATTTCTAGGCTGTGTAGATCATGCTGTTTTGGAGATGTGCGTTGTAGTAGAAGGCATGTTCTCTTTAAACACCCCTCTGAGAACACAGCTCTGCTCACTAACAGTAAGACTGAGGGACTGGGACTCAGCCAAAGGGCCCAAGACACACCTGACAGATTTTAGAAGCCTCCCAGCATTAAGCAATCCTTGCCTCTCAAAGTGTTGTCTTGAGAGGTTTTTGGTACAGCCTATTTCCTGAGGTGCTGGTAGCAATTCCCGTAAGACACGTAGAGGTATATTGCTACTTGATTCACAGGAAGACATGTTTTTCTTAACAGGGAAGAGGTGTTGCTACTAAAAGAAGAGTGTGGTCCCATTTTTTTTTGTATGCTAGTGGGGACGTGGTGGTGGGAGTTTCATCCTTAAATTTTCACAAGAGCTGCTGCAGCACCGTCCCAGCTGACAGGAAACAAGACCAGGTTGTAGACAGTAGCCTTTGTCTTCACCTAAATTTGAGCTCGCCAAAGAAAACCTCTTCCTGCAAAAGGTACTTGGCCATTTTGGGTTGGAATAGATACATTTATGCAAGTGCACTCTCTCACCCATCCTGTGCTTGGCAACACCTGCCAGACTAGCCTGTACCCGAGACAAACTTGCAAAATACGTATTTTATTCTGCAAAATACGTATATTTTTTCATGGGCAAGTTCACATTGCTGCTAATGGATGTGCGTGTCAAGAGGTGGGGAGTAAATTTCCTGAAACCCCTAGTTTCCCAGACTTGCACTGGGTGGTAAAGTCACCACTGCACAAAACAGGAACTTCAGTCTCTGTACTTGTGACCTCGGCCACTGACGAAAACCAGTTAAGAGGAAAACCAACCAACAAAACCCCCCACGCTTCCCTGTAAAAGGAAAGCTACACTATCAGAGCGGGACTTCATTACTTCACACCCGCGGGATGTGGCCCCAGCTGCCGCATCCCGCCCGTGAAAATCACAGAATATCAGGGATTGGAAAGGCCTTTGAAAGACCATCTAGCCCAATCCCCTTGCCAGAGCAGGGCCACCTAGAAGCTTCAGGGCTGTGGAAAGCAGGGACGGCCCGGCAGCCATCGAGACGTCCACAAGGAGAGGCGTGCGGGAGCAGGGAGCCCACACCGAGGAGAAAAACCAAGCAAGCTCCACAGATTCCCTCCAAAGCCAGTCTCTAGACACCGGCACCTCCCTCCCACCGTGCCGTCCCTGGTGCCACGGGGATGGGGTAGAGGACACACAAGGGCGGCTTAGGGGCTCCTCTACGGGGAAGGAAACCCAACGCCATCCTCCCCGCAGACACCACCACCAGAAAAGCCGCCCCACAGCCGTTACACACAGCCGCTAACCGCCTCACCCGCCAGCCGTGCCACCCAGCCCCTTTGCGCATGCGCGGCCCCCTCAGCGCCTGCGTCCTGAGGAGCGAGGCGGGCGCCGCCGCTTTTGGAGGGCTTGCGGGCGGGAGGCGGCTGCCGCGCCGCCGCAGCGCTGGGCGGGCAGGTGGGGGGGAAGCAGAGCACGGCCCGGCGGCGGCCACCGGGTGCCCGCGGCTCCTCGCTTGTGGGCACGCTGAGGCAGCGCTGGGTAAGGAGCAGTGGGCGGGTAGCTTAGAGAGGTGGGTAGGTAAGGGTAGGGGAGAGCCGCCGGGGTCTTGCTGCCCTCCTCAGCGTCATGGCCGGCTCTGAGCAGCCGCCGCCGCGGCGGGAGGACGGGGAAGCGCCGCTGCCCATCGAGGACGCGGAGCTGGCGCTGGCCGGCATCAACATGCTGCTGAACAATGGCTTCCGCGAGTCTNGCGCCCCCGTTGCCGTCTCAGTCTGCGCTCTGGCGGGGAGGGGACACGCGTGATTCACCCTCCTGGCCACGGGAGCGGATCTCGCAGGGTCTCCGCGGGGCTGGGCCCCGTGGGACGGGTGGGGAAGGGCCGGGCGGGGGTCGACGGGTCCCTCAGTACCGTGGGGTGCGTGTCGCGAACGGGGGCCAGTAAACACACGGGTGCACCCGAAAGCGTTTCCTCGGGGCTTTCGCTCTGATGCTCCTCTGTGGTCTTGATGCCGGTTTCAGCCTACAAAAAGGATAGCGACGGAAGGTCTGTGAATGCTGCTGCTGTGATTATCTTCAGGCTGCAAGATTATGTTTGTAATCCCTGCATACATCATGTCTGGGTTTGTGCGTTAAGTAGTCACCCAGTAAGAATGGCATTAACGCAACTGTGTAGGTTAGTCTTAAAGAAGAGATTGCTCATACCTGGCCTTGCTTTTTGTCTGAGGAGTAATGTGTTCCACGCAATGTTGAGCTACTGTAATAGCGCATACGTTCTAAATAATTAATATGCACTATACTGCTGTTGTCTGTAGGATTAAAAAAAGACTTGGAGTGACTTAAAATAGCACTCCATAGTGATGGTGTACTTATGTACTTAAATCTTATTTGGAAAAAGGGTGCTTGGAAGTAGTGTGGGGAGTGAGGCAAATTAAGAAAACTCCCTTAGTAATAATGGGATAATAACTTCATTGTTGAACGTGCCACGGACTAATATTAAACATGTCATTCTGTCTTTAGCACATACTGCCATGTAACATACACAGTACTGTTGTGTTAAACTAACTGGAATATTTCAGGTGACATTGAAGGTCACATTCTGCATTCCTCACATATATAACATGCAGCTCACATTCATGTGAAGTTGCACCCTATGAGTTCTTTATTTCTTGAGTCTGTTGGAGTCATCAGTTGTTCAGGGTATCTAAGGAACCTGTTGGGTTTGCATGTTTGTTTTTGTGTTGGCTTTTTTTTTTTTTTTAAGGTGCCAGTTAAGGAATACCTGATGAGGTTTCCTCTGCTTTTTGTGGTGGTGTGCTATTGCCTTCTCTCAGTAGTGTGAATCTGGAAGTAGTCTAGGCATTCTAAGTGTGTGATGCTTCTTATACTGTATGATAATGCTAGGGAATAAAATTGTTGACATTCATATTTGCAAAATACAATTTAATCCTCCCTTGAAAGGGTGAATAATGAT
Organism: Nycticryphes semicollaris; assembly: GCA_013400055.1. Lineage (NCBI taxonomy): Eukaryota > Metazoa > Chordata > Aves > Charadriiformes > Rostratulidae > Nycticryphes > Nycticryphes semicollaris. The sequence continues at coordinate 42,555 of VXBJ01003229.1, read as the reverse complement.
ATCTTCTTCAGATTGTTCTCTTGTTTGTCTAGAAGGTTTATTACTAAGGATTTCTTAAATGCAGATACTTATCTAGCTTTTTTCCAGGTGTGGGCATTTCTGTGTTTGATTTTTATCAAGAAGTGCTTTTAAGTTCAGTATACTGTTTGAGCTTGGCCTTTAAACACTACCTGCAAGGAATTCCTTTATTAGATTAAGTGGGTTTTTGATTCATAAATTGATAGTCGGTGTCTTAGTTTTCAAATGATTGTAAAAAATCTTCAGTCCTGTCTATTTCATCCCAAAATTTGTAGCAGGGTTCCTCTTGCTGTGAACCAGTAGACCTTATAGAATCGCAGATTAGCTGCCTGTTGAAACTTCACTTTAGACATAGGAGAGAAAATACAGCAAAGTATGCTTAACTACCTATAAATTTGGAGTTTGGAGACACGTGCAGTGATGTCCACTGTTTTTCTCCTGACAAGTTTTGGTTCTAAACTTGTCTTGGATACATTCTTCCTACAGCGACTTAAGTAATGCTATTACATGCTTCTTTGCCACAGCCTTAAATAAGTATATTTTTGTTGGTGCATGCTTGAAATTATGAAATAGAACCCATCCTAAATGGTAAGCTAAATGAGCAGCTTTTGGGAGCTCTCTGTAATTTAGTATGGTTGTTTCTAATTTGCCATATTAGAGCTCAAAGACCGCTGATTAAATGCAGTTTTCTAAACTTGAGTGTTTGTTGCCTGTACTTCAAGTGACCTTTCTTATAGTGTTAATTCTAGACTCCTGCCTATGCAGGTAGTTTAGCTCCGTTTCAGAAGCTTAACAGTTATCAGATGAATCCTAGAAATCATGGAATTGTCAGAGTTGGAAGGGACCTCTAGAGGTCATCTAGTCCAACTCCCCTGCTAAAGCAGGATTACCCAGAGCACATTAATCAGGACAGCATCCAGGCAGGTCTTGAAGATCTCCAGAGAAGGGGACTCCACAGCCTCCCTGGGCAGCCGATTCCAGTGCTTGTGACAGAGCACGAGCTCACCGTAAGGAAGTATATTGAATGAAACGTCCTATGTTCCAGCTTGTGCCCAGTGCCCCTTGACCCGTCACTGGGAACCACTGAGAAGAGTCTGGCTCCATCCTCCTTCAGCTCACCCTTCAGATACATGTATATATACATGTATAAGCGTTAATAAGGTCTCCCCTCAGCCTTCTCTTCTCCAGGCTAAAGAATCCCAGCTCTCTCAGCCTTTCCTCTTAAGAGAGGTGCTCCAGTCCCTTAACCATCTTTGTTGTCCTACACTAGACTCTCTCCAGTAGTTCCATGTGTCTCTTGAACTGAGGAACCCAGAACCACATGCAGTATTCCAGTTGTGGCCTCTCCAGTGCAGAGTGACTTTTGGCAGCAAGGTCACATTGCTGGCTCATGGGTAGTTTACTATCTAACAGGAAACGGAGGAATGGAAATTTTTTTTCTTATGGAAACAGTTCAGGAACCTACAAGACTGCTTGGAAACTCAACAAAACTTCAGTTTCATTAGCCATATCATTTAAACTAGTTAAGACTCTTTCTTAGAAACCACTGGTTTTGCTTCTGCTTTTTATTACTCTTAAGTGTTATTTCATTTGCCACCCGAAAGGGTGAAAAATTAATTCAAATGAAGGCTGCTGTCTTTACAGGTCAGTAGACAGCCTTGGTGAGCCTAATGACAGCTGTCATTCCAAAGCAAGCTGGGTCTATTTCTTTCTTGGCTGTTCTGCGTTGTTGCATCTTCCAGAAACCTGGCTGATGAACCCAAAATGAGTAAAATTTGAAAGCTGGTCATAATACAATTCTTGAGGAAACAAGGGTAGAAATGGCAGCTGTGTTTCATATGTATAATTGCAACAGTAAAGTCTTGCCTTTGAAGTGGCAGTACTTTGAACTCACTGGCTACACAACCATTGTTCCTGTGCTGGGAATGGGAGAATAGTATTTTGTCTTTTGGTGTTTAGAGCTCGTTTATATCTATTTAGAACCCAAAGAAGTCAACTGAATGTGTCTGTTGTGTGTCAGATACAATATACAGTTAGAACTGAATTGACTGTCACTGTAAAGCAGTTAATGGTTTTTCAGATGTAGTTTATGCCTTGTTTTGTTTTAAATTCTACTTGAGTGTAGATAGTAGGGTTTGAAAAATCATCTGCAAGTAGCATCAATATCTGCATATGCTTTTTTACGAGTTTATTTTTTTAAAGCAGTCCACATCCTCCACCTGTTAGCAGTGACAGTGCTCTGATTGTGAACCAAATGGGTGTAATGTTTTTATAAATCTGCAACAAGCAGCACTACTGTCTTTACTGCTTGCAGCTGTTTCAGGTCCCCAGTGCTAACTCTTTCTAAAATTCAGCTTGAACAGCGCTGACACCGTTCCAGTTCTCATCAGTTCAGAATTTTGAGTACCTGTGTGAAAACTGCAAGAGACCTGGAGGTTAACAAAGGACATAGGCTTTGGAGATGGAGCCCACAGTCAGCCTGTGGGAAACTGTCCTTTTGGTGAACTACCCTGACGCTAGCAAGAAAGCTGGAATTGGAGTGTTCTTTTTTCCCCTTCTAGCTTTGCAGATTCTTACACATTTAAGGAAAGAAGAAACTGTCAAAAGACTTTTTTTTTTTTTTTTTCTGATTCTTCACTTCTTGAGAGCATTTGCAATTCAAAAATAATTTAAGAACTCCTCTAGCTAAGGGGAGAGAAAACAGTGTCAAATAAAAACATGAGCTCTATAGCTGAATGTTGACTCACAACATAAATCATAAGGCCAGGGATATTATCTTAAAAGAAATCCAACAGTCCTCTGTCTCTTATGAGGGAAACGTTTGACTCTGCGTCAATGACTCTTCTGAGAAGCCTTGATAAAGTTTTCAACTTGCATCTGAATGAAAAGACAAGTGGTATAAGATGTATAAGTAAAATATATATAATAAAGTCGCCTCCAAGGAAGAAAATGAAGATGATACAGAGGAAATGTGATTCTAAGACAGAATATGTGGTGCTGCTTGATGTCTTTGTCAGTGACACGGAGAGGTGGGATTGCTGATGTTACCAAGCTATGTGATGCGGTTGACACGCTGGAGGGAAAAGATACCATCCAGAGGGACCTGGACAGGCTTGAAAGGCAGGCCTGTGCCAAACTCAGGAGGTTTAACAAGGCCAAGTCCTGCACCTTGATTGAGGAGATTCCAAGCACAAATACTGGTTGGGTGGAGAACGGATTGAGAGCAGCCCTGAGGAGAAGGACTTAGAAGTAGTGGTTGATGAGAAGCTCGACATGAACTGGCAATGTGCGCTGGCAGCCCAGAAAGCCAACCACATGAGAAGAAGTGTGGCCAGCAGGTCGAGACCCCACCAGCATCCAGGTCTGAAACCCCCAGCATAAGAAGGACATGGACTTGTTGGAATGAGTTCAGTGGAGGGCTACAAAGATTATCAGAGGGCTGGAGTACCTCTTCTATGAGGACAGGCTGAGAGAGTTGCGGTTGTTCATCATGGATAAGAGCAGGCTCCAGGGAGACCTTATTGTTGCCTTTCAGTACTTAAAGAGGGCCTACAGGAAAGATGGGACTTTTATCAGAGAGTGGAGTGATGGGATGAGTAGTAATGGTTTTAAACTGAAAGAGAGGAGATTTAGATTAGATATTAGGCTAGTGAGACTCTGGAACAGGTTGCCCAGAGAAGTTGTGGATGCCCCATCCCTGGAAGTGTTCAAGGCCAGGATGGATGGAGCTTTGAGTAACCTGGTCTAGTGGGAGGTGCCCCTGCCTGTGGCAAGGGAGGTTGGAACTAGATGATCTTTAAGGTCCCTTCCAACCCAAACCATTCTATGATTTAAAGAATGGGGTCATTATAAGACGACATGCTGTACGACCTGCTCGACTAAAGCTGAACATCGAGAAGAATGGAAAGTTGGAGCAAACGGGAAAGTGAGGAAATAAAGCTTAATATGTTTAAAAACTTTAAAATTTTTAGTTATGACATGTTACAGTATATGTATAGATAGTACATATATGTATACATATAGTATGTGTCATGTATACAGGGTATGTATAGACATACAGACTTTAATAGTGGACCATAATTTCTACTGTGGATAAGTGTTTGAATCTAATATTGCCAATTTAAAATAGTTTCTGTGGCTCAAATTACTTTTGTCCCGCATAGAAGTTGAGGCAAGGTGACATTAAACCAGGAGTGATCAGCAGGTAGATTATAGGCAGTCTAATTGCTGTTGAAATTCTTGTTTATGGAGCTCAGCAAAGGAACCTTAAGAATAAAAAATTAAGTGATTTGTAGATGTTTTGGTAGCTTCTCTAAAGATAAGGACAGCAGGGTGGGAACTGTTGTAAGTCAGGCGGGAGAAGGATGATGGTATCTTGATTGGCAGTGTGAGAATAGGTGATGAGTGCCCTGGCAGCAACCCTTTGTGCTTTTACCGCAGTGATAGGCAGATGAGCAACTGTTAAATGGTTACATAGAGAGTTATGTACAAGGAAAGTGACTTTGAGCAGCAATAATCCAAATGTGTAATAAACATGCACCTTAGTGAGGTAAGATTTCATTGCTCAAGGTTAGGCAGAGCATGTTACAGTAGTAGCAATGCACATAAAACCACCATCAGTTTTCCAGTTATGTGGATAGTTTAGAAAAAATTGAAGTTTTCTGCAGCTTACATTTTCAAGACCTGGGTACATAGAGATGATTGTATTTAATGTGCCATGTGGTGATCATGCCAGAGAAGGTGCTGTTGTCAAAAGAAGTGGTAAAAATGGTAGAAGGAGGTTGAGAGATCCATTTGTTGTATGGAGGAAAATCTGGTGGCTAGAAGTCCAAGGGAAGATAACGGAAAGCTCAACTAAATCTGGGTTTATAACTCGGAAATTAGAAGCCAGATTTGACGGACGTGGCAGAAAATGTGTGATAGTAAGCAGGTCTTATTTCAACACTGAAGAAATTACCTCTGGGAAAGATATATATTGTGAAGACATTTCACACTTGCTAGTACACTTATTCTTTGATGTACTATATATTATGTTTTTGTTTTGATGTACTTCAGGAGCTCAGAAATGTTAAGAAGTTAAATGACATCTGTTAAACTGTTATAGTTTGTCCTAGAACATAATCTCGGTCAGATTAGTTGAACCTGCAGTGGAAAAAGATCTTGCAAAAGTCCATAATTCTTGTGGATTAAGAGTGTGCTATTGGACAGTTATATATAACTAGCTTGTCTCAGCTTTGTAACTACTTTTAAAAGTAAAGATGAAATTTAAAATGCCTCTCGTAATTCCCAATGTTTTTATATTCTTGTGCATTTAAATTGAGCAGCTTGAAGTTAGAGCAAAACAATCCCCAGGTAATTTGTGGAAGGACAAAACAAATCAGGTAAAAACTGCATGGGACAAAGCCACAGAATTATTTGTTTTATATTCCTGAGTTTCTCTCTTGGTTGTGTATTGCTGGTGAAAATAGAAGTGTATGCTAAGAGCTCATTTAACAATTAAAACAAATCTGTGATGATTCTGAAATATAAACTAAACCCGGATGTGACATTTGCATTTTCCAATATGTCTTAATACTGTAATGCTTTTGTGACACTTAGATTGCCTCAGCTATTTTATACACCCAGATTAGATGAGAAGTGTACTTGTGTAAAGATCTGCCTTATGTTTGTAGTCTCACAAATAATTTTTAGAATAATCTGTGATGGAGTAATGACCAAAGGATTTGTATGCAGTTGCAGTAAATTCCTTACCTTTATATTTAGGTTATACATGTTTTTGCTTGTTTTAAAATATTCAGTAGTAGCTAGCTTCATATTTATCTGTGAACTTACGTGAATCCTTATTTTTGCATTATGCTTTACTTTCCCACTTTAGAGGAAAATAGTTTGTTTTGTTTTCATTTTGAGCATCACAAATCGGTATGGTGACTGGAATTCTTAGTGGACTGTGGTTAAAGAAGCAGAGCCTAGAAAAGCGAGAGGAAATGTTGATGGGTTAATTGCAATACTGAAATTTAACATGAGCTAGGCTATTGTAGCTTTAGAAGCTGATGTACTATCATGGAAATGGCTGAAGAAAAAAGAAAATTCTGACAAGTAATTGATTTTTCTTTCAAGGTGCTTCAGTTCTGCTTATTGTTTTTTTTAATAGTAAAATTGAGCTGTCTTATTACAGCTTTATTAAACCAAGGCTTAAAACTCCTGAGTGGTATCATCATGTGTGCAAATGGGGCATAGCAAACACCTTTATTCTGAAAGTGAATTAACATCTTGAAGATATACTTGAAGATTAATTAGTCGGTGTTTATTGGGAGAAGCAATGTCTCATATAACACGAGTTTATGTACCTGGAAGAAAGGTCTACTTCAGTGCTTTTATGTTGATGACTTAAGGCTAGTTATACATACTAGATTTATCAGTAGGTACAAGCTTTTTCTGTGCCATCTTGTAGAAATGGTGTTAATAGCATAACATAACAAGAATATCTTCTGAGTCCTAGTTTGGTAGGTGAGGAGCAAGCAGTGTTTTAGAAAATACATCTGGAGACTGAATTTTTCATCATCTTTGACCTAATTAGAAGTCTTGAGATATTTCTTTACTTAATGGAGAGTATTGCTTCAAAGTAGTGAGGAAAACATAGAGCAGTGTCCCAATGTTCGTTTGTGCTCAGTTCCATAACTCCTGTCAACATCAATGTGGCCGTGGGTTTGTTGTTAGTATTTTCTCAAGTGCCTCCTCATTTTTTTGTATCTTAACAACATTTTGGAATCTGTCAAAAGATGTAAGATGAAGTCTGATGCTGAAGGTCACTTATAAGTAGTTTGAGCTGAGGGTTATTTTCATGAATTGTGCTTTTCTCAGAATCTTACTGTCATCATTTGTCATGCCTTAGTTTATTAAGGCCATGTTTACTGGGACAGTACTGTGCTATTGCAAATTATTTTTTTTTTATCCCTTTAGGAAAAGTCAGTCAACATAATATTTGCAAAGATTGAGCATTAAGCATGATGGTTGTATAAAATACATTTTAAAATGCTGAAAGTACCTTAACAAATGATCTTCCATAAAGGTGCAGCTGTAGTCTCTACACAGGAATGTGGTAGAAGCGTTCCTTATTTTGTTTAGCGATGACACAAACTCTGAGCGAGGAGCTCCTGCAGTAAAGTTTTCATGTTTTAATTGCCAAACCCCATGGTCTCACCACAAGCATCTCCCAGACATAGTATAATATTATGCGTCATGTTTTCTTGCTTCGGGGTCCTTATGTGCCACAGCCCATATGTGCTGTAATGACAATGCTTTTTATAGACTGAGTGACTGAAGCTTAAAAAGGACTAATCTGCAGCATTTTAACTCCTGTATTACAGCTAGTGATAATCTTGGAGTGGAATGATGTGGTTCTTCAGGTTTTGTTTTGTCTTTAATCAAGGTGGAAGAATGGTGAGCTGCGAGTGTCAGAGTGCTAGGGGGGAAGCGGTTTTGAAAGATGAGTATTTATTTGGGGGAAAACCTCAGTTTTACTTGGACAAATATATGGTAAGATTCTTAGACAAGTTTTCCTCGCTCCTTGTAAGTGCATCAATATCTGTTGTGATCTCAAAGAGCAGTTTGCTCTCAACTGTAGCTTTTTAATATAGTATTAAAATTTACCCAAAAGACATACAGAGGCTTTAAAAATGTATATTTAAATGTTAATACCCTTACGTGTGTACATGTGCACTCTTAAGAACGGGTTTATAGTCCTGAAAAGAAAACCATATTTTGAATGTTTTTTTTAATAGTATGCCCAAATTAGCGTCTCTTAAAAACTGCTGAAACAGCATACATGTGCTCAAACAGATCATTCTCAACTGTGGTCCTGTTTATTCATTTTTAGTGCTTTGACTCCCAAACATGGCCATTATTCAGGCTGCTGTATTTGAAAATATTGTTCCCATAGACAGGGAATCAGTTTATCTCTAAAGCTGATTATTTCCTTTATTTAGTTAGTTATTTATTTTAAACTTCAGTAACTATTTCTGCAACAAGAAGATCTTTTTTATAAATTCATAGAAAATTAAAAATAGTTTAGAATTTAAAATGTTTTCACATGCAACACTCCTACTATTTATTCTAAAATTCTGCAATATTTATATGTATTTGTTTTGCTGATAAAACTCGTATCTTTCTTGCTGATCCCTAAGGAATGCCCGGATGCTACTTTCTTCTGAGAGCTAATATGTTCCTAAGCTTATTTGATTTGCTTATGCATGTTTCAGAAGAGGAGGAACACCTCAAAATCTTGGTCATCTTGTGCAAAGTTTCAGTGAGCGTGTAACACTTCATCAGTTTTACAAATATATTTTTTACAGCTGTTCTCTTCAGATGGTCAAATTTCAGTTATTCCATTAAAATAATTTTTTTTAATCCATTCCTGGCAGTGAAGTAAAATTTTCAGTGTGGATGGAAACTTAATATACCAGACTCTTACTGAGAAGTGCAAACCCAAGTAACTATTTCTTATGTCATTTCTATTTTTCTGGTTGTGTTCAAAGACTGTTAGGGTTGACTTCTTTTAATTCACTCTGGTAAGCAATCTTTCTCTGACAATTCTCTATTCTGAATGGACATCAGCATGAAAGATAGATTAACTGGAGATGCCTACCTGTTTTGCCTGCCCAGAACTGCTTTTTCTCTGTGTAGGTAGATCTAAGAACGCTCAAAAATGAAACATCTGATTTATTTTTCAGCTTTCTTGAAAGGTATAAGTGCAACTTTGTACACAAGTGTAAAAATCGCTTGTGCTGACCTCTTCTGCAGTTTCTGCTAATGCAGTAGGTGTGACCTTGAAAGGTATGGTAGAGGTTATGTGCTGTGGAGCAGGGTGATAAGACTGAATGGGTCCTGCGCGCCTGGTGGGTTGAAAAGCGGCTTTGAGAGAACCCTGTGCCCTCTGCAGCCAGAGTTACTGCTGCGAGTGCCCGCTGTAGGAAGTATAACCCCTGTAGCTGATGGCTGTTGCTTTGTGTAAGGCAGCTGTTGGTAGAGCACAGTCCAGGGACTGAATAGCAGAGGCATTTACTGGCAGCTGCCAACAAAGGGGAAAATACCTAACCTATTTTTCTTTTTAAAAAATACTGATAAAAGGTAACCAAGTTGTGTCAATCTTACCTTTATATGTATATTCAGAATTGAACATGTAAACAAACACATGCAATTGAGCAAGTAAATAAAATAGAAAGGTTTTTTCTGTTCTAACTTGTTCTATCCTCCCTGTTTGGTTTTTTCCTTCTTATTCATGTCCTTGCTTTTAGATATTTACGCTACATCTAAAGTAAGAGGGGGAAATAGATGACTACTATTAAAAAAAACCACACAAAACCAACAAAACTCTTGTATTGTAATACAGTTTTACTATTGGAAATTTGCGTTGTAATAATATACTATTTTCTGCATGTTTTTCAAGTGCGTGTCCTATTTTGAAACTCTACTTTAGGCTGATGCTTGCCAAATTAAGTTGGAAACAGCATAAGTACTGGACTATAGCAATATAGGTACCTGTAGCATAAATATTACCTCTTCTTAAATCCTGAAAGTCAGTATTTTTATATATATATTTTTTTTTTTTCTTCTGGAGTGCTGTATGTATTTTGTCCTTACTCCAGTAGTGATATTTTTACAGGGACATGTAATCTGTCAGCTGACGGCTGAACAGTGTGGATCAGTGGTAATGCTGCCATCCTGAATTATTTTTTTTTCTTTTTTTAAATGTCTGCAATGTGCCATTATCGAAGCCTCCTGGTCTGTGTGATTATAATAGTCCCAAAGCTTGAAACCTGTCCCGTATGTTACCAAGATTTTGGCTGCCTTTGTTTTTTTGATCTAGCAGTTGATTTCACCTTATTGGAATATCCCTGCAAACAGAATAGGTGAAACATCTTAAAACTGTGCAGGGTAGAGTAGTAAGTTAGGTATACTGGTCTTGATACAAAGTGGCTATAAAAATCATAAACCTTGTAACATAAACTGTTGGAATTAGAAAGTTATTATGTGTCCTGTGCATTTTTTCTGAAATCTGAGTAGATTAATTTATATTCATAGGAACAGGGAGAAGTGGGAATCTCTTAATAGAGCCATTTAACTTTTGTCTGCTAAGTCAAAATTGTAGTAGTGGATCATGAAGAGTAGTGATGGGTTTTTGAATTTTCTGAAGCTCTTGGGTTTTGGTTGTTTTTGTTTTTTACCTACACTAGATATGTTTTGATAGCAGTGCTTTCTACTAAAAATTATATGCATCTCAATGCTTTAAGGAAATATTTTTTAAAAATATACATTCACGTCTTAGCCAAAAACTTCTTCATTTTTACTATTTCTGTTATATCTTGCAGAATGACATAATAATTGTTTGTAACTTGATACAACACACTCCCCACCCCCCATATTTATTTGCAGATATAGAAGTTAAAATCAAGAAATGCAATATTGATTTGCAGGTAGGAAACGGGTGCAAATACAGTAACTGCATTTTGTTTTCTTTACAGAAACCACAGCCCATTAATGAGCTTTGGAGCCAGTTTTGTCAGTTTTTTGGTGAGTAGAGAGTATGCATCTATTCTCTTGTGGTTAATATTTGTATGTGCGCATGTGTGTTCGTAACAGTGGATACTCTAAATTGTTTCTTTAATTATTTCAAAGTTTTAGATTAAATGTAGCTAGAAAACAAGCCATTATGTTATATAAAACTTGTTTACTCATGTGGTTTAAATAGACAGTAAAGGTTCTGTGATACAGCATCTCAAATGTATGAAATATTTATGTGTTCCATTAAAAGAGCCATACTAAAGCTCTCTCTTAAATGAGCAGTAGAGGTATTATTTTAATAATACTAATAAATGCCATTTTCCTGGTAGTTTTTGCTGTTGAAAATGTCTTCATACGGCTGGGTGAGAGCTGTTAATTGAATGCATTCACATTGCTTCCTTTTTGAGTATATGAGAACTGAGAATATTGACTGACTAAAGAGTCGTAATGAGCAAGTTAGGTCTGTTAAATGCTTTTCTTCTTTTTGTAATGTATTAAAATGAGAATATCGTATATAAAAACTGAGCAGGTGTATTAGAAAATGCTTGGATCTTGTTTTTTAGACTACCCATATTCTGACTTTGCTGCTTAATCTTAGACTGCACCAAAATTTTATCTATGATAATACTTTTTTTTAAAGATAGAATTTATTATAACATGCCTGATAATAGCAAAGTTGTAAATGAAATTAAATTGAGTTCTCCAGGGTCTGCAGACTGTGCAATATGGAAAAAATATATTGGTTAGGAAAACTCCTGGGGCATATGTTTGCTTTTAAGTCACTGGAGAGGAGAAAGAAAAGAGGGAGGAGAATCTCTCAGGCTTGCTTATCTCACTTGATGCACTGAACCGGCGTAACATCACCGTGTGCAGCATCAGTGGATCTTGAAAATCTCTTGCTTAGCTACTGTTCTAAACATAGCAGCAGTACTTTGTGTGCCTATGTCATTCAGAGCTTTCGTTTAATACAGCATCAGGAAAAGAAGTTACTTGTCCTGAAATTCTTTCTGAATTGGTTCAGCAGGAGTTGGAGTTTGATGTGTTTGTGGTTTTTTCCTCCCTACATATGTAGGAATTGTGATTGTTATTTGAAAAATGCAATAACTCTTAGTTATTACTGACCTTGGAAGCCTGTAATTTATGTGGATGAATTAAACAAAAAGCAGTATCTGCGCAGTGTAAATCGTGCCTTACATAAAAATAATTGAAAATTATTTTTTCTAGATTTTTCTTCCACTAATGTAATGCGATAGTGCATCAGTTTGACTGCCTATGAAGCTTTGTTAAGATAGGGGATAAGACTTAGTATGTTCTAATTTGCCTTGAAATTTTGTTAAAGTACTCTTAAGCCTGTAGTTGGATGTTTCTGTATAGAAGTATATGTACTGATCCTGTGTGTATTAATACGTTTTAAGAAAAAAAAGTAAATTTTATTGTCAAGTTCTTATGAAAACTTTCTCTCCTGTAGCTTTTGTAGATACAAAAATACTTGTGATTTTTATCATTCAAATGTTTGGTTTTTGGTAGAATGCCATGATGACATTTGAAGAAGAGAAAATGCAGCTGGCATGTGATGACTTAAAGGCTACAGAGAAACTTTGTGAAAGTGAAGAAGCTGGGGTTATAGAAACAATCAAGAATAAAATTAAAAAGAACGTAAGAACATTATTTATAAAATATGGAGTAGTGTATTGGGTAAATATTTCTGGATACTTCCTCACTAACCTCTGCAATTTGAAAAGATTATTTTTGATGTGTGAAGAGTAGTTGAGATTAATAAGTTTAGAAAATAAGTCAAATATTTTGCTTGGATTTCATAAATACCGTAACATAGTCAGGTAATTCATCTTCTAAAGCAGGAGGTTGTGTTGATGTTAGTAATTATTTTCTTAGCACCTCAAATCAGCGACCTACTAAAATTATTTTAGGAAACTTGTAATTTGCCTAATTCGGGCTAACTTTGCTTCATGTGTGCTCTAGTAATGTTCAAAAAGTGTGAGATTAAGGCTGCGTAGTGGTGTGTGCCGGGCATAATCCTAGGGGATTTTCCTTCCATTTTTAGAATTTTTTAGTTCTAAATAATGAGGGAAGAATAAAGCATGCGGATTGAGAACTAGTTGAAGTAGTAGTATAGAACCATCGAGTGGCCTGCCTAGTGTGACATAGCCGATACACAGCAGAAAAAGAAGCCATTTCTCTTCAATGTTTAGTTTACTTGATTAAAAAGTATTGAACTGGACGTATTTAACTCCATCCTTTTGAGGCACTATTTTCCCTGGCACTTGTTATATACCCCGTTCTGTGCTCTTCCATCTAACATCTTTTAGTTATGTGTCTGATATATTTCTTAATAATTGAGTATTTGTAGAATCTTAATAAAAATAATTAAGAGCATATATGTAAGGTTCCCCTGCTTATTAAGTAGGAGCTTGTTTGATGAGCTGTCAAAGAACTTTTAGCATAGTTTTGCACTTCAAAATGCTGAGTTAATTTAGTAGCAATGCTAGCACTTGTAGTTAATTGTTTCCTTTATTTGTCATGTTTATACCAGTATTCTCTGTTATCTTTGTTAACATTTTTCTGTGCTCTGTGTTTGTATATTCCAAACAGGTTGATGGACGAAAATCCACTCTATCCATGATAGATCGTCTACAAAGACAAATAATTGTAGCAGACTGTCAAGTCTACTTGGCTGTGCTCTCCTTTGTAAAACAAGAATTATCAGGTGTGCTGTGGCTTTAATGCTTAAGTGTACTTTTTGCATGATACCTTTTTAATAAAGCTTGATCATAAAGTGTCTGTATGACTGTCAGTAAAGATGACTGCACAGTAGCATTTGAAACATTCCAAGATTGGTGCACTTGCAGAAGTATTGTTCTGCCTTTGTGTAGGTGGGAGTATCATAAAATGAGTTAGATTTCTACAGATTACAGCTTTCCACTTTTTTCATACCAATAATCATATTCAACTGATTCTCCTTCGATAGGTTTGAATCCTTTGCGTGTTCCTGTAGAGACATTTGAGGAATTGGTATGAAGATGACTAGCATCTGTGTGCTTTGTGTGGCCTGCAAGATAAAAGAGGCTCTAAGTCCAAGCCACCGGGAAAACCCTAATGTGCATTATTCACGACAACTCAGGGAGATGACAGACTGCCAGTGAAAGTAATTTTAAATGAAGTGTGGTGAGGATGGAACTGCTGAATCAGTTCTTATTCCCCGGTCACCAAAGTGTGTCCTTGCATGCCAAAGAGGTTAATCCTGTCACGTTGAATACAAACCTCCCCATCTCAGCTGCAGAGCTGTTTCTAATGTTCTCTTGTGTTCCTGGATCTCTTGCATAATCTTAAAACATGCCTTCACCCACGAGTTTATAGAAAATGTGGCCAAGGTCATATAGCAGAACGTATGTACACGTTCCCGGGTTCTTACCAAATCAAAAAAGACTAAGAGATGATGGTCAGACCAGATTGTCAGTGAAAACCATGCTGATCAGCTGAAAGGAATTGGGGAAATAACATTCAGATTATTTAAAATAACACTACGATCTTCAGTTAAGGACATAATGTTTTCTGTGATGTGCAAACTTGGTTTCTTCCAAGCCATGGCATCAAGAATGTCTTTGGTTCTAGGTAGTGGAAATTCAGGGGGTATTTGTCTGTTGTGTGTGTAAATGCTGCAGATAAAGGGGTTTTTTACTATTTTTGATGCAGTTCAGGGTTTTCATTTGTGGGGGGGGTTTTCCTACCCCTGAAGTTTTCATGTGTTTGTTTTGTGTTGTTTTTTTTGTTTGTTCTTATTTCAGTACGTATTCTGCAGCTGCATAACTGGATTGGATGCTGTAACTGAGGGTGGTGTCGGTTCTCTTTCTCTCTTGTCCACCGCTCAGAGAACTGAAGTGGGTAGCAGGGTACTGCAGAACATGCAGTATATTTGGGTTACTCTGCTGAGTAAAAAATATACCCGAAATCTTTACTTAAAATTTCAAGCAGTTAAATGCTGCCTCAGTGACTGCGAGTTACTGCTGTTGCTGAACTGTTGGATTCGTTATTTCAGGTTTTTGAGTATATTATCTTTCTGATTATGTATAAACATCTTTTGGTTGTGTCACGTTTCTGTACAGAAATAGCAACCAGATTATTGAAATGAATACAATTTATAAAAAAAAAAAGCTTTCTTCAGAGGCAGACAAATATTTCTGATCAGCGGATGGGTGAAGAGTTTCTTCTGTTTTTCTTTAAGGAGCAGTTTGACAAGAAGCATATGATGACATCCAAGCTGCTTGCTCATATGCCTAACACATTTTACATTTTCTTTTCCACCCTCATGGATGTATTACAAATAGTTTCATCACAAAGTTAGTAACACAGCAACATACATTACCTTCCTACAGCAATATTGAACTACCTTTTCTTGGTATTAACCACTGCTGTCACGGGTCTGACTGCTTTCAGAAGTTCCTGCTGGGAAATCAGCTCAGTGACGAGGCTTGGTTTAATTTTTATGTTTAATAAGTCGGAAATTCATTGTTTTAATTTGTTAGATAATTTCATCTTAGTATATCGATCTATTAGGGTTGTGCTGTCTTAGTGAACTGATAATGACAGCACACTGATGGAAGTAAAACCTAAAACTATACTTTTATTTTCCACATCCATTTGATTCGTGCATCGGAACACAGTAGTTACCTTTAGCAGAAACATTATCTGTAGGATAATTAAAATGTGCGTTCTTCCTTATTTGTCTGCTGCATTGCTGTGCATAGTTGTCTGAGCATTCATCTTCTGGTGAACCACATAACTTTTCAAATATTCTCTGCAGCCAAAAAGTGACCTAATTGCTTAGAACTGAAGTACTGTTAGTTTTGTAATGCAGCTGAATCACGGCAGGCGTTTGCAATTTTTTATTATAACACTTTAATATGGAACTCAAGAGAGAGGATTAATATTTTTTAATGCTTTAAGTTCATTTTGACAGCATCCTTCTGTTGGAACTGAGAATATGAATTTTGCAGTCTTTCTCAGTGAGATTTCTTATGACTATCAAATCAGCTTCATCCTTCTTTATGGTTTGGTATGAATAGCATTTTCATTTTCTCTGACGCACCCCACCTGTTATGATCTAATTCTGGCAATAGTTCTAACACTCATCTCTGGAAATTTGGTGCTGTTTAGAACACTGCTGCTATAACCATGCTTTTATTTTCTTTCATTTTTAGTTACATCCTTTGTCATTGCAGTTCCTAACTCCCTGACAAAATGCTGGTGTCTGCTTTTACAAATAACAAGTACAAATATATTCTGTGGGTTTTTTTTTTTGCTGTTTACCACTTACCATGATCTAAGGATGTGCTGTAGCCAAGACAGGTACTGCGTTAATAGCAAAATTGGACATCTTCATCTTTTGGTGTCATGCATTCCTTTACCTTCCTGTAAAGAGTGTAAGAAGACTGAGAATTCTCTCACTCTCAACTGACAATGCTCAAGACCATATTTTTAGGGACATTTAGGTACCCAGGGGGCCTTTAAAATTGAGGAAGTTAAGCGACTGAAAAATACTATAGAAGCATAAAATGTGTGCTTGTTTTTCCCTAACTATAAGGTGCTGTGTTTGTATGAATGGCCGGGAAATGGTGTGTTGAAAATCTTTCTAACCCAAATAAGGGGTTTTCTTCATATTTTTGCATCAACTCTCTTTTAACATCATTTGGGCTTGAGGGGTGCAATATCTTTGAGTTTTGATTCTCCCTGTTTGCCAGGCAGCCATTTCATCTCCACTCTATAGTGGAGCAGAATCCAGTCATTTAATATCTCTATTGCTTTCTGACAGTTGTGTTGCTACATAGCTGAAGGGAAGCCCTTTTGTATTTCATCCTTTTTTAAAGCACTTAAGTTTGTAGGGCCCGGTATGAAAGACCTCTTTGAGACAACAGTACCTGTCACAAAATCCTTTATCCGATAAGTTAATGCAAATAGAGCATCCTAAGATTTGCAAAATAGCATTTACTACTTACTATGCTTCTGAAATAAGTCCTTGAAATATGTTTTTCCTTGATTTTTAGCCTACATAAAAGGTGGGTGGATACTCCGAAAAGCCTGGAAAATTTACAATAAGTGCTATACGGATATTAATACACTTCAGGAAATATATCAGAAGAAAACAACTCAGGAATCCTTGACTTCTGATGCTGCAAATGATAATCATATTGCTGCAGAAGGTGTAACGGAGGATTCGCTAAACAGACTGAAAGGTGCTGTTAGCTTTGGATATGGACTTTTTCATCTTTGCATATCCATGGTGCCCCCAAACCTGCTCAAAATCATCAACCTGCTGGGTTTTCCTGGAGACCGCCTACAGGGGCTTTCTTCACTGATGTATGCAAGTGAAAGTAAGGACATGAAGGCCCCTTTAGCTACGTGAGTAGCTATATTGAAATGCTTTGGTAGATAACTTAGTACTAAAAGTAAGTAACTGGAGAAAAGTCAAAACCAAAAAGTCATGTTGCTTTAAAGGAAACAACAGCAGGTAAAATAAACTTATAGATTGTTGTTTAACGTGCCAAGATTTAGTAAATTCTTCGCTTACTAGTGTATGAGATCTCTCTGCTGTTTGTTATTTTATGTGTATTTGAGGTTTGTGTCAGTATTTTGCTGTATTCTTCAGTACCTGCTATTCTAATGTCTAGTAATTTATACACCAGCAGAGTAAATAAAAGCACTCCCTGAAGGCTGAGTAAATTTACCTGAGTTATAACCTCTGCTATGGAGAATATACTATTTTGTATGAGTCATTGATCTCACTTAGCTTTTTATCTTACTGTTAGCCAAAGATCTTTTCCAGTTTATTTTTAATTTTAGCATCTGAGTAAAATGGGATGTTCCCTTACAGTCTTTTTAGAGGAGTATTTTTTTGTGTACTCTTTTTCCCAGACTTTCGTATTGCGTTCAGGTCTTTTTATCAGGTGAAGTGGTAGCCACACCTAATTGAAACTGCCCTCAGAAATGGGTTTATTATTCCATTATCACCAAACGAGAGCCTCTGTTACTGGACCTACTGCAGGTACCATCAGATGTCACTTGAAAGATTGACAGCAGAGCTAAAGCTTGAGGAGAAGAATTGTATTTCTGATTGGTGAAGAGAACTTAAGATTAAATGTTTCTGTTTATTTGTTCTTTCTCCTTTCTGGGGAAGAAAAGTGGCATTTTGGGGGGTTGTTTCCTTCTTCAGATGATCTTGGAAATCTTTGTGCTCTGGTCTTGTTTCCAGCAGCAGTGTAGGTCACGTAGGTGTCTGTCCTTGTGAACACTGGATCTATTTCTTTTTGACATTGATTTCAGGTGATTTCATGTTTTAATGTTGGCTTTGTTTGTTGGATTGGGATTTTTTTTCCCCTCCGAAGAACATTTTGTTTTTAAAGTTTTCCTTTGGTTTTTCCTTTTTAAATCTACAGAGTTCTAAAGGCTCAACAGCTTTGGTACTGTGAACTTGATTGTTACTTTGCCTCTGGGTAATGTGTACTGAATTGTATGCTCAGGTGCAATTTAGAAGTACACTGATGTATGGCAAGTAGTATTGTGTTTGCTTTAAAGCCAGGCTGTATAAAAAAACATTCATGTCTTTCTGAATAGTTTAAAAACTTTATCATTTCTGTTTACAAGCTGTAATCCTTTTTACTCTTCTGTTTCTTTCAGATTAGCTCTGTTGTGGTACCACACAGTTGTTCGTCCATTTTTTGCCCTTGATGGCAGTGATAATAAGGCAGGGTTGAAAGAGGCAAAAGAAATTCTTGCAAAAAAAGAATCTGCTTATCCAAATTCCTCTCTGTTCATGTTCTTCAAGGGAAGGATACAGCGATTAGAGGTACTGTGTGCNTGTTCTTCTGATGAGAATGAACTGTGCAAGCTTCAACAAATTATGCCTGAAGATGTATATACATGGAAAGATAAATAAGAAGAAAGGATTAATTCCTTCCTAGTTTCAGGTTCATGTGCCATAACCTGTTCTTCCACTATCTGAATTACTGGCACTTTGAAATTCTTTTTCAGCTACTTTGTACATTTGGATCTCTGTGCTAAAAGGAAGTGCTTTTGGTCACTCATGAGTTTCTTGTGGTATAAATAGCTATTTCAGTTTTGCTTGTCAAGCTAAAATCTGAGTATTATCTGCTGAGTACATAGCATTTATCTTCCCCGTTTCGTTTTATGCCTTGTTAATATACAGCTAATTCTCTGCAATAGGTTTCCCTCAAATGACTGCTTTTGCTTTTAAGATGTCAGACAAGGATGTTTTTTGTTGCCATGGGTGAGCTCCGACCCAAGCAGAAATATATTCACCAAAAATGTGTTTGTAAATGCTGCTGAAGAGTGTTAATTCAAACACTGCAGCAGCCTTGGGGTTTTGGGCTGAGTTACTCTTTAAGAATCCGTGATAATACAAGACGGTGAGGAGGATTTCAAACTGCTCAGCTCCCGGCTGCTGCTCTTATCAGAACATTTCCAGAGCAATTACATTCACAAGGAAACCCAACGTTCAAACCCTTCATCTCAACGTCACAATCACAAGAGCTAATCTGGATCTTAACATTGGTCATTGTTTGCAGGGGTTTGCATTTAACTCTCTCAAATGCAACAATATTTTGAGGGAGGCAGCAAGAGTAGCAGAACGGTGGGGGAACACTTTTGTGGCCTGTCACATTTTGCAGGCATATTCTTGCATGGGGTTTGATACTGATTTTCTTCTTTTGCTGTCTTTCTGAAAACTAGTGCCCTTGGGGAATTGCACTGTGACGGGCAAGATTGGGAACTCCTTGGGAAGTATTGCTGTTTTCTGGGCGGGAAGGATTTTACTGGTCATCGTTCAGTTATATGCATCTTCCATTCTTGTGGCAAAACCCGAATTTGTTAGGAAAAAGATACAAAATGAATGCAAGTACAGGGAAAAATATAAACATGTTGATTGCCAGAGTATGAGTTTGTATTTGGAATTTTTTTGCAAGTTTAATGTCATGAGAAATAAAATTCAACTATTACGAGTGTTGTGTCCTACAGGGTAAGTCAGACCAAAATTGTAAACACGGTTGTCAATAAACTGAGTGTATGTTTCTACGTGTAAATACAGAGGATAGGTTTTGGGTGAGCGTCAGTTCTGTACAGTCAGTCCCTTCCTGGTGTACTGTTGTGTTTCAAAACACGTTTCTTTACCTGTTACTGTAGAGTATTTGTGCATTAAGTGATGCTGTGTATAGACACCGAAGTTTAGCTCCAAGCAATTAGATTGTGCCAAACTGTTCGGCCACGTTAATGCCATTAGCTGAGGCTGGCAGAACGCTCTGCATTAAGCTTTGTAGCCATACCCTTAGTCAGCAGAAAGCTTATTGGATGCTAACATGAATTAAAGGTCCATATTCATGTATTTGCTTGCATGAGAGCTTTTCCATTTAGGAGCCTGTCATTCCCTTGTTTGAAGGGAATGTCATTCCTTTGTTTGAAGTGGTACTGCAGGATTGAGGCTTTGCTGTGTCCACATGTTTTGATTTAAGAATCTCAAGCTTTTCTGTAGACCGTGTTAGGAATTTGCAAGCTTGATTTGCTCAAGTGTTGTTGACATAACAGCAAAGGCAGATGTGTGACTGGTGGCAGTGGCAGGGGGAGCTGCACTGGGTTTGTGCACAGTACACTTGTAGTTACACGTGTCCTAGATCCAGGCACTGGCCTTACTGTATATTCTCAACCCGAAGTGTGCATGTACACTTAGATTACAAATTAACATGCTGAGTAGTAATTTCCACCGCATCTCCAAGGGGCCTGAGTTGGAGCTCCTGCAAAAGCCTGAAGCACTTATATGGTCTTCCTAGAAATTGCTAATACACAGGTAGGTTTAAATTTTTTCCTCCAGGCATGGGAATGTTATTTGAGCTGGCTTAGTGAAATTGCTAAGTCTGTGCTTTAACCTGTAAGGCCTTAAAGTGGACCTTCATCTGCAGCTTGGCTATTTTACTGTCTTTCAACATCTGTAATCTCCTAACAGTTCTGTGGTAAAATTTAGTTGCACAAAGATGAAAGGCAGCTCCTACATTGTTACACAGAAGAGCTGGTGTGTTGTTTCAGATAAGAATCGGTAACGGTTATTGTAGGCTTTGATTAGAGCCTACTAACACTCGTTCCATCAGGCCTCTTTTA
The DNA here is from genome assembly GCA_013400055.1 of Nycticryphes semicollaris. Taxonomy (NCBI): domain Eukaryota; kingdom Metazoa; phylum Chordata; class Aves; order Charadriiformes; family Rostratulidae; genus Nycticryphes; species Nycticryphes semicollaris. Next base: position 21,801 of record VXBJ01003229.1, on the reverse strand, counting down.
TAGTCTTTGATTCTACAGCCATATATATTTTGTGTAACTTTCAGTTGATGGTATATTTGGCTACTGTTAGCAAGTAAGCGTGTGTGTGTGTGTGTGCTCACATATATACACATGCACAGCTGTATACGTGCATGTGTGGTTTTTTTCTTTTCTATGGAAAAGAGAAACAGTAAGGAGCACAGTTCAGCCACGGGCACCTGGAAAGGAAACTCATGGAAAGGCAGAAGCAGTAGTGCAAGACTGGACAGTGAGATACAAGTCTGACAAAGGAGGAAACTGCCACGGAAGGCAATTGTGGAGGAGGGAAGATTTCAGTGACAGGGCTGAAGAGCACGTGACCATATAATCCTTTTTGCTCCAAAAAGCATGTATGAATCCTAGTCGATAAAAGCCTTAACAGACTTCAGTTTTCTACAAAATAGCCTTAAAGGTACTATAAATGTGGACCAAATTATCTTTCAACTTTTTCCCAGATCCATGTTTTTGAGAAATGACGTCTGAAAACATTTGGAAGCTACTGCAATGAATGAGTTGAGGGAGAGGAGAGGAGGATATCAGGAAAGCTGGAATGAAAGTGCACCAGAAAGTTAAAGGTTGCGCTGGTAGGGTGCCTCTTTTTCAAAGAGTAGGTTAAGAGACTGTCTAGTAAAAGTAGCATTTTTCCTGACTTTCATATAGTTAGCAAACTTTTTTTGATGGGCATAACTATCACTGTGGTTCACATGGGATTGTATGGCACATATTCCAGCCTCACACGTATTTCTTTGTGAATGTCTAACTATTTCTATCTCTGAAATACTTTCCATTACAGTCAGTAGCGATGTTTCATGTAAGCTTAAGCTATTAAAAGCAAGTGAGAATAATGTTTTGTACTTCTGCCTAAAGGTTACTTAAAAATATAATGAGTATTAGCTGCTGAAACACGCTAATCTGAAATACAGAATTTCTGGCTGTACCTGTGGGCATTTCTTATTACTGTGAAGTCTTGTCTAATGTTATAATTATGTTCATAAATGCCAATATACTTTTAAAACTGTGGCTTAGACTATTCAAGCATGGTATTGTGGCCAGTAGTGAAAGATGGGTGTTCTGAATCTTATGTATTTCTGATTTTGGCTTGTGATATTTCTTTTCCGTTTTTTTTTTTTTTTTATTTGTTTCCTAATCATCAACACTTTCAAAAAAATCTCCATCTACTTTTTTAAAAGTACAAATCCCCCCACTCAGAAATAAATAGGTTGATAGCTTCATGTGGAGAGCAGTAAGGGAATAAAACCAAAAATTAAGTGTTTGACAAAATTATGACCTGGGCAAGATTGCTGCTCTTTGCTTCGGAGCAGACTCCTGATGTGCATATACAAACAAGAAATCTCCGGGGCTGGGACAAATACTTAGGTTCTGAGGCTCCATCTATAGAGTTCAGGTGGTATGGGTGCATGTTAAGAGTCCGAAGGAAAAGGTACCAAATACTCCAGCTGACAGGCAAAGCATCAGTGGTACAGTCAGGTGTGCAGGCTGGTGAAAACGTGCAGTGGTGTTGTGGGCTTAAATTGTCTGGAATAGAGTCACAATGATGTAAAGAAATTTTCAGAGCTTGTGTAATGTCAAGGTTTATTTTCAGGAATTGTGCTGGCCTCTCTACTTATGTGTTCTGAACAGTAAAATACAGAATCCTAGTTTTACTCTATTTTGCTTTTGTTTCTAGGAAAAAATGGGGGGTGTGTGTTAAGGAATTGAAAATACAGGCTTTGCAATTTCCATATAGTGTCCTTCAGTGCAAGTTGCCCCTGTTAGGTATTGTTTGCTGGTTTCCCCTTAAGAGCATGACTTCTTAAAAGCTTTACAAATTCATAGTGCTGATTGAGAATAAAGAGATCCTGGGAGAGGGAAATTGTCCTGAGATTTCAGAACAACCCTGGGGTAAACGTGTGTCGGCTTGGGAAGCCACCTTGGCTCTGTAACGTCTGTAGATGCTCATTGGTGGGTTGGGGTGTTTTAGTTTTAATCTGAAGGCAAGAAATGTAAGATTATGATTCTCCTATTAGCATTAGTAACCAACCCTCTGTGTGGTTACGTAGTTCTGTGTATTACACACTGTATGGATTGATCTTTTTTTGTCTTTGTATTGTATCCAGGAGAGGCATGAGTGATGCATGATGAAGGAATTACAAACGTGTGTGTATATATTTTTAAATCTCAACAATATCAATTTCAAGTGTCAGCCATGATGTTATACTTGCAGAGTCTTGAGACTTTATAATCCTTCTTGTTTATTCTCTGAAACAGTAAACTACTAGCAATTAATTTATTTTAAGAATTAATACTAAGAGTAGAAATTTATAGTCCAGCATGTTGCTGCAATCCCCGGAGATGACTGAAACTTTAATTATTAAGGAATGTCTCTGAAACATACTTACTGATCTTGATGCTTAAGGAAAACTTAGGCAGATGTCAAAACACTTGAGAGACTTAGAGAAATGGATTATAGAAGATTCATTCTGGTTCTTAAAAAACTGTCAGCCTCTATGCTAAGCTGTTGGTAACTGATTTTATCACAATGTTTGTTTTATCTCATAGGCCTTTTTATCTTCTTAGACGTCATGCAGCATTTCTGAATTCTTTTTTAGAGTTGCTTAAAAGTGGTTATGAGGCATGTGGAAAAAGGTGAAATAGTTCAAAATAAGCAAAACCAAACATTAAAGATACCCTTATTGTGCAGAAATCTAAATTTTATTGGCAGTTGCTAAAAATACGTGACTTTTAAAGGTGGAATGACTAATAAGAGTAGAAATGAGATTACTCAAATCTTAATGCACAAAACCAATGGGGTTTGGACTTAATAGCAAAGAGGGGGAATACAGCCACTGACTGTTAAGGCTGAGAGATGATCTGAACTGGCTGTATGTAGTTGGTGATTGTTATTTCATTATTGAACTGCTCTCCTATTCCCCCTCCCCCTGTACTGTTCTACATTTCTTTTCTTATATGACTTTTTGAGTGCAAGTTCTTACCTGTATGTTTTAATTTTTACTGTTGCACAGGTGGAACTGATTGTTAGTACCTTGCAAGGAAGCACTTTGCATTCTTGTCTAAAGTTTCATTTAAAACCAATTCTGAGTTGCCTTGTATTAGTGATTCTTAATTCCCTTGCCTCTTATAATTTGACTTTCGTATTGTGTTTCATGTCATAGGTATGTAATATATGGAAAAATCTGTTCACTATGGGGCCTCTTTAAAGATGCTTCTTTATCGTTGCAAATAAAGGCTTTGTCTTAATTTACCCATACGTTCATTCCAAAGTGATCAGGTTGAGAGTGCTGGGAGGAGGAAAACTGGCCAAAGGAATTACAGTGTGGACCTGGTATATCAAATTAATATTAGTCCTTCTTCAAACTCTTAGTTCTAGAGTGGGTTTTAGCTCATTAAATATTATCTAGAGTCTGAAATGAATTTTGAGGTTTTCCTCTCAATGAGTGTTGTGCCTCTTTCATCTAATCGCACCAGACCCTGCAATTTCTAGGACACTTCTATTTTTTTAACCTTATGGTCATTTTAAAATACTTATTAGCAGAAATTAATGTTTATCAAAATCAAATTATCCAAATTTTAAATTTCAGTCATCTGAATATTATTTTTTTTTCTTCTTTGACTTTTGTTAGTGTCAAATCAACAGTGCCTTGACCTCATTTCATACTGCTTTGGAACTTGCAACAGACCAAAGGGAGATTCAACATGTCTGCTTATATGAAATAGGTAAGTTGGATATGTTTATATTGTAAACAGCTCACTTTCAAGTTTAATTTTCAAGTAACTTCAATAAACAAACTTATTTTCATTAGGCTTTAAAAAAAAAAAAAAAAGGTTTAGAGTCCTGGCCTTGGTCTTATGGTAATAAACCTGTTGTCTTGTTTGAGCAGGTAGAATTCAACAACTATTCATAATGTAAAAGTTTTCTGCAAATAAAAGATGATCCAAAATCAGAGAGTAGAGTATAGAATCAAGGGACAAACTGTTCACCTACAGATTATTATTTAAAAAGATAAATTAATTAATTTGATTTTTCTGTGGAATCACCATTTCTGTGCAAGAAACTAATCATCTAGTGAAGCTCCACAGTTTGCAGGACCTGTATTTCATGTCCATTTTCTTCTGTCAGGAGCAATATATGCTATATGTTCTCAATTTACATACAAGTCTTTAGAATGGAGAAGATACATTGCTTCAAGCTTTAAATGTGTCTTGTTAAGGGATCTTGTCACAGTGGGGAAGAATAAGGGATCAAGTAGTAACTCTTAAGTTTCACCATCGAACAAAATATAGTATTTAATTTTTAAAAATTGAAACAAGAGCTTTTGATGTCTGTATAGATTTGTTGTTGCTCTGAAGTGGATTCGTTGTTTTTGTATGGAACCTTATAATCCAACATTTCCCAGTAGATTTAAACCAGGCTTTAAATATATGTCATTGATTTGTTTAGTTTTAAACTTTTCCAGTTATTACTAGAATTGTTTAACTACCTCCAGCTGTCATAACAGGCTGTGTGTTTTGGTAATCTTGACACCAAATTTGAATTATTGAGCTTTCTCTGAAGTTAAATTAGTCTTTTGTTTTTAGGTTGGTGCAGCATGATAGAGATGAACTTCAAAGATGCGTTTGAGTCCTTTGAGAGGCTTAAAAATGAATCCAGGTGGTCGCAGTGCTACTACGCTTATTTAACAGCAGGTGAGTATATTTGGTGTGATAAATCAGTGATGTGATAAGGTCTGTTGGCACTGTTTTGTTGTGGGAAGCTTACCAGTGTGCATAAGTGCCTTCCCTGCTGCTGCTGCAGTTTTATGCCAGGCACTTGACTTGCATAATTTTGTTTGTTTATATAATGTACACTTGGATGCACGCTCATGGATATGCATGAGTACTTTCTCCACACCCCCAGCCCCTCTTCCCTTTCCTTCTAGACGTATATACAGTTATGATTGTTGGTGTAGTGACAGGTCATGTAACAGTGTATTGTAAAGATTTCATAAATAAATCCTTACAGGTATGAAAAACAAATACTGACTTGCTAATGATCACAGGGGCTACCTGGAAAACTTGAGATTTGCATGTTTGTGAAATCCCCAGTCTAGATCCTTTCTGCAAGTGAGTGTGATTGTGGTTGTTGGTTTTTTTTTCCTGTGACTATGATATCTAATCTTAATTTTTCTGGTTTTATATCCTGGTAGCGTTACCATTTTGTTTCTGTATTCTTACAGTGTGTCAAGGAGCCACTGGTGATGTCAATGGTGCTCAGAATGTGTTTAAGGAAGTTCAGAAGCTTTTCAAAAGAAAGAACAACCAGATTGAACAGTTTTCTGTGAAAAAGGTTTGGTTTAGCATAGGCTGACTTGGTTCAGTGCAGTAATTACACTTTGTAATTCTGTTGGATTCTTTACCAGCATTTAATGTGAAGGACGTATCTGTTTTTTCCTGTGTTTATTCTGTAGAATTAGTGGGAAGGATTCAGGTGGAAAAACAATAGTGTCATGTATTTTACGACCCTAGCAAAAGAAACGTGAATTAGCTGTTCACTTTAAAGTAATTATTAAAGATAAAAATACATGATACTGTATTTGCTTTGGTAATTTCCCTTCTAGCTTTGCCTTCCTTACTCCTTTTTATCTTGTCTGGTTTGTCAAAGTCTTAGTTGTTTTTGAAAGCTAGGAGTTCTCTTGGAAATGCCTCCCAACTGATGATCTTGCAGATGTTACATTTTCAGCATCCAGTCAGTGTGTACCTGGGATTGTAAAATAGTAATAAACCAAATCCAGGCTGCATCCAAGGAAGCTTTTATCTTGATCAGTATGTAAACCTGTAAATTAATTGAAAGATTTTTCTTCTTAGTCTTAAAGTCTTTAAGCTAAGTTACCTCCAATGTTATTTCCATAAAATTACTGGATGCTTTCATGAAACAGAATTACTGTTTGTGATACATTATTTATGACTACTGTGTTCTGTGTGAAAGGACAAATGATGGATTGCCCTTCTTTCTCCCCACTTTGCAGGCAGATAGATTTAGAAAACAAATGCCGACCAAAGAACTCTGTGTCCTGGCATCTATTGAAGTTTTGTACTTATGGAAAGCCCTTCCAAACTGTTCCCTCTCGAATTTACAGCACATGAGCCAAGGTATAATGTGGTTCCTTGATTGATTCATTTATTTTTTTTAAGTGAGGTGTATAGTTTTCTTCTGTTGCATGGAGTAGCTTATTGCATCATGAAAATTTAAACCTGTGTGCGCGTGTGAAAACATAAAACTTTGAGTAACAATAGAATAATGACCCGTTAAGATACAGCTTAATGCTTCATTTTTACAATTTTTATAGGGGTTTAGGAAAAGTCTGACTGCCTTGCTGCGTGTAGTTCTCTTTTTAATCAGTTGTGTTTGCTCGTGGTTTAAAATGATACAGTAGTGTGATAGCTATCGTTCAAAGTCACTGAGGAAAACTTAACTCATTAAAACCTAGCTACAAAATAAAAAAAAATAAATAAATAAAGCTACCAGTTCATTTCTTCGTTTTTCTTCTAAGAGGAAATAGATGGCTTGTGAGGTCACCTGTGACACGATAAGGGTTCTGTTTATCTTGGCTGGGACCATATTAGTGGTGAAAGGAGCATTTTATGGTTGCCTCTTTCTTAGTCTCAGGTGTCTGGGGCTGGCTGTCACATGTAGCTTACGGTGACAGCGTTTATCATCAAGTTTTCCTCCCTCCATCCAGCTGCCAGTCTTGTTTGCGTTCTGCAGTTTCGAGTTACAAAAACTGTCTGATACAGAGATCCTTCCTCTTTTTCTGCAATTGCAAACTTTTGGGGATTGTGTGGGATTTTTATATTACATGAGAAAACTACCAGTCTTTAAGTCAAGAATCAGGACTAGTTTTGCTCTGTTTTAAATTTAAGGTAATTTGTCCATTTAAATTGTGTGATGGCAGCGGGGTAGCATTAGTTTTCTAGTCTCAAAGATAATGGTGAAGGTTTTAAAATAAGTTTACTTAATTAAATTTCAGGATTTTTTTTTTCTGTCATTTGCCTTCAGAACAATCAGCTTTAGAAGTTCTAAAGAGCATGTACTTTTCTCCTGCATACTCAGAAGTGGTGTAGATCTTCCTTGTATAAGCTTCTGGCTGGTGGTGCACATTTTAATGTGAAACAGCAGTATAGATTAAAACTCCTCGCTTCCTGTAAAGTGTGACGCTGACGGATGTGTCTGTATCAGCGATCCCTGGTAGGAGATTTTCTGCACAGTGACAGCAGTGACAGTGGTACTGCTGCGCCTTACGTGGCCTGTCGCAGAATGATGACACGATAGGGGTTTTATTTTTCACTTGCTTCCTTTTCTCTTGAATAATTGATATGTAATTTGCTGGAGTGAGTTTCCAGGCTTTTTCCTCAGGGCAAGAAATGGACTTAAAAATAAAGGAAGGAGTTTGTATGCACGTGTATCTCTGTAAGTAAAATGCCAAGTAACTTGAGACTTGCAATGCAAGTGGGAGTTGACGGCCTTGTGATTTTTGTAGCGTCCAAATATTTCATGCAGCCAACTCTTAGTGATTCATAGGTGGATTATTTGGGTTGTGGATTAACAGAGTTTTGAATGCAGAGCTAGTTGAGACCTGACAGGGATGAGATGAAGAAGAACATGAAGTTAAAGGAGCTCTACTGCTCCAGGCACAGCAGTTCAGCTTCTTCTGAAGGCATGAAAAGCCCTGCAGGCCTCCCTGGACCTCAGCCTTTCTGGAGGCAACGGTGCAGACAAGTACCAATGGCTCCTCATGGAACTAGCCAGCCCTTATTTAACAGAGCTGGTGCTAATAAGCTTGATCAAAATGGACCCTGATTCATCTAGAGATGGTTACATGCATCATGATTCAGTTCTTTCTGGGAACAGAGCACTACTCAGCCGAGGCACAGTCTGTCCCTGGACTGTGGACCAGCTAAGGTCTGGCAAATAAGCCTTATCCTCTTGTCAGCATTGAGAATTATGATCTCAAAATACCCTAGTCTGGGTTTTTAAGTCCAGTAGATTTTTTTGCATCTGTCACTTTGCTTCAGTTCAAAACAAATCAGCTTTGTCTGAACCACTTGCTCTGTGCTTCTTGTGACTTGGACTCTGTATTTTATTTTCAGTATCTGGTACAGCCCAGTTTTCCGTAACACCAGAAGGTGATGATTGTTTCTTAAATACCCACTAAAAGGTGAAGTTCAAAGACGAGTAGAGAGTTGTCCTCTTCTTGTGAGAGCACACCAACTGCCTTTATCTTCAGCCCATTCATTCATCTTAGAAACTGTTCTCATGAGTGACAGATTATTTGGTGAGATTCATACAAAATAGGTTGTACTTAAAAGAAACCAAATTACTTTGAGTTATATTAATGTTACTAGCACCTTCTTTTTCTGGTTAAATTTAAACATCAGACTAAAAGTCACTGTAGACCACAACTTGTCTAAGGAAGGATTGCAATCCATCTTGTTTGTTTACTGGAATCTTTTCATTAAGCTTGTCAGGATGTGGATGATTCATCAGCTGTTGGTTTGAGGAATTTGCTTCTTGGTGCCATACACAAATGCTTAGGAAATTCTGAAGATGCTGTTCAGGTAACTTAAATGATAATTTACACCGTTAATCCTATTTTATGCGCTATTCTGTTAAACAGTAAATCTTGTTGAGTAAGAGTGTTAATCAAGCCATTAGTTTTAAGTGCTGTTTATCATACTGCTTTGTGAATTCCACCAGTGTGTTAGGTCCTTTTCAGATCTTCTGTTCAGCATCTCTTCATTATTTTCTGTGTTGTAAAAGTAAATGGCTATATTGAATGAACATGGTAGCTAAAGTGGCTTGTTAGGAGCAGGAGTTAAAGGGAAGCTGGAAAGAAGAATGGAAAAGTTCTTGGCTCTGCTGGATTTACTTTGTTAGCTCTAGTATTTTTTCAGTATGATGTTGGAAAAGTCTTGAAACAGTCAATATATTGCTTGGTAGAAATCCAAACACATAGTTTTGCCTTGGTCCAGTAGTGTCAGTGAAAACCTCTGCACCCTTGCTTAAAGGATCTCTACCATTGCAAATTTTTAATGTATTCTCATTTTAGCTTTGATATAATTTCTAGTATTTAATGTTGAATGGTACTTCTGGATTTTTTTTTAAGTGTCAGGTGAATTTTAATGTATTACTACAATCTTTTTTTATTTTCTTTTTTCTTCAATTTTTATAGTTCTTCCAGCGAGCTGCTAAAGATGAAGTGTGCCGTCAAAACAACTTGTATGTCCAGCCATATGCTTGCTATGAGCTTGGTTGTCTTCTCTTAGACAATCCAGAGGTAAGAGCATAACCTATTTTTCATCTGTTAAAATTAGCGTGAGGAGTCAACATACCACTGTACAAACAATGAAACAGAATTTGTAGTTTATAATGTGTGGTAAGTTATAAAAACTTCTTTTATAGCTACTGTAAAGGAATTTGCTTACCTTGGCTTTTGCAAACGAAGAAATGCAGTGCATTTTTTGGTAACAGCTTTTTAATTTTTCAATATCGAGAGCTATAAGGACATTCTGAGGAGCTTAGTTATCTGCTGGTAACACTGCAGGGACTTGTTTTGTTGTTTCTGGGTTTTATTTTTATTTAAAAATCAGAACCTGTGAGTCTCTGGAATTCTTTGGGGCAGTTGTTACATTCCTGACTGGTGCTTGCTTTCTGTAGCAGTAAAATGAAGAAGGCTGTAAACCTACAGTAAGCAGCAAAGCAAGAATTTTGAGGAGTGTAGCACTACGTTGTTTTGATTATTATTCAGTGCTTTACCTCAAAAAGCACCACAAAGACTTGACTGTTCCCCATTCTGATTGTGCCACGATGCCCATTTCTTTTTTTTTTTCCCACACATGCATCACAGAATGAGTGTAGATAAATACTGGGATATGGAAATACTTCTGTCGCCCCTCAAGACACAAAGACCTCGCTGCCTCTTCACTTGTCTTAGTGTTTCTGCTGCTGGTGGCAGCAGGGGCCTGGCAGCAGTGCCCTGGGTAGGCAGGGTTTTATTGTCTGTGGGTGTTCAGGGTGGTGAGTGCCCAGGATCCTGTTCTTATTTCCTGTTTACCAGTTTCCCCTTGGATATCATTCAAGCTCGAAGATTACCTGTAGTTACCCTCTCCAAGTATAATGTGGTGCCTTCCTACAATAGCTCTGTGCTTTGGGGGTCAATCTTGTACTTGGAACAATATGATATTTGTCTAAAGTCTTTTTACTTTGGGATTATTTATCCCCACTTTTAGGACAGAGATCTTCCTAGTCTCACACATTAGGTGCATCGTGGAAACCTATGTGGAATGACAGCACACATGCTATCCTGCTATTTCATTGCAGGGGATGTATAAATAAAGTTATTGCAGACATTTAAAATTCTATTAAACTGTATGTGTTTGGTATTTTGGCTTTCACCCTGAGTGGTGAGGTTTTTGTTATTCAGGATAAAGAGGAAAATAATATTCCTGGCTTTCAGACTGTGCAAATGGCTTGGTCGACAATACATTTGATCATTCAGGTCTTTGCACATACCCTGACTTCTGGGGAGCCCAGAGAATCTGAACCTAGGGCAACTTCTACACCACTCCTGGTGCTGTTTCCCACCTCAAAGGTGTAACTCCTCTCCTTGGAGTTCATGCCACTTTGTGTAGTATTTCCTGAATCAGATTGCAAGCTGAGGGAAGCTGTTCCAGTGCGGTGACTTGAACCCTGGATTGTATGTAGTGGATAAAGTAGTTGAGCTGATGGTATCTCATATTCTTAAGGCTTCAGTTGGTTTTAATCCTGTCAGGTGAATCACCTGAACTGAACCTTCCCCTTTTAAAGAGGGAAGGAAAGGAAAACCTTGGAATAAAAATGTTTGTCATGGCAAAGGACAAGATAGGTACGGTGAACAGTGAAGTTATCCAAAGATTATGAGAATGCAGGAGCGGTCCTTCCTTCCTCCCTGCTTTACATGAAGTGTGTGCACACAGAAACTGAGTGTGTGCTTTATGTTGGGCGTTTAAGAACAGAACAGGCCTCGGCTTGTAGCTGGACTGAGAAGCTGTGGTAGTGCTTAGTATGCAAAAGACATGCAGGAAACTCCCCCTTGTGACACTCAGACAATGAGAAGGTAAATGATGCTTGATTTGAGTAAAGTGGGATGAAATGGGGGAAAGCAAGAGGTAGAATTAGGGGCGAGTGGATGCTGTTTATGGAAAACTCCATTTACTAGCTGAAGTGTCGTGTGAGAGCTCTGCAATGGTTAAGAAAGAAAAGAGAATAGGATTTTGTAAGTCACGTTTGCCTGAGAGGCTGAGCATATTAAAGACCTGAGCAACAGATATAGATAAGAATATGTATTTTAGTATAAAAAACATCTTGAATTTACTTTCTTTAAAATTATTCATAATTACATGTTTGACTTACCATGTCGTCTGAGTCATCTTTGTTATTTTAAACTTAGTTCTAATCAAGCTCTCTAATATTGTAATATGGTTATATCAAGATGTTTACAGGTTTTTTTGTAGATGTCTTAGACACTGAATTTAATTCAACAAGTGCTTGTATTCTGATATATTTGAGAAAGAAAACTTAATTTTTCTTACTCTGTCTCTTATCAGGCAGCTGATTATTTATTTGGAAGGCTTAAAACAAAAATGTATGATAAAAAATACAACATGAGCTTTTCAGTAGTAAATACTCATCTGCAAATACATACTTTTTTTGTTAACAATTTGAAATTGAGATTTCTTAAAATCCAGTAACTTGTTTTGTAAATAACTGGCTTAAACTTTGGTTAAGAAACAAAAATTACTGTTATTGTTCAGTTAGTCATTTATCTGTAGCTTGTGTGTTATTGTAGCTCACCATCATCAGCAGCAACTTGCATTTAAAGCTGTAATTCCTCCTTTTCTGTACAAAACTAGAAATACTTAACAATGCATTTCTTGGGTGGCTCATTAGTGTCTCTGGCTTCTTAGTTAGAGAGGACTTCTGTCCAGGCCATATACTTAAGATATTTTCTGTAACATTTGCAATGTGTTTCTGATGCAATGTTGTCCTTTTGTAGACTGTGCCAAGAGGCAAAACCTTACTTCTCCAAGCCAAGGTAAAAACTAAGACACTTTCATATTTATCTTTCTAAGATGTGGGCGTTTGAGAAGTTTTGTTTTGGGGGGTTTAGGGCAGGGGGAGTGGATGGAAAGTGTTGGTGTCCCTCACCTACAAGTCTACAACATGATCATTTAGATGTACATTGATGGCACACGCTTATGTGTGTTACGTAGACACGGTATTTCTATGTCAGTCACAGCACAGAGTCCATATGTGACCTCTCCTGGAGTGTTAGAACCTTGCCAAGCTTTTCAACTAAAACTGGGCTACAGAAAGGTTGACAACTCTCCATTCTTTGTCTGTTCCAACTGGTTCCTGCCTTGGACATGTTGGGATTTTCTAGAGCTTTTGGACTTGCAGAACTTTCCGGGTGCTGTTCAAGTGCACGGGTTCCACACGGCACGTTGGAAACGGAAGTTTTCTGCTCTTTTCACTGTCTTGGAATTTCTGTAATTCTGTTGCTGTGGGTAATGAGGGGATATTGCAACATGCAGTCTCCAGTTCACCTCTTTTCAGCGGTCTCTTTTGTAACGTGGCTTCTTAAGCGTTAGTAATAAAATGATCTCTGTACCATGAAGTGAAGGAGGCTAATAGTTATATGCTTGCTTTCTTGTTTGTTTTCTCTTCCCCAGGAAGAATTTACTGGCTATGACTTTGAGAACAGATTGCACGTCCGCATACATGCAGCCTTAGCCTCTCTAAGGGAAGTAGTTCCACAGTGACGGACAGACAGTCTCGTTATCCTTTCCCACAGTTTCTGCACTTTAAGATGAAGCAGAAGAAAAAGCTGTTGGGAAAACCAGCTTTTCTTCTGAAAACCACTTGTGCCAGAGACACTTTCCAAGTGTGGTCAGAGTTGGTGTGGCTTAGTAAAAACATTACAATTTAAACTAAATCAACCAGGAAGAAGGTTAAGTGACCTTGTGTTTTTAACTCTTCAGTTTTTATTTTGTTCAGACCAAGCTGAACACCAATTGCTAATTAATTTTAGGGTGAGCCTGAATAAGCACACATGATTTACTTCAACAATATTGGCAGGTGTGATTTTTACCTTTTAAAATAGATCTAGATCTAAAATATGCTGAGGGGAGCACTTCTGTTTTGATCAGAACGATATACAATAAAAGTAATTGGTATAAGTGTCAAAGGTGGGAATGGTCAGAACACTTTTTTTCTTCTCCAAGCGTTCGCCGTGACACAGGAGAAGGAAAACTGTTCAGCCACAAAAAGCCAGATCTTACTAAATAGGAGTGACTTGTGTCAGTGACTTCATGCTAACTAATACATACATTTTAAACCTCACATCCCCTTCCATTTTTCATTCCTTCCCTCCCAACCCAGCTCATACTGGTGATGTAAATGATGTCAATATTTAGGATCTCTGCTTCTGGTACATTCCAGCCAAATACTTACTTTGACATGCAATTACAGTGTGGGCAGTTCTTATTTCTGCTCTTGATGTTCTGCACATTATGTCAAAATGCTTAGGCCAGAGAAAGTAATTTTACATATTTTTCATTCAAGCTGTTGAATCTTTATAGCAGTGACCTTTAAAGGTATTAAGAAACTGAACCAATCAAAACACAAACCCAAAAATCCACATTAGTAGTTACGCCAATACCACAATATCAGAAGTCTCTATATGGCATTCCAAACCTGTGATGTTTAGATCTTGAAGTACCTCGGAGAGCTTAAAACTTTCATCATGACCATGTAATTTTTAATCCTTGGCCATATGTGTGCTCATCTGTTGCTTTTTTTTAAACTTTTGTCTTCAATATTCAGTGTCTCCTTATGTTTTATATTCAGTTAATGCCGTGTTCTTGGAAGATAAGCTTCTTTAAAACAAATATTTATGAATGGAAATCTGACCAGAAATTTAGTTGAATTATGTTACTTTGCAAAGCTAAGAAAACTGGATATCCTTGGAAATCATTATCCAAAAGCCTTATCTTTACTTTGGTCAGGTTGCCTTAAACAGTTTCTTAGCTTAAGCTTTTTTTTTTTTTTTTTTTTTTTTTCTTACTTTTTTGTAGAATACTTTGCCAAAGTTTTAGACCTTGCCCACACCAAACCTTCATTGATTTGCTTTTGAGGTTGCATCTAAAGCAAGACTGATATGGAGGAGAAAAGTAATACCCTGTTTGGGAAGCTGAATGAAATGGTTGAGGCACTTCTATTTCTCTCCAGAAATACACGGTTCCTGCTATGAAAGGCATTCCTAGAGCAGTTTAACACTTCCCTTGCAGTTCCTGAAGAAGAGGAGAGAGACTCAAAAAAAAAAAATCAGTTTTATTTTTCTATAATCTAGGTGTGTTACATATAGTACACTGGTTGGTTTTTTTTTTAATTCAACTTCGACAGTAATATTGAGTCAGAAAGGAGTGTTCAACCTTATTTGGTCAATCCAAATAAGTATTTACTAGGAAACAATCTATTGTATATATCGTGACTACTTAGAATTCAAATAATGAATTTAATATGGGCTTTAATGTACTTGAAATCTTATTTTGTCCTATCTGACTTTTAATGTTTTGCAATCAGCGGCACAGCCCGTTCTGGGTAAATAGCTAGAAACGGTACAGTTACTGACAAAATTCCTTTTAAATACACTGCTTAAATATGATGTGAGACTAGGCTGTTCAGGACACAGAGCACCTGCATGCCATTTGTGTTGGGATACCTGGGGTCTACATGCTTGGAGGTAGCAAACTAGTAAATTTACTAAAGGGCCTGTTCTCAGCAGGCTTGAGTGAGTATGGAAAGACACTATATATTCATATAACAGTTTAACTCTGTGCAAATTGCAGCTTTTCTGTGAATTTAGCGAATCATCACTGAAATAGAACTATCTGTTTCTATATTAGTTTTTTTTTTCCTCCCCTTGTAGGAGAATCTCCTACGTTGTTAACTGTCAGAATTATTTTTTATGTTAGATTGTGCCTGTGATGAGATAAAGTTCAACTGTATTTTGTGTAAACTGATCAGGTTTTATACTTTGGAACTCGGAGGCATCGTCTAATAGCAATAATGGAATATGCATCTTGCTAGTTCATATGTTAAGACTATCTTTAATGGGTCAGGTATTTTTGTTGATGTTGATGCAGTTTTTATCTCAATATGACTCATTTCAAATAACTAGAATTTTTAGATGTCACAAGGTGGCATATTTATTGTGACGTACTGTAAATGTTGTTAATTTACAGAACTTGCACTTTTATATTTCTGAGTAAAATTCAAAGAAATGTGAAGATGAGTTTTGTTCCCTTGCTCCTCAAATTTGTCCTTTAATTGGTGGCCTCCTGAACAAGGTGATACCAAGTATTGGGAAAACTTCTGGGATGTCAAGTGACTCTGTAACAAAAGTTTCCTAGTCAGCAATTACCTCAGCCTTTGTTCTTCCAGTGTAATTACAGTCTCCTGGTTTAGAAAGTGAGTTACATGTGTCATGTTGAGATCAACCGTAGAGTGAACGAGGTTTAAGATGCAGTTTTAAGACATCAGATTGACTTGTTCTTCGTTAAAGAACCACACACAATTGTATTTGCTGTATTCCTGCACCTTTGAAAAAGTGTTTCTAATTTGCTCTCAAGCAAGCACTTTAATTTCTTCTTTCTCTGACTTTGAATGCTTGTTTCATTCTAGTTATGCTTTATTCTTAAATAAAATTCCCCAAATGTCATATTGAATTGCTTTTCAATGTACAACAGTCTGATTGTCTTTCCAACAATTGGCCGTGCTTGCGTTTAAAATAAAACTCTGTGTTACTGCAGTCTGACCAGGAGCCAGGCGTTGGGTTGGTTGGGGTTGGGCCGTTTGTGGTGTCACGAGGGGGACGAGTGAACCCCGTCAGTGGGGTGGGTGAAGGCAGGGTCGCCTATAAACGGCACTCAGATTCCCTTGCCAGTCATCGTTACGGAACACCGACAGTGGCAGCAATCATGGAAATCTCTTGCGTGAAAAACGATGCAATCCCAAGCAAGTATTACTAAAGCTGACGTTAAGAAGTAAATGTCTACGCAGTTGGGCAGGCAGTGGCCTAGAACATCAACTGAAATTTAGGAGTAAGAAGTACAAATATATTTGACTCTGATCCTTCATCCTGAGGGAACTATATGACAAATTATCTTATATAAATGAAGAGTTCAGAAAAGAAAAGGCAGGAGAGAGGGAATTGTTTCTCTGCTCATGGAGTAGGTGCCTGTACAATGTTGTCTTGCACTCTAATGTCTTGAGGTGAGCAGGAACAACTGCTTCAGAAACTACTTTTGTCTGGAAAAGTTGACTTACAAGAGATGGAAATACGCAGTCAAGTTCTAGTTCATTTTTACTAAGAACAATTAAAATTCAGTGTTCTGCACAGAGACTCGTAAAGCGTGAGAACTTGCTGTTTCTACACTGAGTTATCCGTGTCTATATAGAATACTCTTAATTTATGCCAAAGCAAGTTCTTGTACGAAATTAGCTGGTGTACGAGATGCACTGGGAAAAGGATTGGGGTCTTTTTGCAAAATATTGCAGATCTGTATTTTCCCTGAACTTCAAAACTTGATACAAATTCAGTTCAAAACAGTTCCAAAACTGTGCCATTGTTAGTAGATGGCAAAAACCCGATATTCCTGCTCCCCGCTCCCCCAGTTTCTTACAGGAGTAAGACATTCAAGTTGAGGCAGGCTTTCCAGAGTTAAATACTGAATTATATCTATTTTTCACCACTTTTTAATGTACCTTTGGAAACCAAAACTGGACCAAAGCATAGGTCACCAGGGTAGGTGCATATTAGAGGTGCATATTGCCTCCCTGCTTCTGCTCAGGATCTCTTTGCCTAATTACCTTAGATTTTCATTACCTATTTAGCCCCTTGTTTTAAGCCCTGGTGTGTTTTAGCCGTGGGGAGTTCACATTCAGTTTTCTTACTGTTGTCTCTTACTTTTGTCATTGCTGCTTTATTTGAAAATGTTTATCTTTTGATGTGACTTCCTCCACGGGGGTGTTCCAAGTGGGCCATTAAGCTCAGCAGGACTGGCTGGTCCTCAGTGGGTTTTGGTCATTTTATAGCAAGCTGTGCTTGCCTATATGAGATGCCCAGAGAGGCTCCTGGGTGAAGAGGTTTACAGAGTAGAGAGGAAAAAAAGCCCAAAACAGAAAAGTGAATATTTGAGAGGGGAAGGGAGGAGGAGGGAGAAACTGCTGAACTGTCCAGTCTCTGTCTTCTAAGGCTTCAACGTTGTCTGGAAGCTGTGACTTCTGGAGATGGGGCAACCTTCAGTTGGGCAACCTGATCTTGGGCTGATGTCTGGGACCAAGAGGCTTTAGTGGAGTAGGCGTTACACTTTGGATGATGGATTTACTCTAGATGGCATTCAAGTTCCAGCGCGGTGAATTAGTTTCCAGACGTTTGTTTTCCTATAGCTCTTCTTAAGTTTCAGATGCACTTTTGTGTTAGGGCCTGAAGCTTTTCTTAGATACTTAAGGAGGTCTGTGCTTCTGATACCTCTGATAATAGACTTTTCTGTGGTTTATGCTGTCTGTACTTAAACATATTTGGAGCTTTTGCAGAGCTTTGCAGACCTGGAATCTTGAATGTTTTCAAAAGAAGCAAATGTACAAGTTAGTTACCTTCTGATCTGTATTCATCCAAAGTACCCACGCGGCTGCCTTTGCACCCAGGTATGTTTAATGCTTCTGTATGCTCTCCATCCAGAAATCTGGACTTCAGATTACTGCCCTGACTCCAGAAATGATGCATTTTCTAGTCTTTATATAAAAAGAGCCTTGAAGTGTGTCTTACTCTTTCTAAAGGAAAGCTTTTCTTCCCAATTTTGTAAGTCATAACACAATTGCACTTAACTTTTTAAATATTATAGTCTGTGTTGTTGCTCTCCAGGACTGCTGAGCTGTTGTGAGATGTTTTCTTGATGAGAAATTCCTTTCTAAGTATTCTTTTACGGAAGAAGCATTTTGCGGTGAGTTTACCATTAACACACTTTCCAGTGTGTTGCAACTAACTGGAAAGTGATATAGCAATCTGTTAATTTTGAATGATGTATTAAGAATGTGTTACTTATTAAAGAAAGCTGTTGTAGATACACAGTCTAAATGCTTTAGCACCAATGACACCTGAGTCTTAAATTCTTCAGTGCTGCTGGAATCCCCCTCGGGTTTTTGCAGAGGTGCAGACATCCAGGAGTGCAAGAGGAGGGAGGGAGGTACATGATGTTTCTCCAACTTTGATGAAGACTGATCTGTAGCCTGGTTTGTGGATGCAGCTTTTATCCCATCGCAGACTCCTGATCATGGCTTCCAACTGGCATCTTCTTGCCTTTGTGATCCTCAGAAATCCAGTTAGTGGTGACCTTAAAAACAGGGCACGATGCAGCTACCTTTTTTTGTGCTTGTTTGATTTGACCAGAAAATGTGCCTCCACTGAAAATACCGGAAAGCAGATGCTATCATGGGGGCTGTCGAGGTTTGTTTCAAGTTTTGCCCTTGCAGCCTTAAGGTTCTGCTGTATGAACAGAGCTGTATTAAGGAATAATCTCGTTCCTCTGTGGGTGTAGCTGCTGTGGCTGAAGAGGTTACAGCCCCCAGCCGTTTGCTCTGAGCTCCTGCTAGAGGTCACCACAGAACGTGGCTGCTCAGGGGCTGTATTTTGCAGTCTGTTGCATGGTTTTAAGTCCCTTGGATGTTGTGAGTCGCCTCTTGTAAAATGCCAGGCTGTGACCCCAGGGGTGGTCCTGGCTCTACCAGGACTGGCAGAGGGCTGGGAGGGATGTGGCTGCTGTCTTTCTGCTTTCTGCAGGTCGTAGCCTTGGATTGTGTGAAACCACCATAACCTGAGACTGAGCACAAAGTTAACACTCTTCTTCTGCCAGGAAGAAGCGTCTCTGGTCCGGCTGCCTCCTGCTGGTGAGGGAAACTGTTGTTTTGGGCAAGGGTGAAACACCTCCTCCTCCTCGGGGTTCTGGCTGTGCTGTGGGTGCAGCCACTTGAAGGTGGGAATGAGTTTCGCAGCTGCTCATGGGGTGCTCACGCTTCCCATGCCCCATAGCAGACAGCACCCATGGGTGCTCAGCCTTCTGCCGCTTGTCCTGAGCAATTACAGCCCTGGCACTGTACTCGCATCTTAAAATATATTATTAAAACGATTATAACTAGAGCTGTGCTCAAACAATCGTGTCTGTTACGTGCTCTGGTTCTTGTGTGATAATGAGAAGGTGGTGTGGGAGGAAAGCTCTTGCTGTGATGGATCTTCGAGGAACCTGGCCTGGTGGGAGGTGTCCCAGCCCATGGCAGGGGGGTGGGAACTTGATGGTCTTTAAGGTCCCTTCCAACCCAAGCCATTCTATGTGAATTTTAATTGTGCATTTTGCCTCCTTTTTCTTTTTTCTTTGCCTCCTGGTTTCTGACCAACAAACACTAAGGCCTGAGTGCAGGAACGTTGGCTCCGAAAGCCAGCGCTGCCGTGCCACGCTGGTGACGTGCAGGCACTGTGACATCACGCCTTCCCGGCTGGGTGAGGCAGCCCCGGGGTGCTGGGTGAGGGCATCGGCGGCCACAGCAGGAGGCCAGGACCAAGAGTGAGCAAGTACCAGAGGGGAATGGAGGAGGAGGAGAAGGGAAGGGGACGAAGAAGTGTCCTGTAAACTTTATGCTTGAACACAAATGGCTTTTCTGGCTCAAAGGGGGTCCTTTGGTGGGTTTTACCTTTAAAAATGGGGAATTCAGGGCATGGGTTTGAATTCACATCATAGTTCCCTAGTTGGCTACCCCCTAGGCTGTGTCACCTGCTGTGCCTAAAGGTGGAGGGTAAAGGATTTGGTCCCTGCAAGTGGTAAATACGCCCTCCAAGTTAAAGAAGTGATGGGGAGAGGATGGAGGAGGGTTGTGATGGTTTGGCAAGGGATGGGCAGCTGCGGTCATGCCGTCGGCATTGGATGCTTCACACTGGGGAGCGGTAAGGTGCTCAGCCCAGGGGGTCTGTTCGTGCAGATGAGAAGCTGTAAGCTGGCTTGAGTGGGCCGAGATGCAGTCTTCAAAGATCAAGCTGGTTGTTCCACATGGCCTCAAGATCCTGCTTGAGGGGGTGAGCCAGGCTGTCATGGAAAACAACCCGGATGACATTACTGAGTTTTTTGCTCTCTATTTCCAAGAGCTCATCACCTTTCGAAAAGGTTTGTTCCAGCAATGCTTCATCTGAAGAACTGAGCTATTTGAGAGTGCTGTCCTGCTCCAGCTTAATTTCTGCTTCTATTTTCAGGGCATCCAAGTCTGGATATAACAGAACTGGTTCATAAGTTTGAGTTCGTTAGCGGTAAGATAGTTGCTGTTTTTAACATATTTTGGGACAGTGTTCCAACCCAAACGGATGCGAGTAATTTTCACTTTTTAGGAGATGCATCCCATCCATACCTGGTCACGTGAAAGAGGGGATGGATGTTCTGGGCTATTGAAAAGGCAGGCGTCTTCAGAAAGCACTCGCTTCTATTTAATGTCGGAAGAATTAGTCCCCTTGGATGCTGCACTATCTCCGTGAGTGCAGAGGAGAGCCTGGATACCTTTGGTCATTTCAGTTTTAAGATACTGGAGTGCAATTTATCACCCACTAAGCAGATAGCGACTTCATAC
This sequence comes from Nycticryphes semicollaris, assembly GCA_013400055.1. NCBI lineage: Eukaryota > Metazoa > Chordata > Aves > Charadriiformes > Rostratulidae > Nycticryphes > Nycticryphes semicollaris. The sequence goes on along the minus strand of VXBJ01003229.1, from coordinate 1,022 downwards.
CTCTTCTTGGCAAAAAAAATATTGTATCTCTTGGTAAAAAAAAGTGATTTGGTTCTGTAGGACACTGATTCCTTTGGGAAGTGCTGGGAGCTCCCAGCTGCTCCCTGGGTTTGGCTGTAAGGGCTGGAATACTTAGTGCCACCTGAAGGATGTGTGGGAGCAGTGTTACGGGTGAATTGCCTATGCCACAGCCTGTTTGTGTCTCCCCCACTGGTAGGGTCTCCATCTTCTGGTTACTGTAAGTGTCAGTAGCTTCAAATATCCCCTTTATTCGAAAAGGCCACTTAAGGTGGATTCCAGGTAACCCTGGAACCAGCCAGTGCTTGAGACAGCCTACAGATAGTAAGCTGTCCACTAAGGTAATCACAGCACTGAAGAGAAGCCCCAGCTACAAGCAGAGAGTGCTACTGTCTGATTCCTCACTTAGGGTCTCCTCTAAAGAGGCCAACTACCGTGGATTTCACCACTTTGAAGCAATTTTGTAAAAATGGCTGGTGGTTGCGGCTTGAAGTATCACAGAAGGCCGAATTCTGGTGCATTTGCAAATGTTGCATCAATGGTAGCACACAGCAATTTTTGCATAATCATGGAATCGCAGCATGATTTGGGTTGGAAGGAACCAATTCTCTCAGCCTGTCCTCGTAGCAGACGTCCTCCAGCCCTCTGATAATTTTGCGGCCTTTCTGGACTCACTCCAACAGGTCCTTGTCTTTCCTGTGCTGAGGACGCCAGAGCTGGATGCAGTGCTCCGGGTGGGGTCTTACCAGGGTGGAGGAGAGGGGCAGAGTCTCCTCCCTCAACCTGCAGGCCGTGCTTCTTTTGATGCGGTCTAGGATACGGTTGGCTGCCTGGGCAGCAACTTCACATTCCTGTCTCATGTCCAGTTTTTCATCCGCCAGTCCTTTCCTGCAAGGCTGCTCTCGCTCTGTTCTTCCTGACATTGGAGATTGTCCCACCCAGGTGCAGGACCTTGTACTTGGGCTGTCTTGAATTTCATGCGGTTCACATGGGCACACTTCTCG
>VXBJ01003227.1:434439-476870 GCA_013400055.1 Nycticryphes semicollaris | reverse complement strand
GACTTCTCCTTGACAGCAGTACCCGACACTGAAGGCAAAGTTGTTTGAATATCTTTACTTCAACGCAGGTTGCCTTGCCGACCACGGTGCCTTTGAAGCGCCGCAGCTCATAATAAAATAAATAAATAAGTAGCAATAAAAATAATAAAAAATTAAGAATAAAAGTCCAAAGGCATAATAAAAGTCCAAAGACATAATGTGCAAAAGACATAACAATAAAAGTCCAAAGGAGGGAATATAAAGGGCGCCTTTGGGCTTCCCGTCTGCTAGGAAGTACCCGCTCTGTGACCTGTCGTTTCTGCTGTCTGGACGGCTGTCTCTTGGCTTCCTGGAGTAAAACAAAGCAGCACTGAAAGAGAGTGTCTCTCTCTTCCTTTTGTTCTTCACTACATCTCTTCCACTCTCTGAACTCATGTGCCCAGCTGGAATTAATACAGCCAGAGAAGGCTGGGGAAGTGGAAGAGGCCCAAGGGGACGGGGTGAGCATTTGCTGTTGATACACACATAAATCAGAACCAGCCTATCACTCTGTTGGATCTCTGAGGCAGCATCAAGGACAAAGGAACTTCAGTTTGTGATGTGATGCTCTGAACTTTTCTGTGTCTGGTCCCCAGGCTTGTATGAACAACCCTTGGCATAAGTAATAACAAATGCCAAGGAGAGAAAGGCACATCTTTCCGTAACTCCATGTAAGCCAGGAGAGGCTGAGGCAAAGATAAGGTAGGCAAGGAAAGCAAGTCCAGAAGCAGTAAGCACTACTCCCAAGTTAGTTTTTTGACACCACTTTGTTGTCGAAGCAGCTTGGCATTGTCTGGTATGTGACCCAGAAGAATATCACCCTGGCCAACACCCTGCTGGTGCATCTACATCACAGGCAAATGCCCAGCTTCTCGATCTCCCCTTTCCAGTACAACAAGACAAACAAGGAAGAAGGCATGCCAGGGTCTCCTCCAGACACTCTTTTTCAGAAAGTCTACCTTCTCATTCACACACAGAGGTACTTACCTCAAAGGCAAAGGGTTTTATAGAGCTTTTATTCATGACCATAAGCCTGGAGGAGTTCCTGCTATGAGCCTTTGCTTTTAGCTTTGGATCTCCTGCACACTGGTGTTTGTGAGAGATATATCACTAAAAAGAAGAGGGCCAGCTGAGTGCTGCGCATTCATAAGCCTACATTGCTTAAGGGTTACCTCAGCCCAGTTAGGATCACCACAGCTAGATCTGCCAACACAATAACACAATCTGAGTGACAGGTCACCCAATGGACCTTTCTTAAAAGTTCTTATGGATGCTCTGGATTTGGCTTCCCTGACTTACCCAGTCCTTCAGTGGGCTTTGTCCCCTGCAGTGACTCCACATGGTCTCTAGTCTCAAGTCAAAGCATGTATGTCCTCAGTGTCAGGCCCAAAAAACCACCAGCTGGGTGGGCTGCAGAGCAACCTTGTCATTATTTCAATCCCTTTGAACTGAAAAAAAAAACAAAAAACCCCAAACCAAACAAATAACAAAAATTATAATCATTATGTCTTAAAGCCAGACACATAACCCATGGGACCTAAAGAGACCCAGGGCCAACTGCTAGAACATGTGAACCTAGCCAGTCTGCCCTAGAAGCACACGAATGAAGATGTGTGGATGGAGGACTTTCTGCCACCTTTAGGATCCAGCTCATTAAGTCTGCAGTATGGGCAAAGCCAGGTAGAGCCCAGCCTTGACATTAGGCTGCAGTGTGAGGGTTTTTTTTTTGTTCTCTGATCATTACTAAAACATATTTGTGTTATGTAAAGAGAAGGTGGTGAGGTTCAAAGCATTGACATTGGCCAAAGAAGAAGGTACAAGCTTTACCATAATTTTACCGTAGAAACAAAAAAGTTGAGAAGGTTTTCTGAGGTAAAGACAAGAAGCCTAAATTTGATTCAGTAAGTCTCTGTACTGATTTGCATTTCTAAAAATAACCATCGTTTCAGAACATAGATTTGGCCCACTGGGTGAAGTTATTAGTCAATCCTGTCTGGTATTCAGCCTGTGTAGTACCAAGTAGCACGCGGTGATCAAATGGAATTACAGACAAAACGTGCTGTCCTTACCCAATTAGGCATTGCTACACACAGAGTGAAGCATTTCTTTCCAGTTCTCACTGCTGATGACTTTATGCCTTCAAGTATCAGGCTGAATTACCATTATCTCCTGGAGAGCTATATATAGTATTTTGCTGTTGTAAAACCTGGCATCAAAGGAATTTTTTTTGTACATATTAACCTTAGGCTGCTTGTGGTGTCATGTTGTGTTGGACTTTCCAACACCACGATACTCTAAAAATACCACGGAAGGCCTTGACCGTCCACATGGAAAGTAACAGACCCTCAGAAACTGTTGGAACAAGGTGTACAGTTTGTTTTCAGGTGAGTTATGGTGTCTTGATTTCAGCAAGTCAGCTGGGAGCAAAGCTGAGCAGATGGATAGATCTGATGGGAGATTTATTGATCAGATGAGAAGAACACGTGTGTGACAGACCTAACTCTGTACTGACAGGTCCTGACATCTCCATTGCATGTGGTCAAGAGAGTCATGCCCCAGGGTCATGGATGAGAGTAAACTGAGACATATCAGCTAAGAAGCAGCAAAGAGTAGCCAGCAGTTCCCTTTTCTTGTGCTGAACAGATTTATATGAGTAGAAAGCTGGACTCATGCACTCCTGAACCTGGATTTATCCTAAGGGAGCGTCAGTGATAAACTCTTCTTCAGTATCTTGTTCCTGACAACAAACTAGCTGGAAATGATGTGACAAAGTAGCCTGCAGGTGGAAATGGATGTCATTGACTAAGAGGAATCATCACCTTGGCTTTTTACCTTGGACCTGATGCATCTCTTTAAGACTGCAAATGTTTTTTAATACTCAAGCAGCATAAACAACCTCAGCAGTAGATGGCAACTGATCATGTTCCCAAGTGGCAGCTGGGGAAGGGCAACTCGTGCAGCATCACAGCTGCTGTGTCTTTGGAAACGCGCACCTCCAAAACAAATGGAAAAGCAAGGAAAGGGGTAAATAATCTGAAAAAAGATCCCCCCAGTTTTTTGTTTGTTTTTTTTTTTTTAAACTTCTTTTTTTTTTCCCCAATTTGTCACCAGAAATGCTGCATGAGGAAGCTCCAAGAGATATTCATGTCATCTGTATGGGTTTGGGTGGGGAAGAAAGGGAGTACACAACCAAGAAAATGGTATCTATCATGCTCATTTAGCAAGTGGGTTTTAGGTTTTGTTTTACAGTTCTGCTAAGGACCTATGCTGTGTTTCTATTCTCAGCACTGCAGACCTTCCTGGTCTGGAATTGCCTTGAAACCACTTTTGACTTGCAGAGTAGGAACGGTGACAAAACACTTCTATTTTCTCAGCCAGTCACTTTCCCTGGCAGCCCTCTAGCCTGGTCCAGAAGTTCTCCGTATTTATCACCATCCGACTGAAGACTTGTGCTGCTCCTGAAGGACCTATTTGCTGTTTTGCAACAGAGCTGTCACTCCCTCCTTATCAATAGGTCCAAGGTGAGCAGCTAATATCTCTTGGTGGTGGCCCCAGGAGGCCTCTGTAATTGCATTTTTCCAGAAGATGGGTGTGCTACTATGGTTAACTCGGGAGATCCCTTTCCTGAAGCTGCTTCCAACTGTATGATTATTATTTTTTTTAGCTCTTGTTTGCCTTTAGTATCATTTTTGACATTGGGGCTAAAGCTGATTGTTGTCAGCTAAACGCATCAATGCAGTTTGATGCCTAAACACATAGACTGTGAGTCTCCAAAGCCCATCACCCTCCACAAATCAGTAGGAGTTATGCACTGCCAGGTGTACAAAGTTTAAACATTGAACTTCTATTTAAGCTTTATTTTGGAGCACTTAAATGCAATCCTATAAGCCTCAATTGCTCCAGCCTCCTACCACTTGTAGGAGTGAGGAGCAAAGTCGCCAGGTGCTGAGAGAGATGCTCAGAAAATAGGTCTGTAGCATCACAGTTGAGGAGGGAATAAATTTGTTCTTCCAGGTTCCTTTCCCTTGGGTTTCACACAGCTCAGTCCAGGGAATTCTCATGACCAGACCACTATAAATTAATGGCATCATGCTAAGTACGGTGGCATTTTAAGCTTTTGACAGTTTCTGTCCCTTGCCTTTTTTTTTCCAATTCTCACAAGTATTTCTCTTCTTGCAAAGGCACCCAAATGCTATGACAAGTCTGTCCATGGTTGCAAGTGGAGGATTTTTCTTTTTTTTTTAATTTGTGCATTTTCACTTAAAAGAAAATTCTAATATCAGCTACAGCTTTGGTGGAGTATAGGATAATTTACTCCACAAGGTAGTAGGGTATCAGATAATTTTAAGCAACAATATGTGCAATTAGGAATTATGGTCCACCTTGACTACTTTGAGGAAGGACAGATCTTCCAGCCACAGGAGTTCTCACTGTTGTATGTTGTTGGACTTTCATGGCTATCTCAAGGTGCACCCAAATACCCATGTCATCAAGGGCTGCCTCGAGCCCTACTGGATCCTTAATTATTGAACTGACCCATCCTGGCCAAAGGAGATAAAACTCATTGGCACTCTTCAGGCTGTTCTTACATTCCTCTAGGAATTACCCACAGCAAACTTGCCTGTAACATGGGAAAACAGTAATGAATTAATTTTTTTCTCTCTTGTTAAATTGGGCCAAATATTTGCAGTTCAGGGAGGGGGTTGAGTCCCCATCCCTGAATGTGTTTCAGAGTGGTTGAGAAGTGGTGTTGGGGGATATGGTGTAGGGGAGACCTTTGTAGAGTGGGGCTGATGGTTGGACTCAATGATCCCAAGGGTCTTTTCCAAACTGATTCTATAATTCTATGTAAACGAACTGGGGATTTCATGCAGGGATACCCTGAATTTCTCTGTGCCATGCATTTGTAATAGTTTCTTTTTTGTTCATCCAGGACATCCCACAGCCATCACGTCAGCTGTTAATAGCATCATTCTTTCTCCATGAGCCATATGGCATAGTCCAAAATCCACAGAAGATATATCTGCACTGATTACTCTGTCACAAATAATCTTCCCCGCCTCCACAGAAACAGCACAACATTCTCAAGAAAGGAGTTCAAAGACAGCCATAGGCCCAAATCACTTGAGGTAACTGCTGAACCAAAAAGTTAGCCCAGGCATTACATTTGGCCTTATTTCAAAACCTCACTCTCCTTTTGGCTGGTGGAGGCTGGTGGCAACATGCCATCAGCAGCTGACTGGCATGACACCAAGTCCAGAACCGGGGCGAGTGAGGTTATCAGGAGATAACTCAGCATCGTTGTCACCATTCAGTCACCATCATCCCCAGCCGGGGTTGCCATGGAGTTGTGGCATACGCTACACAAAATAACAATGATATTTTAGGAGAACTATGCGGTGAACTCCTGTCCTTAGTCCACCAGGCTCCCTGCATGCCGATGGCTGGGGTGCTGACTGGAGCTTGCTGGGTTGCCATGGATGGAAAGCTCAAAAGTTTGTGTTTTACCAAATGATATGATACACCTCTATGGCACAGGAGAGAGTTATGCATGACCAGTATTAGATGAATGCTCTTAGGCTGTATCTGTGGAAAATTAGCATTTCTCTCTGATGCGCTTGACTGGCTTCACATCATTCCTCTGGCAAGAGGGACAGAATTACAAAAAGATTTTTTTTTTCCTTTTTTTTTCCATGTGCCATAGCCAACAATGTCGTACGTTATTAGCCTGTAGCACAATTTCTAAAATTGGAATTTCCATTGCTTGGAAGGCAGACTAAATGTTTTCTTTTTGGAAAGGCTCTATCTGTTCCTCTAGCTGCTGCCTTTCTCACTTTCTCCCATACCTCTCCATAACATATGTTTTCAATTTTTTTTATTTATATGTAAGAAATCACTGCTGGCAGATATTTTTTCTTTGCAGTTTATCTTGCACTGACCTCCTTAAAAAAAAAAAAAAAAAGAGATGGATTTACTGGAATGACAGAAGAGAGAAAATGGAAAAAACCAACAAAACCCAAAAACAAATAAATTCCTTAGTTCATACGTGAGCATTCCAGACTGCAAATCAAAATTTTGCTGAAATCCGGAAACATTCAGATCATTTTTGCTTTTCCTTTTTAGTGCTTCGAGGTGCTGCCTGGTAGCCACAGTGCCAAATCATTGTGAGGAAAGTGGTTGTTCCCAGTATCTTCAGTTGGCACCAGAAGCACCAGTTCTAGGAAGTCTCCCAGGGAATCTGTTTTTTATACCTCCGCTCTAATTTTAGAGACAAGAGGTTTGGATAATGTGAGCATGCATCCACCTTGCAAGAGGCTTCTGCAAACTGAACTTGACTGGAGCCTTTCAAGGGTCCCCTGTGTCTCCCAGAAACTCTGGATTTCAAATGAAGGTCTTTAAAAGCATGGATCTCTCCTCCTTTCCCCAATTAACGTGGATGTGACAGAATCAAGCTCCAGGTTGCAAACTATAGGAAAGGGTTTTTAGACATTAGTAATGCCAGTGAACATGAAACAAAAGTAGGACGAGGACATCTCAGTTTCTCAGACTCAGTCTAGGAAATAAGAATCACATTATTCAGTGGTTTGATTGCTCCAAACGGTTCTTACTAACTACAACCAACAAAAAGGACTGCATTTTATGAATCAATATCCACATCTGTGATCGCTAAGGACTTTGTTAGCCTGGTCCCCCGATGTAGCTCCTCCGTAGCTGGAGATCTTTGTCATGAGGCTGGCTGGCCTCCCAGCACCACCTACTTCCATCTGAACTGGATGCCATCAGATCCCACCCAGAGGAGTCAAGCCTTCCCAGGAACAATGAGTAATTCTTGGGAGACGCCACTGGACGGCTGCTGCTGTGGCACGGGAAGGCCGATAACATCTCCCAAGCCACAGCAGCCCTTTGTGTCGGCAGACACAAGTGGGATGTTCCTCCTTAAGCTTTCCAGAGTCGGAGGAAGTGGGCCTTGAAACACAATGCTCATTGAAATCGGCTTTCATCTGGGGGATCTCGCAGCGTAAGCGCCACGCGGGTGATGTGCTTTCCATCTGCAGCCGAGGCCTCCTGATGCATTTCCTCTGTTTGTTCCAGAGGGATGGATGGCAGCACCTTAAGGCAGGCACTCATTGTACTGGCTGGTGGGCATTATTCTGGACTGCGGAAGAGAGAAGTCTTGAGCCATAACAGTATCCTCAGGAGCCTCTGGTGGAAGTGGATGACAGGTCAAACCACCTCCTCCTTCTCCTTCCCTCTCCATATGAATAGCACGCTGATTATAGAAGGGTTTAAAAGCATTTTGCATCTAGCATGAGTTTCTCTCAGCAATGGAAGTCCTCGTACACTTACGACGCCGAACTATTTAAGCTCTGGAGAGCGATGCTGTAACTGGTGGCAAACTACGACTTCTAGGAGACTGTTGAATATTACACACTGTTGTTTCACAGCACTTGACAGAGGCTGGATTATACAAGAAATGGAGTTGAGAAGGTTGTCAGCCACTTCAGACATGAACTAAGACACTGTGAATACAACTCAACCCAACTGTGCTTTACTTGTCATGTAGCTACAGACCAGTCTTCTGCTTCAGGCTGTAGCTTTGCAGGACTTGTGGTTGTTCAAGGAGTCTTGCAATTATCCACAAGGGAGACCTAAGCCGAGGCTGTTTCCAAATACAAATGAGTACCATATGAATCTGCCGTGTAGGCAAGTGTGTAATTGAATAAGGGAGTATACAATGCTACTTCTCCTATGAAGACAGGTTGAGACAGTTGGGGTTGTTCAGCCTGGAGAAGAGAAGGCTCTGGGGAGACCTTAGAGACCCTTCCAGTACCTAAACGAGGCTACAGGAGAGATGGGGGGAACCCTTGATCCCTGGATCAAGCGGGAAGATGAGGGGTAGTGGTTTTAAACTGAAAGAGGGGAGATTTAGATGAAATATTAGGAAGAAGTTCTTTCCTGTGAGGGTGGTGAGACACTGGAAGAGGTTGCCAGGAGAAGCTGTGGTTGCCCCATCCCTGGAGGGTTTCAAGGCCAGGCTGGATGGGGCTTTGAGCAGCCTGGTCTGGTGGGAGGTATCCTTGCCCAGGGCAGGGGGGTTGCAACTGGATGATCTTTAAGGTCCCTTCCAACTTGAACCATTTGATGATTCTATAAGGGCAAAATGTAGCCATTTCTAAAGAATAAATGTTCTCATCAAATCCTCTGGAATAGATCCCCTTTTCTGCTATAGGGTATTGTGGAAAAAGGTCCATGCGTGCTCTACACATTTGGCATCTCCCTACCAGAAGTATTTCAGGAACGCTCAAACTTCAGTGAGATGAGATTGGTAAGAAGGAAATGGAAGTAACTTGTCTTTCACAAACTAGTTACTGAGCATTAGGCTTGAACCCAGCTCACGGATGGCAAGCGGGTTGGGTAGCTGAGCATAGTGCCATGACTTAATCACCCTGAGATGTTTATTGAGGAAGGAAAATGCCAGACCAAAGATTCATTGAGTATATGTGGGGATGGGTAGTATGTTGTGTGGGAGGAGGAAATTATTACAAAAAAATAGCCTCATCCCCTCACAGTCCACTCTGGTAACAAAATCTATTTTTAAATTTTCATATCTAGAAATACTGCTGGCGGATCTCCTGTGTGCTGCCTATTCAGGCACTCTAAAAAAAGGTGCTTACTTCCATCTGCCTCCAATGAGCAAGTGCCATCCAGCCTGAAAGGGAGAAGAATGTCTTTTTTGACTCTTAGTCACCTGTGCGTCTGGATCCAGACATCATGAGGCTTCCTGGGTGAGCTCAGAGCAGTGTGGGGAGGCTGAGCAGGGGACACAGCGGGCAGGGAAAGCAGGCAGGAGGGCAGGCTGCCTGTCCCACAATACTGCCAGGGAAGAGCCACTGGAATCAGAACTGTAGGACAAAGGCAGACTGAAAGGAAAATTGTATCAAAGAGTATATCAAGAAAAAAATTGAGAAGGAGGGAGGCATTAAATATTTTATAAAGATCTGTAATTTATTTGTTTTTTTACTAAGACAGGGCAGGATATACTAAACAAAGGGAAGCAGGATAGCCATTGGAGAAATCAGGAGATCGTCGATCTATTAAAATATTAATTTACTGTAGCAAGGAGAAAGCAATTCAACCCAGTGACCAAAGGAAATACTTAGTCAAACACTAGGAAAAAATACAGCCTGTGAGAATTTTGCTAATAATACTGAGGATTACAATGGTGCCCAAAGATTTCAAGCAAGTCATGCCTTTGCTGTGTGTCACGCTGTATAAATACACACTGCCCATCTATAAAAACTTACCCTAGGTTGTGCTTTAGACCTTCAGCACAACAGTCATCTTAAATAGCTGAGTGTCTGAAGAACATACAAACACAATAGCCACTACCAGGTAGACATATGTATATGGTCATCTGTATAGTGACACCTATTCAACACATTGGGTTTTTTCCCATGGCTGAGATTTGGGTGCTATCAGGAACCTTAATGACTCACACAGGGAAGTTCCTGGTGAATTGATAGACCTGAACTGGGACAAAGTGGATCTGCCTCTTGGTCCGAGTTGTCCGAAAAGGGATCCTCTTTCAGGCTGAGACTATTCCCACAAATTTTAGACTAATAAAGCTAAGCGAAATAAATTCCAACTTTGGCTTTGTTCACCTGAACAGCAGCCATATTAAAATGGCATTATTTTTGCATTTAATATTCATACTAAAATTGCATTATTTTCATGATTAACAGGATATAGTAGAAAACAAACTTTTAATTTGCCAAGCTTCTGAGATTAAAACATAATTTTAGAAGATAGGTGCCGCTGTAATATATTGTTCCCACACTGCAGAAATCAAGGGAGTTGACTGATAAAGAGGACCATACGGTAAAGAGTGTCTTAATATGACTGTGTGTTTTCAAAGCAATACATATTTTTAATATAAGCACTGTTTAAAAAACAGCCATGTCACTTCCAAACATACCTAACCTTTTTCTGGGGCTCCACAGATTCTCTGTTGAAAGGAAGGTCTCTATGTTGGAAGGCTGAAGATCTCAGAGATACTTAACACAATAATTCTTTTTGATTCACAATTCTGCAGAGAATTGCTGTATTTTTCATTATTCTCAATGCATCTCTGCAGAGTCATCTGCCTAAATCACAAATCCATTCTTCTGGAAGAAGTGGGAGCCTGAAAGATTTACACTGGCCTTTAAGAGTGTATCTGAAACAAGGGGAAAGTCAGCAGAGTAAGGTGAGGTGTCCTGGCAGCGATTAAAGGGAGAAGAGGGAGGAATATAACCTCTTAAGTCCATTGTCACACTGTTATTTATGCAGTTCCAGCTTTAGCCATCCTCCCACAAGCTTGCCAGGACTCAGCAACTGCTCCTACTTGCTTTCACCTTGTGTGAAAACTTTAAAGCATGGTGGAAATTAAATCATGCAGTCATCATGAATGAGACCAGTTTATTAACCCAAAAAGCAAAAGTGTCAAACCAAGTAGAAAAAGAGTAAACATGACAACATGACTCCTTGTACCATTGTTACTCTTTATTTCCACAGTGAACTGCCTATAGCTTTACTCAAACGGTACTTTAAGAAAAATCCTATCAGACAGGGATTATCCTCTCTTGGTCAGTCCTTTCCTTTAGCTGATATCAGTCTGAATCACTTCACGTAAATCTCAGTGAACAAGTACCACATTGCATCGACGAGGATCACATCTGCTTACCAAAGGCCTACAGCATCTGAGACTCTCAGATCATAGATCTGAATGTCATACCAAATGTGGGTGTCACTAAGGTATGTCAGCACGATTACAGCCTAAATATGATAAACATACAACAGATTAAGTCCCTAACTGTGGCCCTCAGTTCCAGAAGGGCAGGGAACTGATGGAGAGAGTCCAGGGCAGAGCTACAAAGATGATGAAGGGAGAGGAGCATCTTCCATACGAGGAAAGGCTGAGGGAGCTGGGTCTCTTTAGGTTGGAGAAGAGGAGACTGAGGGGTGACCTCATGAATGTTTATAAATATGGAAAGGGTGAGTGTCAGGAGGATGGAGCCAGGCTCTTCTCAGTGACAGGCAAGGATAGGACAAGGGGCAATGGGTACAAGCTGTAACATAAGAGGTTCCACTTAAATATGAGGAAAAACTTCTTCACAGTGAGGGTGAGGGAACACCTGATTCAATGAGAATTGCAAACACCTCCCCACTGACCCCCTCCCAGCCAGCTGTAGTGTTTGTGGTTGTTTTTTTTGCTCCTTGCATTCCGCAGATATTAGTTTAACAAAACCAATAGTGTGCAACTAAGCCTACAGTTTTTGTTATTCTCCAGGAGACTGGGTTTATGCTTTGTTATGCTTCAGGACAAGGGGTAACAGCTTTAAATTGGAAGAGGGGAGATTTAGATTAGACACCAGAATGAAATTCTTCCTGTGAGGGTGGTGAGGCACTGGAACAGGTTGCCGTTGCCCAGGGAAGCTGTAGATGCCCCATCCCTGGAAGTGTTCAAGGCCAGGCTGGATGGGGCTTTGAGAAACCTGCTCTAGTGGGAGGTGTCCCTGCCCATGGCAGGTCCCTTCCAACCCAAACCATTCTATGATTCTATGATTTTATGATTATGTTCTCCTCATCCCTATCCCATAGCCAGTAAAGGCTGAAGCTTTTCAACATAGTATGGTTTTGTTAAGGAACTTGTCTTCAAATTAAAATCACAGAATCATAGAATTGCCCAGGTTGGAAGGGACCTTTCAGATTATCGAGTCCAACCATCAACCCAACACTGAAAAAAAATAACACTAAACCAGGTCCATGTCTTCCTGGCTTTTAAATATCTCCAGGGACAGTGATGCCACCACGTCCCTGGGCAGCCTCTTCCTCCTCAGTGTTGCCCTTTTTTTTTAATCCACCAGTATTAGAAATTTCATCTCCACAAGGAAATAAATTTGCAACATGTTCCATCTAGCATTAATTTTGCATCTCACTCATCGATATAACCTGACTGTTACAGAAAAGGCTGGAGGGGGAATCAACATTAAAAGCACTAAAAATTAAAATTACTTCTTAAACCAGTATAGATACCTGGGAACAAGCCCCTGGAGTAAATGTGAAACAGAAGGCCAGATCCCAGGTTCGCTGCCGAAAAGCCATGAATCTCATCCTAAAAGTGGCTTCTCAGCTGAACCCGTGACCTTGAGTCCCACGCCCCTCAGGAGCTTCAGCACAAGAACAGCACGGCCCCTCCAGGTCTCTCTCTTCCCGCCGGCCCATGACGCATGCACCCGGGTGGAATTCTGAGACTCTGAGAGGCCTCGGGAGCTTTGTGTTACCTACAAATAAAAAAGGATAGAAAAAAAAAAAAGTTTAGAGGCAGGGGTTTGGAGTCTCTAATCAGCAGTGATTGCTTCCTGTGCAGAAGTCAGCTGTTTCCATACAATAGCCAAGCTGTTCAGTCTCCAGGCGCCATCCCAAGGTCATCACTTCTCTATTGTTGTTCCCCACCCCCATGGAAAATTCCTCTGCTCTTTTATGTATATAAGGGTGTCGGATTTGGTTTGTTTTTTTTCTTTCTCTTTTTTTTTTTTCTTTTTCTAAACTTGGAAAACTCACGCCTGCCTCTCGTGGTTGTGGAAGCGTTCGGCAACAGGCACTGACCTGAACTTGGCTTTTCAGGGCTTTTCCTTCTCTCTGCATAATCAAAGCCTGATGTGCCTCTTATCTCAACAACTTTTTCAGGTTTTTAAGCAAAATTCTTATCTGCACTGGGTTATGTGGAGGATGTAAACTAAATTCAAATCTGACATATTTTTTCCTACTTGCTTTTCTAGGAATTTATGTATCGTTGCCCTCTGAGACAGTGAGAAATGAGGCTATGTCAGTTCCTAGATATTGTTCCCTTATAAAATATTCATTTACTCACACACATATAAATCTCGCTCTTTTAAACCTACCTAGTAGAAACTCCCTCAAAGGAAGTGTTTGAGCCATTGATTTATCTTTGCATTGGTTTACTTTAAGACCTTCTGAGGAAAATTCAAAAGTCCTCAGAATTCAGAAGTCGTATAGAAAAATATTCATTCTGGGTTCTTTCTTTGGTTTCTCTGATTTTTTCCAAATCCCTTTCATTGGGCTGGAGCCGATCCAGAGCAACACCAAGCAAGTTCTTAAAAAACACTGCTTGTATCTGCTGCTGCTGACATCAGTTGGACAAGAAGGCTTAGCTCTTTGCAGGTTTGATGCTTACAGTCTTCAGAAGCTTTGACTAATTCCCTGTGAATATTTCAGGGCAGATGTTGTTTACTTAGAGGAATTGGGAAAAAAAATGAAGGCTGCAAAGATGATTAGGGGCCTAGAACATCTCTCTGATGAGGAAAGACTGAGGACTTGAGTCTTTTTAGTATGGAGAAGACTGAAGGGGAGATCTGATCAAAGCCTATCAATACTTAAAGGGTGGGTGTCAGGCGGATGGGGCCAGTCTTTTTTCAGTGGTCCCCAGTGACAGGAGAAGAGGGAACAGGCACCAACTTGAACATAGGAAGTTCCATCTAAAGATGAGAAGGAACTTCTTTCCTGTGAGGGTGGCAGAGCCCTGGAAGAGTCTGCCCAGAGAGGTGGTGGAGTCTCTGTCCCTGGAGAGTTTCCAAACCCTCCTGGACAAGTTCCTGTGGAACATTTTCTCGGTGGCCCTGCTTTGGCAGGGCGATTGGACTAGATGATCTCCAGAGGTCCCTTCCAACCCCATAGTATGCTGTGATTCTGTGATTTCAGGAAGGGCCTTTTTGCTGGAAGCTCGTGCCGCTCAGGAATATAAGAGGAGAACCATACCAACACTAAGATCCCCCCATGAGACATTGGCTATTCAGGAGATTCAGTGGTGAACCTGGTCCCACAATGTCATCTCTGGTGTCATTGCTAATGAAACAATTGTGCTCCTCAGACTACAGCTTAGACAAAACTTAGGACAATCTAGTGCTTTAACGTTCAACCATTGAAAGAGGCAAAGTCAGATGAAAAGTACATATGTAATAATGACAAATGTTTTTTCCTGATCTATCTTGTTTTTTTTTCTTTTCCCCCCAAACAAACATGTTTTGTTGGTCTGCTGTTGGTGAAGCAAGCAAGGCTCAGCCACAGCAGTACCCCTCCAACATGTCTTTGTTTGGAGGATGGGGACACGTGCTTGCGTATACAGACTCCTTCGACCCTGTCAGCTCTTGCTGCTTGTAACTCACTGTTTAATTTCCCTCTAGGTGATTTTTTTTTTTCAATTTGTGCTTCTTGAGTTTCCTCAGGGGCACAGAAGTCTGCCACTCAGCTGCCAGCCAAGTTCACGGATATCTGTGCCTCTTGGAATCCTCTTCAGACAGGCTTCACAGTTCTGCTGGGAAAAATCGCTGTTAAAACACTTTTGTTTGAAGGTTTCTTCCCAGTTCTATGGACTTTAATGATTTCTTTTTGAGGACGTTATTCCACCATAATAGTTTATTTGGGGCTATTTCTAGCTACTAAATAGAGTATCATTCTACCATTAGACAAGACACCACAAAACCCCTCTCTGGTGACTGTGTCTTTTTGAAAGTACTGTTTAATGTGAAACCTGTAGTAGGACACAAAGTAAGTTATATGCTTTTTAGCTTCTGTGAATAGATTTTGGGGGTTATTTAAAAAAATAAAATTAAAGAAATGGTTATAAACCATTAAATAATGTTCTAAAAAAAAGAAAAATAGCAATACTTAAAGAAATGTTACTGTAAATTCTTTGTTTTGTTCCACACAAATAGAATTTTAAAGATAAATAAAATATCGGTCCTAATTTGCACAATACCACTCATTAGGCTCTGAGACTGAACACTTTGGTGGATCACCTAAGGGTCACTCAGCAGATTGCCACACAGTCAGAGCTGTGCCTCTCTTAAAGTCCTTTCCATCCCTCTCTCCCCTTCCTCCCCTTGCCAGAAAGAGCTATGATGTGATTTATTGTTTCAAAACAAACCAGAGAAGCCCAGCTACAGCAGAACAACTTTTGCTTCTCAGGACAATTGCAAATTCATTCCCAAGAAACACAGTCTTTACATCAGTGTTTTGTATCCCACTCTTTGTTTCAATGATTGAATATTGGGGTGGATTTTTTTTCAATATTGGTTGTTCATAACCATTTGTTCCAGGGCATTGGGTTGTTTAAAGGTAATAATATATAATACTACAGACCCCAAATTTTATGATCATGCAAATTTTATTATTATGTTCACTGAATCATATAAAGTACTCAAGGAAAGGGGATGGAATGGCAATAATTTGGGACAAAGTACAAAATTAACTTGGGATTTTATTTTATTTAAAGATGAGGTTTGCCCTTATACGTTATTATATGTTATAATAACATATCTAAAAAATATATAACATAACATAACATCATATATATATATGTAAAATAAATATATATTATAATATATATAGTGTTTCTGAGAAGGATGGGCAAATTGACTTCCTCACCTTTGCTGTGAGATATTTCCCAGATGTGTTAACAGTTTATTTTGTAACAATTTTTTGTGTTCTTCTTCTCATTATCTTCTCATAGATACCAGGGTCTCATTTATATCTTTGAAGAAGATGATTCCTGCCTGCTACAATTCAATATCTAGCTTATTAAAGCCTTGCCCGCTACTCAGATCATCTTTACCTTCAAAATCACTGTTGTAAAGGTGAAGACCCTGGGAATAATGACGATGATACGGCTTTTTAAAATCCCTCAAGTAGTTAATCATATTCCTGGAGAGCTGCAGTAAAGACATGAATACTCTGAGTTGTAATAAAAACGTAAGAAGACTTTTAGAAGGATATAAATCAGTCTTTAACTACAGTCTGTTTTGAATTATCAAAGGATATAGAGAGAAAGAGAAGAGGAGAAGAAACGAGATAACTCACGTGCAGTAATAACACAGGAAATATAACCCATATGTAAACTAGGCTATGAAAATACACCAACATGTTCACCTTCAAAAAAACTTGTAAACATGATTCCACAGAGAGCAGAAATAACCGTAAGCAGCAGTTGGTCACTCAGGGCTGAGCACACATGGCTTTCACCTCCCACAGCTGAGCCCAAGGCAGGGCACTATCTCCCCACCATTGGGGTAAGGTAGAAACTGATAATGGGTGACCAAGGGTGATGGATGGTACCTCCAGGCAGGAAACTCCAGGTTGCCCACACCTAGATGGAGACACAGCCCTGCATAGTGCTTTTTCCACCTGTGGTACCTGGCAGCTCCGGGGTGGGCAGGATCTTTCCCAAGCAGAATCTGCCACCACATGGGATCCACCTGAGAATATTTCTCCCCTGGTTCATGAGGGGATGACACCTCACCTTGCATCAGGAAGCTGCACAGGATGAGCCTGTGCAAACACACAGTTCTTGCAGAAAAGCTGGCACCAGGTAATCACATATAAAAACTTTATACACATTTTATAAATGTCAAGCGAACTGATTCTACCTTCTACCCCTCTACTTCACTCTGTGTGTGACTCCACCTGGAGTACTACATCCAGCTTTGGAGTCCTCAGCACAGGAAGGATGTGGAGCTGTTAGAATGGGTACAGAGGAGGCTACAAAGATGCTCAGAGGGGTGGAGCACCTCTGCTATGAAGACGAGCTGAGAAAGTTGGAATTGTTCAGCCTGGAGAAGAAAAGGCTCTGGGGAGAATTTATAGCACTTTCCAGTACTTAAAGGGAACTACAGGAGAGATGAGGAGGAACTTTTTATCAGGGAGTGGAGCAGTAGGATGAGGGGTAACGGTTTTAAACCAGAAGAGGAGAGATTCAGATTATATACCAGGAAGAAATTCTTTGCTGTGAGGGTGGTGAGGCACTGGAAGAGGTTTCCCAGAGAAGCTGTGGCTCTCCCATCCCTGGAGGGGTTCAAGGCCAGGCTGGATGGGGCTTGGAGCAACCTGGTCTGGTGGGAGGTATCCCTGCCCAGGGCAGGGGCTTGTAACTTGATGATTTTTAAGGTCTTTTCCAACCCAAACCATTCTGTGATTCTATTATTTAGTGTTTAACAGGTAGAGACACTGAGGTACTGAGCAATATCTGGGGTTCTTGATGATGTTAACTGGTTTGTGGCAGCCAGGTACTCTTTAAGAGAGGAAAATAGAGCTAAGCTTACTGCTGGCATGAGCTCGTGCAGCAATTTCTATGCTCCCGCTGTATTCGTCTGACATTCAAAGAGCAACTGTAGTATAAATGAATAACCCGGGTGCTATTTCTTCCCCTCTGCTTCCTAGGAACCCCCCTGCATGGATGAGTTCCTGTTGCCCCTTTATACAAATCATGTTTTTTTTCTTCCTCGGCCTGTGACTTTCATACAAAAGAAGCTTCCTTTATCACCACTTAAAAATAAAGAACGCTAAAAAAATGCACTGATCAAAGTGATTTATTCATCAGCAGAATGATTTTTGTTTTTTTTTAATTTTTTTTCATGTCACTACTTTGTATGTGAGAACTATTGCACAAGGAAAGACAGACTGTGAATAGGCTCACTGTTTACATAGTACCAAAGTATAAGGTTGCTCCTTGTCACCAAAACAGCACTGAACCCTCATGATACACTAACATGTGCGTGGTAGCCGATGACACATCCCTGCTGCCCACATGAGCCCAGCAAAGATGCATTGTTCCCTGATGTCATGAGTTTCAAATCCCAGCTGGGGATTTACTGACTAAGCCTCAGAGACCTGCTGCAAGTTCCCTCCCAACAGGAGAAGAGGAATAAAATAGAAAGGCTTTCTCCTTTCCGTTTCACTTCAGAAGTACTGCTTCCCTGTTGGTACCAAAATATTGCTGCAGTTCTTGATGATAAGAGCTACATCCACCCGTCAGTGGAGAAAAGGCTCATTAGCCACCCCAGGACAAAGCATAATAGCGATTCCTCTGAATTCAGATATATAAATCACAGATGAAGTCCTCATTCAGATAAAATTAGAAACTGCGACTGCATCCTGCCGTGGGTTGGAACTGGTAATTGCTCAGCATTTGTCTATAGCAGGCCACTTGTTCTCCTGCACAAATACAGACTGAGGAATTCCGGTTTTGCTGCCTGGTAGCCACTTCTTAAATTCTTCTCTTGCTTCTCTCCGATTTCTTGCCTTTTAGTAACGGCACAACATATATTGCCTACAGAAGATGTTAGAACATACAAATCTTATACACGCTCTCCCACAGAAAACTATTTTTTTCTGCCTTCTTCACCCTAAGACGGGGATAGTGCAAGTGTGTCACCAGAGCCAAGGCTATTGAACCTCTGCAGGAGGTTCTTCATGCTGAGAGCTACAACAGGAGAGGACAGAGACTTGGGATTTTGCTGTTGCTGTCGGTTGTGACCTTTGTGAGTGATGCTCTCAAGGCACGACACAATGGTTGAAGAATTAGCCTCCTAGCATTCCTAGAAAATGGGGAGTACTACTTCATTGTTAAAGAAGTGGAAATTTGGCCACAGAAAAGTTGTAACTTCTAAATGATCACACGAGAAGGAGTCAGGAAGAGGGGAAAGAGGCTCTAATCAGTGACTTAAACTTTTAATCTTTTCCTCCTAGTTATTCCCTGCATGATTTGGGGCACTTCCTATAAACCAACTAATCCCAGAGAAATGGTTTAAAGCTTCATTCACATGTAGACAGCATGTGGAGATATTTCCATGGAAAGGATAACCCCTAATTTTTCACTGCTGTTGCCAAGAAGCACGGGCTGAAGTCAGTGGCACCTGAGTCAGGTAAGGTTTGCAGAAGCCTGGTGTCCCAAAGGGGAGGCAGGAGAGCAAGTGCCAGCCTAGCATTTCATCCCACCATGGCAATCCACTGCTAGAATTGCTTCACAAAACCAGTGTAGAGAAGGGAAAAGTGAACACTGGGGGAAGAAAACAGGCTCAAAGCAATCCCAGAGCATAAAAGCATTCCAAATGATGTGACTCCTGTGTGCTGTCACATATCTTCCTCTGGAGTGAGGGCCAGGTGGGAGTAAAAATGATAAATCTGCAACCTGGCCTTTGGGAATGGACAGGTCCAAAAAAGCTCTAAAATTAAGGGAGGACACAGAACAAGACCAGGCACTGATATGGAGAGGAATCAGCTGGGAAAACTGACACATCTGGGTGAAGATAAGGACCTAAGGACAGCGTGAGAGAGCTAAGGAAAAATAATAAGCAAGAACAAAAAGAAAAGAAGGATTATAACGGGTCTAGTGAGTTGCAGGTAGCCACAAAGGTCAGTCAGTAAAAGTGAAAAGTAAGATTGAAAAGTGTTTTCTCATCCCTAGCCCGAGAAAAAGTGACAAGAACTTGTTTTTCCAGGATGCAGGGGGAAAGAATTTCTGCTGTTACAGAGATTGCAGCACAAACGATGAGGGGGTTATGAAAGTTCAAACACATTCAAAATCTATCAGCTTCCTAACTACCCATTTTGGAGCTAAGTGCAAACCGGGCAAGATGTACAGGCAGGGGCGTTGCAGGAAAAGTAGCTAATGGTTGTGTTTAAAATAGCACCGACCCTTCCTATCTTACTGGCATTGACTACAGGGACAGGCACACCCGCTCAGGCCTGCTTTTGCACTTCAAATATTTCACTGGTCTGACTATTGTGATTCAAGATGAGATTTCTTTTTAACTGGAACCGCCGTGGCAATAAAAGCTCTCAGGTAGAGGCCACTCTACAGCCATATAAAAAGGACCATAGTGGTGGTCATTCAACATACCTTTCAATTTCCATACTGTTCCATCCAGAGGGACCTGGACAGACTTGAGAGGCGGGTGAGTGCAAATCACATGAAGTTCCACCAAGCCAAGAGCAGGGTCTTGCACCTGGGACGTGGCAATCCCAAGCACAAATACGGGTTGGGAGGAGACTGGCTGGAGAGAGCAGCCCTGAGGAGAAGGACTTGGGAGTGCTCGTGGATGAGAAGCTCCACATGATCCAGCAGTGCACACTGGCAGCCCAGAAAGTCAACCCCATCCTGGGCTGTATCAAAAGAAGTGTGACCAGTAGGTCACAGGAGGTTATTCTACCTCTCTATTCTGCACTCATGAGACCCCACCTGGAGCACTGTGTCAGGCTCTGGAGTCCTCAATATAGAAAGGACACAGACCTGTTGGAACGGGTCTAGCAGAGGTCCACGAAGATGATCAGAAGGATGGATCACCTCTCCTATGAGGACAGGCTGAGAGAGCTGGGGTTCTTCAGCTTGGAGAAGAGAAGATTCTGGGGAGACCTTTGAGCCCCTTCGAGCCCCTTCTAGTACCTAAAGGGCCTACTGGAGAGCTGGAGAGAGACTCATTGTCAGGGAGTGTAGTGACAGGACATGGGGTAAGGGCTTTAAATTTGGAAGAGGGGAGACTTAGATGAGATATTAGGAAGAAATTCTTTGCTGTGAGGGTGGTGAGACACTGGAAGAGGTTTCCCAGAGAAGCTGTGGCTGCCCCATCCCTGGAGGGGTTCAAAGCCAGGCTGGATAGGGCTTGGAGCAACCTGGTCTGGTGGGAGGTGTCCCTGCCCAGGGTAGGGAAATTGGAACTTGATGATCTTTAATGTCCCTTCCAACTCTAACCATTCGATGATTCAGCAACAGCCAATGTTTAACCCTGTGCTGTCCTGCTCTGAGAATGTGTGGACACAGCTTCCGTTAAGGAGCCACAAGACAAGCTGCACTCACAAGCTCCAGAAGTCGTGTAGGGAGGCAATTTGGAGGGGAGGGACAGGGGCCGATCTCTGCCCATCTCTGAAGATGAATGCTGAGAATGTCCTTGTTCCTGCTACTTTGCCCTAATGGCTTGGCAGGGGAAAAAAATCAGTGCCTGAATGAAAAAAATATATCTCTTTAAACCATTCTTAACTAAATCTCCATCATTACCTGCAGCCACCACTAAGTATAATTAAAGGGTTTATTCCCATGTTACAAAATCTCTCCATAATTATGGAGTGTTTGTGAAGTGCAGCATTTCTGAGTGTATGTTTGAAGAAGTGAATGACCCGCTGTTTTCCGCATTTCCTTCTACATCACCTACATTTTCCTTTCTGCCCACACACCACTAGCTTCTTCCACTCTACAGAGCAACTTGTTCCATTAAGATAGGTTTTTTTAATATATAAAAAAGATGAAACTGCTTGTGAAGTACCCTCTCAGATACCAAGTGAGGCCTCTGACCAAACATGATTTTTGCTCTGTCACCTTTCTCATCTGGAAGTCTGGGATACATTGACATAAAAAGTAATGATGTGAAACTGAGTTCAGGGGAGAACTTTCCAAACATTTGCTCTTTTGCTGTCAAATAGTTACAGAACTGTTAATCTGAACTCCTTCATATCATTGTAGAGAAGGAGAGACATGAATGACTGAATTTCAGGGTGGTAGGAGGGTTTCATACTACCAAACAGAGAGACTGAAGCTGCAAAAAATAAAACCCAAAAGCAACTACCCCAAACCCACAAAATTTAGAAATGGAAGGACTATCAATCGTACATAAATGTCAATAATGAAACTTGCATCAAGTCTTTTGCAAAATAGATGCTAATGATGTTTTTGCCCAATATGGATCATAGAGCTGTCCATGAAGATTCCGGGATTATTTTATCCCAGGTATTTGCAAAATGTTTAAAATGAGACATTTGGGATTAGCTATAACAGCAGTAAAATACAAAAATAGAAGGGGTAACAGTAAATAAAAGATAACAGCATTTGGTTTTAGATTTTTAAATTACAAAGAAAACCAAAAGAGACAAAGATATGCATATCTTCTGATCTTTACAGATATCAACCCTGTTTTATTACATTGTCTTATATGTGCTTACTCTCCTTTTAGACTTAACAAGGAACTACAAAGTTAATATGAAAACTGCACATCACCCATTTGTTTGCTGATGTCACGTCTGACAGGAGATTTTGGCACAAAGATTTCCTGTGATTTTTTATTTAAAATATTTCTCTTTTAGCCTGTGTGACTTCTCATGTCTTGATTCACAAATAATTTTCTCAGTGGGAAGCATGCAAAATTGCCCTATCTGAGAACAGAACTGCTTTGTTTACAAAACCTTTTTTAAAAGTGTAATTTAAATTTGACCTAGTAAAGTATGGAGTGTTTCTTATCTACCAGTAATGGCATTCTTGTTATCAAGTTATGCAGTCCTTGGGACAACTCAGAAGTAGCATGCCTCTGTGTTATCTATTATGATGATGGTAATTATTGTTTATTGGTATTGTGGTTATAATGTGGTCCCTGGAGGCTTCCTGTAATTGAAGTTACCACTTTCAGCTTAATCACTTGAAACTCTTTTGACACAAAACAACATAACTACCTAATTAACTGGGAAGGGATGTAAGTATTTCATATTTCTCCTTGGAAAAAAAAAAAAAAAGCAATAGAAGTGTCCTGTCCCTCATCTTAGATACTTTTCTGTGGAGAAAGTACATCACTGGTAACGGATCCCCGGCAAAACCATCTAGTTCTCCAAGCATCCTTTTCACAGAAAGCCTGAACGGGGCAGAGAAACCCCTTGCTGTCCCAAGAAGCACTGGTTTTGGGAACATTCCTCCACTGCTCCTGACTCACACACATGCTTAAGCCGGTGTGAACGTCACTGAAGTCAGCTGGGACCCCAGCTAATGGTTATAAGGCAGCTATTTCCTGTGCTCGTGTCACTTCTGTGACACAGCTGTAAATTTCAACCCAGGAGAGTTTTCCCAGGCCCTCTCCGTTGCCTGAACAGAAAAACAAGGGATGAACTATGAAACTGTTGCCTGCCCTTCTCCCACAACTTTCTCCAGTTTTCAGGATTCTTGAAGGCCTCTGTCCACAGGCTTTAAGAAGGTTAAGTAAATGCATGTTACTGGCAAAATAAATATCTACAGATGCGCTGCCAATGATGGGATTTTAATGCAAGAGTACACTTGTGCTGCACACAGAGCTCATTTCATGCAATGCTATTATTACATCATGGGTTAAAAAACGTGTGGAGAGTGACAACATCTACCCAAACGTGGGTCAGAAATGCAGACCATTAACTGGGAGTGTGAAATAACATGATTATGAAATCTAACCTTTCATCTGGGATAGGAAAGAAGCATTGAAGTGAATACATTGGCCCTTAATGTTTGCATTTCACTCCTTATTTTCTCTTCTGAATGCTCTTCTAAGGTGATTTTTTGCTTGGTTCTTTTAACCAGTATTTGCCTGAATGCAAAGTGGATGGAAAATTTTTGCCAATTTAGAAAAAGGTATTTGCTTTAGTGTTACCAGTGTCACAGGGTGCAGAAATGAGGATTTTAGTTCTGCTTACTAGATAAGAAGAGTCTAATTTCCATAGGAAAGCCTGTTTTACCAGATCAGCTACACCCTTTCCCCCTTTTTTTCTACATTATCTCTATTTAGCTGAATTGGTTGTTGACGCAAACGTGGTAGAATAAAACAAGAAACACAAATAGGCTGATAGAGACACATGAATGTTACTTGCATCTGAAATTAATTTACTTTGGCCAGCTGAGAGCAATTATCCAGTTAGGGAACAGGAAAAGCACCATGTCTTACCCAGCCAAGGAAGACTAAGAGCCATGGCTCACATGCAAAAGATGTGCAGTGAATCTATTCATTACCATTTTAGCAGAACCTGAAGGTATCAATCAGGACTGGGACCCTGATGTGCTTATACAAACACTGAGCAAAGGACACTTTCTACCTGCAAGAGCTTACAGCCTAATTAGACAAGGGAAGCAAATGAAGATACAAGGCCACAAACAAACACAATGTGTATGTGAGACTCTAGTTATATTTCACTCCCAGTGACTGCAAACCTGGGTGAGGAAATGTTATGGAATCATAGAATTGTTTGGGTTGGACAGTATCTCAAAGATCATCCAGTTCCAAGCCCCCTGCCCTGGACAGGGACACCTCCCACCACCAGGTTGCTCAAAGTCCCATCCAGCCTGGCCTTGAATACCTCCAGGGATGGGGCATCCTCAGCTTCTCTGGGCAACCTGTTCCAGTGTCTCTTCCTAAGATCTCATCTAAATCTCCCCTCTCTCAGTTTAAAACCATCACCTCTCATCCTATGGCGCTCCCCTCTCCGATCAAGAGTCCCTCCCCATCTCTCCTGTAGACCCTTTAGGTACTGGAAGGCACTCAAAGGTCTCCCTGGAGCCTTGTCTTCTCCAGGCTGAACAACAATTCTCTCAGCCTGTCCTCACAGCAGAGGTGCTCCAGCCCTCTGATCATCTATGTGGCCCTCTGCTGGACCCATTCCCACTGCTAAATGCAAAGCTGCAGAGGACTCCTGAAGCACCACAACACCACACCACAGGTACTATTACCTTCATGGTGGATAGTCTATGCTGTTCTGCTTTTGGAGGATATTACCCT
Organism: Nycticryphes semicollaris; assembly: GCA_013400055.1. Taxonomy (NCBI): domain Eukaryota; kingdom Metazoa; phylum Chordata; class Aves; order Charadriiformes; family Rostratulidae; genus Nycticryphes; species Nycticryphes semicollaris. The sequence continues at coordinate 452,466 of VXBJ01003227.1, read as the reverse complement.
TTTAAAAACTCCAATATGTATAACATGTGTGCAAGCAATAACACACACATGCCCCTGCTTCAAAATTTTTGATCATCAGGGCTGCCACCAGTGAAAAAGTATTAAAGCTGCTAATACACATCAGCCCATGAGTATCATGAATTCCAAATTACAAAAAGAGGTCTGAACAGCCATCTGACTCCCAGGGGTGCCTGACACCCAAAAAAAAAACCCCAAAATCACCAAACATAGTAACCCCTGTCCATCAAAGACTAGGTCAATAATCTGCTTGCCATGAGCTCACAGCCCTCTTGAACTTAATGTATGTTTTTAAATCAACCAATGATTGAATGTATGATCCAAATACAGCACATGAAATCAAGTGTCACCTAAAATCTTCTGTGCCCATAGCCTTCCCATCACTGAAGCAGAGGAAGCTGACTCTTGGCAATGCACGTAGAGTTCCTGCAGAGTTCAGGTCTTGTTTTTCTAGTGCTTAGGTCATACACCATCCTCCAGTTTAGATGACCTACCCATGCTACAGAGAAGACACTGAAATATCAATATGAGCATGGAATTGCTTTAGGTCAAGCTGCTCAACAAAGGACTGTCACCGAAGAAGGACAAGGGAAAGGATTGCAGGTTCAGTTGGTTACTCATTAAGGCTTTAGTGTAATTATATAATGAGATCTCACTGTGTTATTATATCTTTACTAAACTGAGTTTGATTTTGTGCTGTTGGATTTGACACAAATTAATGGATAAAACAGAAAAATTAAAATATGTAAACATAAAGAAAAGTTTATTGTATTGTGATTGCTCCTGTTCAGAACCTTGCTACCTGGTGCCTGCTTCCCTCGCTTCCTAAACTGCATAGCTCCTGAAGTCTACTGTGTTCCAAGTGTGCTTTTTAAGCCAAAAAGATAAAACTCATCCCCTCTGAGAAACTCTGCATTTAATAGGTGTAAGCTCTCAAAAATTGACTTCTGTTCTTTCTAAAAGACGTGACAAAATGCTATAGACAAAAATGCTGAGACGGCACTAAATGTGTGGCTGGGGCTCGCTGGGTTTTGATGACAGAGTGTCACATGCTGCCAAGCTCTGTCTCCAAACAGACTCGTTTATACAGTAACAGCAGCTGAGATTTGAAACCCAGATGAGATGACTTGCTGTTTTGAGGGATTTTTCCTCTGGGAATGGCATCTAAAGGCCTGATTTAAAAAAAAAAAACAGAAAGAGGAGTCTGGAGAAAAATAATGAAATTAAATGCAATGTGGTATTTTTCCCTCTGAAGGGGAGAGTGGAAGGAGTGGGAAACATGTTTCACATCTTCACTACTGCAGATGAAGTACATAAAGATCAGAGCAGAACTTAAGATCAGAATATCCAGATCTAATCCTGGTTGGAGGAGTTACAAAGAAAAACTTGTATTATGCAGGCATTAGAAAGATTAATTTATTGCCTAAGATGTTTAATTTGTATGGTATTTCTATACACATTGCCTAACTTTGCCTCCAGCTACAGCATTTTACTTATGATGATAAAGTACTGTGTAGGTACCTAATGACTACTGGATAGTCAGGAATTATACCAGTATTAGCCTCAGATGTTAACACTGAGCTGGGTAAACTACACTAAATATATATATACAGAGATATCCTTTTCCAGACATTCTTCCAGAAGTGTATTTCTTTTCTGTATTCATTATAGAATTGGCTAGTTACAAATGTTGTAGCTATAACTTTCTTTTACAGTTATAAATTAACAGTATTGATGTCTGCCATTTGCAATGCTTAAATTTTCCTGTTGTTCAGACATATGCTGGTGAGGAAACTTACCCATAACCACCTTACATTGCAGTATATCTCTACTACTGCATATGTTTGTCTTTGTGCAGTGGGAAATAATTTAAATACATCGATGTACATACCTACAGCATAAGTAGTACTTCAGACTTGCTAACTGAATTACACATGAGATATTTTGTGATCATGAATAAATAAATTTTCATTTCTTTGACTACCTATTTAATTTTTCCCTATAGCTATTTGTACCCCTGAGAGGTTTTTTGAAAAGGGGGTTGTTTCCTTGAATTTACAGATATTCAGAATATTCCACCTCTAAGTGTCCTCAGGCAGACAACCATTAAAAGAAAAAACAGGATAGAGCTGCTAAATCTTCACAGTACTATAAAAGAGTCCCATGTATCCCAACTGGGAAGACGTTTGTTCTCAGCAGAGAAATTTTACATACAAGGAGCTGAAGAACAGAAAATTTATGGTGCAGCTCCTTCAAGACACTTTGTTACCTCAGATCATTGCTCTGGGCTGAACTAACCAAAGCAAGATAACTCAGCTGCTTTGATGAAGGACAGATCTTCTCAAACTAGTTCTTAAAAGGGAGCTTTCTCTGCTCCATTCTTGCTACATAAAAGAGAAAGAAAGCTTAATCCCTCTGTGATGCAACTTGAAAGGGGAGCTGGGGTGCTTGAGCTGGCCAGAACATGCTGATCTTGTTCATGGAGATCTTGCTCTGGGATGACGTCAAGATGCCTTATGGTCTCAGTGCTTGGGCTGCAAGTAAGTAGTGTCAATTCCCAGCCCTGCTTACTGAGGGAATGAACAAATATGGGTTACATCGCTATTTAAGAAGGGTCACAACATCAGAACTGAGAACTAGGATTTCCCAAGTAGACAAACAAGCCAGGCTGTAGCCTGGACATGTTGTGGGGCAGATCTAGACAACGGATCATGTTCATTTCTAGTCATCAAGATTTTGTCTGCACGGACAAGCAATTCCTTTGGTTGGGAGGTGAGGTTAAATGGATCTGACATACAAACAGAAGTATGAAAATGAACGACAACCAAGAGACTTGGGTGAACAAGTTGGACAGGAGGCAGGGACATTAATTTCCCTCCAATTAAAAAAAAGATTTTTACATGGTGCCTTGTTCAGCACTGGGAGAATCAATAGTAGAAAATGTGATACGTAATTCAGAAAAAGAACACCCATTACCTGTTTTCCTGGGATTTTTTCAAAGAAGGGAGACACAGAAGACCAGAGCTTATGCAGTCTTTCTTAACAGAATTAATGGCTGGACTTTAGATAGCAGCAAACACTGTAATCCAGGCTCTGGTTTTAAATGGGATAGTGAATAAAAACAACAAATAACAGGTAGAAGTGGAAGAAGTGGAAGAAGAGTGAAAGACCAGTGAAAAGTAGATGAAATAACTTAAAAATGTTAAGGTTGTGTGATGATAAAGTTACAAGTCATGTGCATATTTTAAAGCATGTTTGGATTCCCAATAATCTTAGACGTGGAGTTGAAAGGTCTGCCTGTATCACAAAGTTGAAGTGAGAAAGGATGAAGGATAAATGGGAGGAAGGGAAAATGAATCAATTTGGGACAACTTGGGGGAGAGTGACAGACAAAAAACTGAGAGATGGAGGAACGCATGCAATTATGGGAGTGTTCTAATGGGGGAGAGAAAGACCATCAGGACACACAGTCACAATATAATGAGGGCTATACTTTTGACACTTGAGGAGCATGAAATGACAATTACCACTATTTTGCAGGATCTTCGTAAGCTCTGGAGCAAAGACGTTGGCTATGGGGCCATGTAGACCACTGCTGTTCTGTCAGAGAGCTGTACTCCTGCCTCTCCTCTCAAGTGCTGCTGTCTGGGAACCGTGGCAGGGTAATACCTAGAGGTGATCCTACTGATTATAAACTCCACGAGGGAATGTGGCAGCCCAAGCCTACCCTGAAGCTCTGGTCCGGGACTGCCAGCATAACTGCAGGTTCATGCCGGGTGAGCAGAGGGCTGGGGAGCGAGATGGAAGAGATTGTATCTACAGAATTATTTATTATACTCTGAAGTTATAAACAAACATGTGGGAGCAAGCACATTCCAAACTGAAGTGCATTCATCATTAGTTAGCACTAACGATTGAAGTAATTCTTTGTGTCTCCAACAGGAGTGCAAATCTCAGAAAGAACATAATCCTGGAAGCACGAGGATATTATGGTGAATTTAGCTTCACGCAAACCCTGTGAAGTAGGCACCCTTATCTGCACATTACAGAGGAGGAAACTTTGGCATGGAGAGATTGTGATTTGCCCAGGGTCAGGCAGGAAGCCCAGGGAATGGCTAAATAAGGCCCCAGGTTCATGAATGCCAGCCCCCTGCTTCAGTCGTAAGATCATTTTCCCTTTCCTTCGTTTGATAATATTCCGAAGAAGTAAGTTAGGCAAATCCATACTTATGGATTCGAAAGTAACCTTTATGCCTTCTCCCAGCCCAGGGTGTTCAGAACTACATGGGAACTGAAAGTCTGCCAGAGGAGGTTTTCTCTGCTTTCTATATATGCCAGGAGTGCAAATGAGTTCGGAATCTTAAGCATCAAACCAGGTAGTTTTTACGAACAAGTCCAGTGTCAGGACTTTGAAAGAGGTACTGGAACACACCCAAAACTTTTCTAGATGCATTTTAAGCCCGAGACATGAATCTTTTAAACTCTGTCTGTTCATCTTTGGCAGGTCGTTGGTCTAGATGATCTCCAGAGGTCCCTTCCAACCCCATATCATTCTGTGATTCCACTATGCCAGTGAGGCTGCTGCTGCTTTGCACAGGAGAGCTGTCAAGCCCCACCATATGTTCACTCTGTGCTTGGGGCAATTGTCTGGAGGATGGATAAGGTCCAGACTCCCTTTCACCAAGGCGAGATTTAAACATTGCACATCCTAATGAGTGAATGCTTTCAGCATGAAGCAGTTTCTCAATAGGTGGAAGCCATCACTATCATCCCTATTTTGCTCATAGCCTAATCTGACAGTGCTTTCCAGAAAATTCTCATCAGGTCAGATCTCATGGGCCAGAAAGGGCAGGAAAGATTCATCTTGCCTGTGAAAGCCCTTCAACACGGGCCTGAGATGGGCACACAACACTGCAGAGACAGTCTGCAGCTCTGCTCAGCCCCCATAGCAAATATATAGGGTACATCCATGCTGCCCATTGCCATTCTCTGAGCAGCCTGCAGCTGAACAACCTTGTGCTCTGGGAGGCACAGAAGTCCAGCCATTTGCTCTGACTATTTTGCCTGTCTGCTTTGGGCAAAAAATGTCAAATCCAGAATCTACACCCTGTGATGTCTAGGCTCAGTGGGTCACATTCGACCCCTACAAAATACCACCAAGGCTGGTGACATCCCTCAGATCCCTCAGAAGAGGAATTTGGCAGGAGAATTTTATTTTTCACAGCTGGAATTAGAGTTTGGTTACAAGCAGATATTTTTCTCTTCTTTTATTTTTTTTTCAAATCCAAAGGCAGAGAAGAGTCCTAAGAGGCAAACTGAAGAGGTGGTTCTGCCAAGAGTCACTCTGCCACACCACATCAACACAGGAGATGTTCCCACACCAGCCCCAGGCCATGCTGCAGAGTGGCCCACGTGTCACACCAGCTTTGGGGAGCGGGTGCCCACATTCACCCAGAGGCAAGGGGACAACTCACAGCCCCTGGGGGTAGATGTGCCGGTATCACAGAGGCAGCACACAAAGGCAGTGCTACTGCCTCACATGAGCTGCTGTGGCCTCCGATCAGCTGATGGCATCTCTGATCAGCAGAGAGGCTATCTTTAATCTTTTCCTCCTTCAGGATCGCACATTAACCATGTGAGCGTGGCCCTCAGCATGGCAAGCAGGAAAGCACGTCGGCAGTTGCCACTTGCCTAACTTCTCGTTTGCCCAGCAGTTTCACAAGGGTTCCTCATGTGACACCAGGCACATGTTGCCAGTTACCCCATCTGCAGTAGGAATATTAAGAACTCCTGATCTCACGTCAGCGTGCAGCCTTTACCTTCAGCTCTCCTCAAATGATTGTCAGTTTCTAATCTAATCCTTGTCTCTAGATATTTTACAGAGAGCAGAAAAGGAAACAGAAAAGTATCAGATCCATGAAGAATAGTAAGTAGGAAGAAAAGCCTTTATCCTCAGAGGAAAAGGACCTACCAGGAACAGCTCATGCCAGGATCAACCAAAGCCTGAAACTCTTATAAGGAGTAATGTTCTGCTCTTTAAACTGTTCATAGTAGCTGTCAGGACTACTCATTGAATTAAACACTAGCCTTTGTAAACGTATTTAACTGGTTCCTAGGAGAAGAGCTCCAGGATCATTTGATCCTCTTCATGAAAGGCCCACGCTGGGTGCAACAGAGGCAATGGTGATGAACGAGCACCCTAGCTGCTGCGGGGACCACCATTCCTCATCTCCACAGCCCAGCCCTGGGCTGCATGGGGGCAGCTGTGTCCTGCCAGCTGTGATGGATGTAAGGGCTGTGGCACTGTCTGCCCTGGCAAATGAAGCTGAGGAAGAAAACTTATCCCGACGATAAAGCCAGTCAGCCTGCAGAAGCGTTGACCCGGCTGAGTTGAAGCAAGACCAGGAAAGGCACCTTGTGTGGTCAGATCTGTGAGGACGCGTTGCTATGCTCTGTGTCCTCAGGGCTTCCTTTGCTTTATGAGGTCTGTGCCATCAGAGTGCCACGGTGCACAGCTGGCTTGCTGCAGTTCCCTGTGCATGAGCTGCAGAGAGGACTTCTGCTTCCATCCAGGAGAGCGCCTGGCTGACGGCAGGTTCTCCTGCACCAATGAGTCATGCCTGAGTCACTTGTCCCCATGCCAGGAACAGCCAGTCTTCTCCCAGGGAATAAAACAACCTTCCTGGCTGACATAACGAGACTAACCCAAAAGGACAGGTGAGACACCAGCGTGCATTTGTTTCCCAGGCATTAAACCGTCAGCACCTAGCAACAGTTTGGAGACCAGTCTCAGTTAGCTGCTCCTCCCTCCCTCGTTGATTTTATTTTCCTTTTTGTCTCTGAGAAGGAAGTTCTCGGTGGCCAAAGTGTAGAGAAGTGCTGAGAGAAGATGAGAGGCAGCTGTTGTCAGCTCCGAGGACTTCTGCTGGCAGATCAAAGTGTTCACACCATGCAACATTAATAATGCCCTCTAGGAAGTCTCAGGAGAACACCAATCTCCAGAATAACAAACAGGTTAGCCCAAGATTTTTGTTCGTCTCCATCAAATGGATTTGTAAAACCTCAGATCACTGTCTGTGAACTTACCTGCCTAAAGCACACTTGCCCAGGCCACTGACCCCCAAACATAAAACATTTCCTCCTTTTGATGAATTTGCTGGGATGGGCCAAGCATGGCTCTCTAAGCCTGAAGGAACTTCTGATCGATTTTAGAGTGACTGGCCCAGGAAGGCATTGTCCAGCGGTAATTAGTCCAGGTGCAAATGTAAAGTCTCATGATCTGGTCTCAGAAAACCCCCCAAAATTACCCTTTAAAGATGGAGTTGCTCTAAACTGACCGCAAGAAGGAAGTCAGTCAGGTACATTTGGTGACAAATGGTGAGATTTTCCAAATATATTTGGTTTCCTTTTGTGTTGGCTCCTTTTTGATAGAGACATTTGAAACGTGCCCTCATCCACACTTCAGTAGGCCCACTTTGACTGCTGATGCCTAGTATCTTTCTAACAAGAAGAAGGGAAAGTGGAGATTGTATCTTGATTATCTCTCTACTTGGAGACCAAGACAGAAGAGAATGCCAAAGAATACAGAATTAGGCAATTACTTCAGAGGAGTTTAGGCCATTCTTGTGCAAGCAGAGATGATATAAAACACAATGATTTGAGCACTTACAAAAAGACAAGTGACGTGAGAAGCAGAACCTCACCAAAACAACATATTTTTCATCAGAGGAAACATTTAAGACTATGATGAGGTCAAGAAGCCTATGTAGGATCTTCAGAGTGTCCTTCACCAGGCCAGTGGTGCTTCAGTGGTCTGGAAGCATGATTCCCCTCCTCTTTGCAAAAGATATAGCCTTGAACTTCTCATTGCCAGAACATTCAGAGAAGGCTCCAAATCATTTTCAGTTTTTACTTGCCAACCCTTAATGGACTAAAAAAAGGTCAAAATAAATATTCTGATGCTTTAGTAATAGACAGGAATTGCTACTGTGATACAGAGAAAAATGGGCCAAGATACACTTTTGCACATCCTCGTCCATATGAAGAGATAGATCCCCAGCAGTTTTGTATGGCACATCAGCAAAACTGAGTCACACCAGGCTTTCCTTTAGAGATTGTTGCCTCACCTTCAGGTATCCAAGCATGTTGCTAATATTAGTGTATTGTTGGGAAGTAAGAAAAGTTATAAACTTGATTTTGAAGGTGCAAAACAAGGACAGGAGGAGCTCATTTGACCTTCTGAACAGGTAAGAATGTTTCTCCAGAGCTGTGATTCCAGTTCTCTGCTTTAGTTCATAGTTAGTACTTCTTTTCATAGTGTGTTGCTCTCTGTGCCCCTATCATGACTCTGGAAATCAATCTGCTTTGTCACAGACTGCAGGAGTGATCTCTCTGGGAAGCATTCACATCTTTAGGACCAGCATTTTAAATACAAAAATGTGCATATTTTTCTGCAAAGCAGGGGAAAAAGATACTACTTATTCTGTGTTCTGCATCAAGATAAACATAATTGCAGTTTGTCTTCCACCCACCTTGAACACTCTCAATGGAGAAAGGAACCTTGCTAGTAAACTCACCTTATAATCTTCTGGTATAATAGAAGGGAATTTCACAATATGCTTGGTCTGAATAATGCTTAGCTCTGCATTTATTCCTAATCAGGCTATAAATACAACGTCCCTAATGATTTTACTTAAGCTACCCAAGTCTAACAGCTTTCATCATTGGGTCATTCAGGGAAGCTGTTGCTCAGGCTGTGGCATTCAGCCTTAACGAGGTTTGTGCTCATTTCTGGTTCCCTGGTAACACCAGCAAAACATGTGATTACGGTTTAAATCAAATACCATGGCAGCATATTTTTTCTTCTTTTTTTTTTTTTAAAGAAATAAATTAATGTTTTGTTTTAGCTTGAACTGTCTACTGATAAAGGAAGATGAAGAGATAGATAGCGTGCTGGGTACTTCCTCTGTCTGGTTAGTAAGCACTTACCCTACAGCCATCCAAGTGGAGACATAAACATGGTGAATCATGCTCAGCCCTATGAAAATGTTAATACTGAGTCTTTGATGAGGTTTCTTCATATTTTTCCCTCTGGGAAAGCTCCCTAGACTCCTTCTGCAGGAAATAATGTCCTCTCTTGTATTGGAGAGGACCTGCAATGGAGCACTGAGACCAAAAAGAGGTAGAAGAACTTCAGAAATATTTGAGAAGTCTACTGTCTTCTCCAGTTAGCTCTACAAATCCAACATGTATGCTGTTGAGAAAAGAAAAGAGCTCTTGCCTACGTACATGGTCTTGTGGTTTTTCAGACTTTCCTGGGATGAAAGAACCAATCAAGTGGCATCATACAGCACATGATTAAGTTTTAATAACATATGAGTTTATCAAATTGGAAGACATAAGTGTGTTACCGCTTGCTCATTTTTGTTGGTCAGAATATGAAAACAGTGCTGGGAGCTGAACCAAGACTCTGGGTACAGGATAGATCAACTATCAGGCAGGAAAAATGGTATTGTAGCTCCTGTTTTCAGCCACAAAGCAACGTCCTAAATCAGTATCCAAGACTAGCTGTTGAGGGATTTATCTCTCTGAAATGCTGGTATGAAGAGGCGGCCAGGCCTGGGTGTGAGCTGGCACTCAGGTGATGAAAAAGCTGAGCATTGCATGGGCTGGAAAGTAAGTGTGTGGGTGTTTTTAGCCCAGAGCCCTGTCCCAAGAGCAGGACAACCCACTGCTCTGGGAATGTGGGAGAGAGAAAGAGCTCTTCAATGCAGAATATAAAGAAAGATGCAAGTTCTAATGTAAAAGCTTTACCTTTGTCAATAATTTAATAGATAAACAAATCATAGAATGGTTCCATTTGGAAGGGACCTTAAAGATCATCAAGTTCCAACCCCCCTGCCATTGTCAGGGACACCTCCCACCAGACCAGGTTGCTCAAAGCCCTATCCCTGTGGAGTTTTAGGCAACTCCACAGTTGCCCAACATCTGCCTCCTTGAACTGTCATGGATTGCAAAATCCCCACTTGTTTCACTCCCCTGGCTCCTATACGGTGATGAATATATTAGCTGATCAATCCACACTGCCTTCTCTGCTTCAGAACTGTCAGCAGGTCATGATATTGCCATGAAAGTAGCAGCTGTACACAATTGTTGGACTTACTGCAACTTCAAACTGTAAGACCCAACAACAATAAAATTTGCAATCGTACTCAGTGAGGGGATTTGTTTTTTCAAGGCCTGTCCACTTTTTAATATTTGATCAAGCCACAATTAGCTGTTTGCAGTCATTATGGTGGGTTTTTTTTCTTGAAAACAACAGAATCTGCTTTCCAAATAATGGGGTGGAAAAATGGATACCATATCACAGAGTGTCTGATTAAAAATTGTAGACGCTGGTAAACTAAATAAAGTTTTGCTGTCAGAGAGGCAAAGTAAAAAGCAATAGACAAGAAGTCTTATTTCTTGAACAGTGGGATACACCTGTCAAGTGGCAGAGAAAATTCTAAGAAAATATCGTTATAGCTAAGCCCTGCATAAATGTGATAAAGATCACACGTAAACCCATATGCCCTCAGACTCATGCTTTTTATGCCAACACCCACAACAGCAGATGCTGAGATTACCCAAGAGGTCGCACAACCCCACGGGTGCTAATTCCAGGTTCCGTTACAAGGCAGATCAAGATTCTAAATCAAGATCCAACCTATTTCAGCCCTGTCCACTGCAGGGGGACCTTACTGCTTGTGTTTCATTAGGAAAAGTTTGCTTTGCATTAGGTACTGAATCCTATTTTGCCTCCCAGCCTCAGAGTATTCACCTCATTTGGAGCGTGTTTTAGATATGGTCTTGGCATCAGGATTATCAAAACTGTCATTGAATTGTAGAATTGGGTTGGAAAGGAACCTTAAAAATCATGGAGTTCCAGCCCCCTCCCATGGGCAGGGACACCTCCCACCACACCAGGTTGCTCAAAACCCCATCCAGCCTGGCCTTGAACCCCTCCAGGGATGGGGCAGACACAGCTTCTCTGGGCAACCTCTTCCAGTGCCTCACCACCCTCACACCAAAGAATTTCCTCCTAATATCCCATCTAAATCTCCTCTCTTTCAGTTTAAAACTGTTACGACTCGTCCTGTCACTGCAATCCCTGATCAAGAGTCCTTCCCCATCTCTCCTGGAGCCCCTTTAGGTACTGAAAAGGGCTTTAAGTTCTTCCTGGAGCCTTCTCTTTTCCAGGCTGAACAACCCCAACTCTCTCAGCCTGTCTTCACAGCAGAGGCAATCATCCATCTCTGCTGGACCTGTTCAAACAGGTCCATGTCCTTTCTGTGCTGAGGACTCCAAAGCTGGACACAGTACTCCATGTGGGGACTCACCAGAGGGGAGTAGAGGGGTAGAATCACCTCCCTCACCATGAGGCAGAGCAGCAGTTCAGAGCGGTTATCGAGGCAGAGACAGGATTCTGAAACAGCTCAAGACATTCCCCATAAATTCCATTACCCTGGTTTGAGGCACCAGCAGAACTGGGCTGGCACATTTTTTTATGTCATTCCCATAGGTGTCCCTCCCACCCACAGGTAATCTCCAGAGCTGTTCTTGAGGTTTGCCAAGCTAAATGAGGCCTACCTCATGTGGAGTTAACCCCCTCCAAAATAGATCTCTCCAAGAAGGCTTTGCCCTAAGTGCTTGAGTGATTAAATACCTATAAATAGCTCAAAGTGATGAGGTGCAGATAAGCAATGACCTCTCCTCAGGAAATAGCGTCCCACTAACTTGATTCTCATCTGCTGCCTATTAGGCCTGGTAAGTAATCAGGTTGGGCATATGGTCATTTTAAATTTGTTCTGTGATGTATTCCCCCTTTTTGGGACACCACAGCACGTGTAGAGAGGATAAAAACCACCCCTTTGGATTTCCACATGCATAGGACGGTCTCTCTCAGCAGCACCACTACCAATGCAGCCAACTGCTCATCAGATCATTTTCTTAAAAAGAAAATAAAGCCATTGCCTGTGAGGTATCCTTTGAAGTGAGGGACTCCAGGCTCTTGGACGACATCCCTTTCCTGGCCGACTGGCTCTGTGCATGACTGCGGTAGTACGCTGCAGTCCCACAGGACCGGCTGATTACTCCCAAGTAAACTTTGCCCCTTCAACTTGGGAAAACAGATTCACAGTGATAGAAAGCCGGGACATTCTGCATGCTTAAAATCATGAGGCTTTTAAAAATTCTTTCTCCCCCCCCCCTCCCTTTTTTTCTTTCAGTCAAATGCCAAAGAAAAGAATCATGTTAACCCATGATTATAAAACAAGCCTTTGATGGTTTGTGTGTTTGTCTTGTAGCACCTCCAAGTCAAATATTGTTTAAATCCCCATCAGCTCACCAAGATATATGGAGGAGACAGGGTTCAGGAGGCTGGCAGTGAGGTAACTGCATTAGCTGCAAAACAACTGGCTACCACAGTGCCAGGGCTGATGCCAGGGGATGAAGGGAGCTGACAGAAGATGTAGCTTCTGCATCCCATGGCTTTCTTTCAGGCCAGGTCTGGTTGATCCAGCCCCTCTGGGCTTGGCCACAGGGCCACCAGCAGCCACCTGTCCTGAAGCCCTCACCATCTCACAGGAGGAGAGAAGGAGGGACCAGACATCTGGGCATTACAGAGATACCACATGAGAGAAGTTGAATTGCTTGGCATTGCTGGCAGATGCATTTTGAAAGTGGCAGCATCATATTTATGACCTGAGAAAACAAACCGATCCCACCTTTGTAATGGCTTATAAACTATGGTCTTCTGGATGTATTTACTGTGCTAGGTTTAAAAATATAACTTACCCTGGAATTCCTTCCTTACCTCCTCCCATGCAGGCAGGTGGCCTAGTAGAAAGGGCAGCTCAGTTTTTCTTCTAGCTTTTGCACTCCTTTTTTCTATGAAAGCTCTGACTATTTGTGTACGAGTGAAATGACACTGGCATTATACTGAAGTGGTGCCACGGTGAATCAGAGACCTTTTCAAACCACTTCAATTGTAAGGGGAAGGAAAGAGTAGATTTAACTAAATAAAAAAAAAAAAAGGTATAGTAGATGAAAAGCGAAAAGTGAAGACTCCAATATCAAAAAAGAAAAAAAGAAAGATATGTTTATGTACATTTCAATGTAGACCTCTGGCCTGTAGTCCTGTGGTCCAGACACCCTGCTGCCTACAGGAGGCAAGAAAAGGTAAAAGTTATGAAATGTGTAATATAAAGTAAAAGTCATATATAATGTGAAGTGGTTGAACTTTATCAACAGTTTAACTATCATTTGCATGCCTCTGAATCTAGAACTGATGATTGGGAACAGATACGTGATGTGATAGCAAACATGGGGCTGGAACAGACTGAGTGTGTTGCACAGACAAACCCCAGCCCTCCCATAGCGCCACCCACTCACAGGCAATAAACATCTAGAGGAGCTTTCTGCTCACTTGCTTCCATTTACCAGAACTGGAGAATCCTTCTAACCTGCTACAAGAAACTTTGGACTTACAATTTAAAAAAACAAAGCCACATCTTTCTGGCACAATGGAAGAGAGCAGCAGGGACTGAGGATTTCACCACTATTCCAGAGCCATACAACCACATGGGATTACTGAAGGAAAAAGCTGTATTGGTTGACTTTTTCTTTATATATTGCCCATTTATGAAATACAACCTTTATATAGTATTATAATTGTTTATTATGATATATATTATGATAATACATAAGTTTTATGATATGTAACACCATGTATATTATAGACCTGCAATATACTTTATTTGCTCATGATTCTGCCATCCTGGAGGAATCCAACATGCACTTTGGACCATATATATGCCATCCAGGACCCTATTCAAAAGTATTTTTTTGTATATACTGGAATAATAAAGCACACTAGCTACTGAACAAAACAAGGCAACATACCCTGGGCGGCGTAGATCAGGGTGGGAATCACCAAGAAACATTCATTAAATGAACAAATGTCATAACACAAGGGAGGAATTCACCAGGAATCGATATTCTTGGTATACATAACCAACAACGTGGCATTATTCAAAATCACATTTATTTAGTTTAAAGGCAATTATGGCAAAAGGAAGAAAAAGCTAAATTGCTTCAGTAGCTTGGTGTGTAAGTTGATTTAAAAGAACCCTATAAAATGGGGTGTGTGTGCACGAAATCCCAGTTACATGCATACACTTTGTCACCCAGGTGTTCTGAACGTCATGTACTACTCTGGAATCAGAAATGTACAGTACATTCAGAGAGGATATAATAAGAAAGTTGCACAAGGTAAATAAATACTGAAATTTTTATGACTGAACTTTTGTGAGCCAGTGTAATATGGGAGCATGAGAGGAACTCATAAAAGGAGGGCAAAAGCCAAAGAACAGATGAGGAGAAGAAAATTATATGAGGCAAGCAGCAAAGAAAGATGTAAAAACAAGTGTGCTTTTCATATGATGTATATTCAGAAGAACATCCATTAAAGCCGTGAATCTATTTTAAGATTCAGGAAAGTTAAGCTTTGCTCTTGCGTTATATTCGTTCCCGCTACCTGTCTCTGGAGTTACAGCCTCATTAAATTCTCTTGAAATTACATTATTCTTGTGTTCCAGGTGTGCTTCGGAAATTCTTGTAGTATACAACCCTGAAACTACATTGTAGCCAGTACTTTGCATTTGCATATGGCTTCTGCATGTAAAGATTGTACAACACAGTAAAAGGATGACTGCAAAAATCGGTGTCCACGGGTAGAGCCTTGGAAAGCAACCCACAGGCACAGCTTCAGGCCAGTGAAACTAGGGGTGCAAATGAGTAGAACATTAGAGTTAGTTTCTAATTACAACAGGTTCAAACTAAAGACCAAAAAGTCAGATTCCCCAGTAAAAATCCCAATGGACCGTGTCTACTGGTCAAGCAGGTGTTCAAGTACAATATAAAGAGGGGAGATTTAGGTGAGATACTAGAAAGAAATTCTTTGCTGTGAGGGTGATGAGGCACTGGAAGAGGTTGCCCAGAGAAGCTGTGGCTGCCCCATCCCTGGAGGGGTTCAAGGCCAGGCTGGATGGGGCTTGGAGCAACCTGGTCTGGTGGGAGGTGTCCCTGCCCAGGGCAGGGGGGTGGGACTGGATGATTTTTAAGGTCCCTCCCAGCCCAAACAATTCCACAGTTCTATGATTTTGTTATAATATCACAGAATGAAAAGAGTGGCAGGTCATCAAAAAATCACTGCTGTTCCAAGACCGAACTAGACCATTCTTCATGTGTCCCAGCTGTTCACGGAGCCTCCAGAGTTGGAGATTCCACAGTCTTTCTTAGTTATTAGCTAACCTGTCTGCAATATCCCAGCACTTAGCCACAGACCACTGTACAGGTGGACAAGGAAAGATGTGCAATGTCAAACAGTGGGTTTGGCAGCCAACCTGTCACCAGCAGAAGTAGGCTTACTGGCGTTGAGCTGAAAGAGTACCAAACTGCTCTATCCTCCTGGGAAAACTAGAAATCCCCCACTGTTGGCAACCTAAAATAATATGCGATCATTTTATTGCTTTTAAAGAACATATGAGTAATGATTGTTATCAATGGTGTCATTATATTTTTAAGTAATTCTCCTGTGCCCAATATGAATTATACCTGGGTCTGAAGTGATGAGACCGTAGCACGTTGTATAAAGCTGGCTGTGCCATCAGGATAATTAAAACAATGTAAGTTCCTTTTCAAGACACAATTTCAGGTCATTATAAAATTGTGTGACATAATCATAAATTGAATTGCTGGGTAAAGCTGTGTGTGCTGTCACAATGTCTCTTAATAGTCTGCTTATTAAAGCAACTGAAACATAATTTATGCCACCTTTAACCAACCAATTTTGAAATGGGAGTCTTCTGAGAAATAATTTCTGATTTTTTCAAAATCTGGCAATCATGTGGAGTCCTTTAAAAATCAATCACGTCAACAAGAACAGCGAGGTAAATTATGGAGACAGTTAACACTTTTAAGCTCTGGCATGGATGAGTCCCATTTTCTTAACCTCTCCAGTACTAACAGTAATAACAATAGGTGTGCCAAAGACAATTCTTCTGCCACCAGATCATTTGAGTTTCAGAAGGCTCCTTTGCTCAGCCTCTGGACTGCAAAACTTGCAGCCAAAATTCTTGCTGTGCCTCTGCGTACCAGTAGCAGGAAAATCATAGAATCATGGAATGGCTGGAGTTGGAAGGGACCTTAAAGACCATCCAGTTCCAACCCCCCATGCCATGGGCAGGGACACCTCCCACCAGACAAAGTTGCCCCCTCTTTCAGTTTAAAACCATTACCCCTCATCTATCGCAACACTGTCTGAACAAGAGTCCCTCCTCATCTCTTCTGTAGCCTTGGAGCTTTCTCTTTTCCAGCTGAAAAATCCCAGCTCTCTCAGCCTGTCTTCATAGGAGAGATGCTCCAGTCCTTGGATCATTTTCATGGCCCTCCGCTGGACCTGTTCCAACAAGTCCATGTCCTTCCTGTGCTGAGAATCCCAGAGGTGGACACAGTACTCCAGGTGGGGTCTCACCAGAGGGGAGTAGAGGGGTAGAATCACCTGGTTCACCAAGAAGGCTGGAGATGTGGCAAAGAGGAGAGGCAAAGCACTGTCCTCCACAAGGAAAGCAGAGGGTGTCAGGCTACACCATCCTGAGCTGCTGGAGTTGGCTTTTCCGGCGTCTGGCAGGACTCAGTGTCAGCACAACACGGGAACAGTATTGCTCACCCTTTTAAAAAACAAGCTACTGGGCCATTTCTAGCCAACCAGTAGTTTTTGTCTTGCACTCAAGGCAACAGCTTTTTTTGTTTTCCTCCAACGAAAACTGAATTGTGGGCCTGGCAAATTACAAGTGAAATGACCTACCCCGAGTGTTCATGCCACAATTACTGCCTGAGCGGCTAAATCTTGGGTAAGTTACCACGATACATCAAACATGACATTGCAGTAACCCCAGATCTTCGACTCTCTTGCCACCAAGGACTTAGGAGGTCATCCAGGCCACACATGGCCTGAGCCAGTGACCCCAATCCTCAGTGGCACTGGGACAACTCCGCTCTGGTGCCAAGCTGCCCGGTGGCTGGCCTGGCTGGCCCCCGAAGCTGGGGGGTTATTGGGGGGTGGCAGGGTGGAAAGGAAATTGCTGGGAGAACTGGTCATGGGCAACCTGCCTATACCCTGGCTGTTCTCAGGGGCATCTCTGGGAGCCTGGCACCTTGCCCTGCAGAGACATGATGCCGGCAGGCCCCGGGTCTTGGCACCAGGCGAACCCCCAAACTGCAACAGCGGAAAAAATCACTCAGAGCAAGCCTTCTGCCCCACAGCGTTTGATGAATATCAGTTGATTTTTTTTTCTTTTATTTTTTTTTTTTTCATAATTCATTGCAAATGTTAAAAAGGAGGCTGTTTACAGCATATGGTAAGTCTTTTATTACCCAGCGTGAGTTTGGCTCAGTGAGGACTGTAGGCTTCAAATTTTTTTATTATTTATTTCCTTTTTTTACAGTTCTACAAATGATTTTCAGCCTGGTGCTTTCTCTCCACGGTCTTACTCATCACCGTGACAGCAATCCACATCACTGCTGTGGGCTGCTCTTTGGGAAGTGGGCACACGATGACACACCAAGAAAATAAAGAGCCAAACCTCATTTGGAGAGAAGCGATCAATCTTTGCACAAAGGGGATGACAAGGAGAAGGTGGGGACTGAAAAGGAGATCCCAGTTTCTGCGGGGAAGATGGAAAAATCTGCATTTTGATCCTGATTTTATTCTGATGATACACAGAAATGTCAGGGAGATCCTCCAGATGCTCTGTCGGGCTGCTCTGCAGCACTAAATTGTCCCCGATCGTCTTATTTGGGGTTGATTTTTAGCTAAGGCTTCACGCTGGTCCGGCGGCGGCTCAGGGCAGCGATTGTCCCTTGTCACCGCATTCCCCGTCCAGCCCCCAGTGGCCGTGGGCGATTTCC
>VXBJ01003227.1:291642-434390 GCA_013400055.1 Nycticryphes semicollaris | reverse complement strand
CTGAGGGGGGTCACAGGGAGGTTTTGGTGGTTGGGATTGGGTTGTCACCCTTCAGCATCTCCCCTCCTCCTGCTGCATCTACGGGTACGGGTTTTCAACAACACAGCACAAGCGTTGACTTCCTATCCCAAGTAGGAATGGGAAATTTCCTATTTAGAAAAGGAAGGAAGAAGGAAGAAATTATTGCCCCATCCTTGGAGGTGTTCAAGGCCAGGCTGGATGTGACTTTGAGCAATCTGGTCCAGGAGGAGGTGTCCCTGACAATGGCAGGGGGGCTGGAACCAGATGGTCTTAAAGGTTCCTTCCAGCCTAAACCGTTCTATGATTTCACACATCCAGAAGGGAAATTAAAGACTACCTGTAAAGTTAAAAATACAGTTCAGCAAAAAAGAAGAGGCACCCTAAAGAAAGGGCACTGGAGGTGAGGTGGATACAGGTGCAAAACCAGCCCAATGGATGCCCAGCCTTGCTGCAGGACAGAAGCTGATGGCGGAGAGGTTCTGCAACACCTTTTGCCACAACTTCTCTTCCAGTAACACAACAATATTAATACTTCCCAGTGGTGAGTATCAGGAAACTGTCCGGTACAATATGACATTATATTCTTTTTAAAAGGAAAAAGCAGAACTACTAGGTTTGGTCTCCAGGCAGGGTACACCATAACCTTATTCTCCTGTGTTCTCCTCCTGAGATACTTGAGTGCAAACACTAGATGAAGAGAGAGATAAATGCTTAAGAACAGTCTGTTGCAATTCTACATTCCCCTCTTTTGAGGAACTTAAAGGGCATGTAGTTAAAATTTTCATATTAGTGTTAAATATTAATTATTTGAATCAGTAATAAACATATTCAGACTGTCATAGAGAATGGAATTTTATAAACAGAGATAAGGCAAAAAAAAAAAGTATTGGCACAGCATTCTTCCATTCTATTTTTGGTCCAAAAGATCGATCTCTCCTCAGAGTCACTACAACAAACGCTGACAACAAATGCCACAGGTCATACCTTACTCTGTCTATGCTGAAAATCCCCATTAAATCATTAAGAATAAATAACTTCAAAGCAAGGGCTTTTTTTGGAAATTTTAACCCAAGCAATTTGAAAGTCAGTATGCAAGTTATATGAATAAATTTGGAAATAAATTTACAACAAACAAACACAGCTAAATGCTGGTATGCTTTTTTCTTCTGCCTGGGGTGGTAGACAGCACAGCAGCCCAATGTGGAATTTCTCTTTTTCCCTGGCTGATGCCCAGAAGACTGGACAGAGTTTCTCATTTATCAAGTTAATATGCTAAAGAAACTTGGTCTTTCCACTAGTTGCCCAGGTGGCACGTATTGAAGAACTGTTGCTTCCCTGTCTAATGGCTAAATGTCGGTGAGATGTGCTTGGACTCAAATTAAGCAGTGGAATGAAAATTAAAAAAAAAAAAAAAAAACCAGTACTAAAGTGATTCAACTCTCTTATAGTCAGACTGAGGTTGAGAGAAGTGGGGGTTGGTCTCTTCTCCCATGTCACAGGCGATGGGACAAGGGGAAATGGCCTCAAGTTGCACTAGGGGAGGTTCAGATTGGGTATCAGGAACAATTTTGACACGGAAAGGGTTATGAAGCCTTGGAATGGGCTGCCCAGGGAAGTGGTTGAGGCACCATCCCTGGAGGCATTTAAAAGATGGATTAACACAGTGCTCAGTGACATGGGTCACTGATGGGTTTTTTTATCAGATTTAGGTTGATGGTCGAACTAGGTGATCTGAAAGGTCCCTTCCAACCTAGACAATTCTACAAGTCCATGATTCTGTGACTGTACTATCTAAAACAGTAACGAATTTGAAGTTTTTTCACATGGTGGAGTTACTGAAAATGACTGTACAGCTCTGACTAAAAAGCTCTAGAGTATGTTCCCTTAGTGATATATTGAAGCAATTTCACACTGGTA
This sequence comes from Nycticryphes semicollaris, assembly GCA_013400055.1. Lineage (NCBI taxonomy): Eukaryota > Metazoa > Chordata > Aves > Charadriiformes > Rostratulidae > Nycticryphes > Nycticryphes semicollaris. The sequence goes on along the minus strand of VXBJ01003227.1, from coordinate 432,452 downwards.
CAATTGCACAACACACTTCATCTTCACTCCATAATATTTTATGAAGGTAAATCAGCAATAGATCTGGAACCTCCTTGGTCAGATATCCATGCCCATCAACCACTGGTAAGGAATAAAAACTTGAGGCAATTGAAGAAGAAAATGCAGCAATATCTAGAAGAAGCAGTAGTAATTAAAACACCTTTTTTCTTAATATTTTGGAAAAAAAATTTCAAATATTGTAGTTAATATCTTCTGCTCAAAATAATGGCAAATCTGCTTTTAATAAGGACGCTAAACTTGCTGATATTCCAGTTCCTTTCCACTTCCGGAAAAGAGACAGTATTTCTATGCCTAATTATTTTGCAACTATAAAAGGGGAAGGCAGTGTTTTGAAATAAGCTGATCAGCGAGTCTGGCTACTTTCTTTGCAACAGCTGACCTGCAGCCTCCCCCTCGACGATTTCCACTTATGTCTTATAACATTTTGGAGTTTCATAGCCTGTGACATCCATCCTGACCTACTCCATCAGTGCATCCAGGGTCAAGGCTGCGACCAAAGCCCCGGGGCTGTGCCTGTCTGCCCTGCAGCGAGGTATATTCTCAATTCAAACGGATGCTGGCATCATGCAAGAGCTGAAGCCCGCTGAGATTTGAAGCTCTCTTGCAGGTTCAGCTGAAGGGGCACCGTAAAGCAGGTTAGTGCAAGAACAAGGTTGCACCGGTAACCATAAGACAAACCAGAAAACGGAAAATGTCCAAATAAAGACAGGGCAGGACATGCCAGTACTGGTAGGCACATTTCTAACATCAGGGATAGTGTTTGTTTCCTGAGGCATGCATGTTAGAAGGACCTTTCTTGGTAATACTTTTGTGGGTGGATAAGAGTGGAAAATACCACCTTCTTTCTGTCGCAACAACATCCTCTGAAGTGATACAGTGCTGCAGCTCGTGGTTCAACACAGAGAGGAGAATTAATACAACCAAGCCATATTTACTTATGGAAATAAAAGCTGTAGGTTTCTCCCTCCTCCCCGCCCCATCCCTCCCACGCTGACAACGCCAAGTCCTTGCACTCTTCAGTCCCATCCTTAAGCCTTACAAGTAAACTTGGGGATGAAAAGTGTGCCTTTGTTCCCTGAAGAATCAAAGGGAACTATGATGTTCCTTTCTCATGCCAATCATTCTAACAATCATTAAGTCAGCACAATAGGTGCCGGGCTTTCATGTCCTTAGGGTTGGTGGCACATGCACAAAATATTACTGTTATTGTTTTTATTGCTATTTTTAGGCATGTTCTGTTAAGACTACAGCAAGCCTAAGAAAACAGCAGATGTTCAGTCAGTGGCTGTGACTGCTGAAAGGTCTCTCTTGGGAATCTCCTGCAAAGTCCCATGTGAGAGGGGTTAGGAGAGGCAGAAGTGCCAGGTGAGAGTCCCCAGAAGGAAAGGAAGAAGCAAGATAAGCTTCACTCTGGTCCCACTTCCCACCGTGTTTGTGCCACACTGGGGCCCTGTTGGTTTTGGTGGGACTAGAATAAAGCACCCTTAGCTGTTGTTGCAATTGAAAATAAAATACTGTAAACAAGATTACCAAAACATACTGACTCATTCTCAGGTGTTTTGGGAAAGCAGGGGTAGATTTCTTTAGTGCTCTTCCCTAGTGGCAAACCAAAAAGCTTATCTGAACTGGATTTTGATTTAATCTGATTTAATTTTTGTTTGTGTTTTATTATTGGCATGAAGGAAAATGTGGATCTGGAACCTTGAAGGTGTTCTGGAGTGTGTTAAGTTTGAAGATAGATGCTTATGAGTATTCATATCAGCAGAACGAAATCCTTAGTTCTAGTCAAGCCAACACAACAGTAAAAATAAAAATTACTCTTTCAAATGCATGTCCCATTCTTCTAGATTTATCTCATTTTACAAATGGAAAAACTGCAGTCCATTGTGGCTAAAAGATGCCAATAGTTGCAAAAGAAATCGCTGGGGAATAGAAATTATTTGTTTCAGGTTCTAGCTTGAAACATCTTCCTCTTAAACAACAAAAAAAAAAAGTTTGTGAAAAGAAAGAGATCATGAAGTTCAAATGACTGAGTCCCAAGTTAGTAATACGTACTCTCTAATTCCCACGTGTACATCATTGCATTTGATTCATCTGAGTAGTGAGATCTGTACATTGCAATACTTTGGCTGATCATCACATAATTTAGTTCCCAAAAGCCTGACATTGCAAATCCTCTGTTGACATCACAGAGCACCCAACCTGTGTAGTCCCTGAGGCATAAAAAAACAATGGAAACAGGTATTTCAATGTACCCTGTGAAAGTCAAGTCTTTGAGGTTAAGTGAAGGTCAAGAAAAGTATGAGAAAAAGCAAAAGCAAGACAGAACAAAGATATGCCCAGGTGTGCATTGCTGGAAGACCTGACTAAAGCATCTTAAGAACTTTCCTCATGGTCCTTGCTAGAAGTTTGGCACAGGCCTGAGGAATCCATCCCTGTTTTTCAAAAATACCTCAATGCTTGTTGTTAGGGGAGCCCACCTGTGTGTGTGGTCACTGCCACAGATCGTGAGAAATTCAGGCAGGCTGGATGAACTGAGGAGAGTTATTTGTTCTTTATGCTCATCATCAAGTTCTACTGTATTAATCTGAGGTACTTCATAGTCCGTGATAAAACATGTAATTTGACCAAATATTTTTTCACTCCCCACATATGCTGGGCATTTGTAGCCGGAACTTTCTACTTCGAAACATTATTTCCACACTCCACTCTATTTTGTACTGGTTTGGAAGTATCCATTGGCTGAACATAACAGAACAATGATGTCTGTCAAGCATAACCTCCTTGACTAGAAACAAAGGCAAGTGCTCAGCTATCACCAACAGTTAACTTGTAAATCAGTTAATGTGAGTCTGGAACACTGACGGACAGTTTAATGTCTCAAATTTCTTCACATAGTGTAGATGATCTGTGTATGGTAAAGTAATACTGATCTAGAAAATCAAGAAAACCTACCTTTCATTCTTTTAAAAAAATCACCCAGACAGGATACAGGTAACCACAAAATGGTAGCATGTGGTTGGCAGCTCTTTCTGGATGAATTACAGAACTAAAATGAAACAACCATAGGGTGAGCAATGAAACAGCAGCATAAGGTATAGCTGGTTGTATAGTCATCCATTTAATCCAGGAGTATTGTCAAGCCAGGCAAATCTCACATACTGAATGTTAGGTTCTTATAATTATGTCTCCTCATGTAATCATGTTGATTTTCTTCAACTCCTTCAATTAAAAGAAGAAAAGGAAAAAGAATAAAACCCCCACTTTGTCAGTGTAGCTCGTATTCTGGTGACCTCCTACATCTGGCCATAGAGTAGGGAAGAAGCCACAGAGAAGGAGAACATTCTTGTTGGACCTTGCTGGGTCTTCCCAAGAGAAATTATAGCTCAGTGCTACCCAGTCTCCAAAAAACAGCTCCTCACAGAAGCCCTTTGCTGTCCAGTTACTTGATGTACTGCAGACACACAGCAGCACAAAAGAAAATACATGAAGTCCTAAATGTCTCAGAAAGGAGATAAACAAATTGTTCATCACTTTTTGGTCATGGCTGGCTGCTGTGCTGTAAGCAGGATTTAGGACAGTACACTTCTGGTGAGTGGTAGCAGGTATCATTTTTTAATGTATCAGAAGACACCCAATAGACACATCTCAAATAAGAGATGGAGTAGAAAAGAGTTGCCCCAGCATTTGTTCAGATTTTGCACATCTGGCTATTCCTTTGACAGCTTCAGGTCTTTGACTTCTTGCAAAGCAGCAAGAAATCACTCCAGGTCAGTAAACAGAGAGCCATAACTCCTCAGCAATGACTTTCCAACACAGAGCTGCGCACAGACAGAGGTTATTTTAGAGCTACCTTTGGTATAGGTTTCAGGCAGACAAAATGTGGTCCACCACCCATGTCCTTACCTGATCAAATCTTCTGTCCAGTCCTGTGAGGACGTTCCTCATAAACTACTTTGCTTCACATTGACGGGAACTTTCCCAGCTCAGCCTCTCTTGGTTCTCTCAAACCATGTGAAACACTCCAGCAAAGTCAGGTTTTATGTTATGATACTACTATTTAGCCTAATTTTTCCCATTCATTGATGAAGTAAGTATGCATTTGTATCTCCAGTATATGAGGAGCGTCCTGAAACATGTACTCTTAGAGAGCTGGTACAATGGAAAGGTGCTGCAGCTCCCACTTTATGGACTGCGCAGAGAAACTAAAGCCCAGGTCTCTCAGGGTATGGAGAAACTTAACCTTTATCAATTTCCTTTGAGTCACACAGGAAGCTGTTGCTAAAAGAGAGGATCCAGAACCCAACCTAGCATCTTAATTACCGTCATCTTGCAGTTAATCTAATTATCCTTCCTATTTATACAGTACTTTTCAGTCAATCGCATGCAGTGGAATGCTAGGATGTAATTTTGGGAACACAGCAGCCAATTGCCAGGACATACCCACATTCATGGAGACCTATCAAGCTATTAAAATGCATTTTTTTAAATCAGAGACTGCCCTAGAAAAGGCTGCACTGTAATTTCCATGCACTGTCAGAACGGATCGATCAAGAGGAGCAGCTCAGGATCCTGGCCTACCATGAGAAACAAGGAAATAAACAGTTGTTCCTCTGCACTAATCAGCCACCCCTCCACAGGCAGCCAGCAATGCAACTGGGATACCTAAGGGCAACCTGCAAGAAGACTATTTATTATTAATGAAATTCAGCAGCCTCTAAGGTAAACAAGTGCTCCTCAGATGAAGACTCTGGAGTCAGGCCCCTTGCTTCCGTTTGGGACTCATTAAGCAAAGAAATAATCCAGTGGAAACGGCTGCTTTTACAAAACCAAAAGAGTCTCCTCTCCCTGAGACATATTTTGGAAGCCAGACACATATTTTCCATGACTTTATGTGATTTATTGCAGCATGCTGGCACTAAGCAAGAGGTTTTGATGCCGCATATATCTGATCCAAATTCTTCTCATAGAAACGATTTCTGATCTGTCATGTCTATCTCTAAGCTCAGAGGTCCCCGGGAGAATGACTTTGTTCAACACAAATATAAGTAGTACGGAAATGAAACCCTTCCTCTTGTAAACTGTTCTGCAGGTTGAGAGCCTCACACTGATTCACAGATCTCTAGTGTCAGACCTGCTTTGACATGCCGCTTCAGCATCACTCTTCACTAATTAGCACTACGTTCAATAAAAGGCACAATTTATCAGCTGACACTGTGAGAATACTTATAAAATTAAATTAGTCTCAGCATTGGTTAGAAGAAAAAAAAAAAAAAAAGAATACAGACAAATAGGCCATGGTAGTGAAGTTTCCCTCAAGTTTTCTCAAGAAAAGAACCCTACAGCACTGCAGGAAGTTACCCCTGCTTTCTTTGGGCTAAATGACATACAAATATAATTAAGTGGGTGAAGGCTGCAATGGAGAATTTTGATATTTTTACTGGAAGCAATGCTTAATGGCCTAGTAAAGGTCTAATAACATACAGAGCCATTCATCTCCAGGCCTCTGAGACAAAAATAGTCCAGACGCAGCCACCGTGAGGCTGTTATCTGGTGAACATCCAGTAAGACAAAAGTTGGATGTGTTCCAGATGCTTCCAAGTGAGCCTTGTGTGTAAATCTGGCAGTTATAAAACTATTTTCAGTTTCCATCCAGAAAGGTAACAAGGTGAAAGAGAAGTTCAAAGACCTCATCTGTGGTCTTGACAGACCCAGTGAGGGCTGCAGAGAAGATTGGCTGGGGAAGTAGAGAATTTAGGTTGGGAGGAGACGATGATTATTTGTCTCGGGTCCCGTGCACGCAGGTCATCATTCAAACTTTATGGAGCAAGCAAACCTGGCACTGGAACCAGGTTTAGGCAGGTTATATACAGGGTGACATGCAGCCCCAGAAGCACAGCTGGTGTCTGGCAAGATCGGGAGACAAGTTGTACAAACAACTGCAAAAGATGTTAAGAAGCTGTGACAAAGAAAAGAACTTCTTACAAACCGCTTATTTTCCGCTTTTTATGCAAACTTAAAAAGCTGCAACAATCACACTTTGACATTAAAACTTGTAATCTCCGGTTCCAGGGTGTTTCCTAGCAGGGATATTGTAGCTACAACTCAGACCAGTCTATTTGCACGCAGGAAACACCATCAGCAAAATGCTTCTCCAACACCTAGACCAGATTGTCCCACAACAATTGCACTGCATGTCCTTTCCCTTGCCATTGATGCACAAATTCACACAAGCAACCCAGGGAACAGGAGGGATTTATTTTTGTAGCTGTTAGGACTTGCCTCTCACATGAAGGAGATAATCTCCCAAGATTTGCTCCTGCGATGGGATATTCCAATCATTCCATGGATTTCAGGCTTAATCATGTCTGAGGTACAATTTTTTTTTTTTAAGCTGTTTTGAAATGCCAAGAGTGAGAGCTCTCAAAATTAACCACTTGTGGGACTAGTTGTGAAAGATTTGAACTCAGTCGATACTTTCCCATGCTGTTGCACAACAAAAAGCAATTGGACGGCCTCTTATCCCATTTGGAAGTATCATCAGAAAAGGGCTGGGAGGGGGCAAATCAACTTTGAATTTTGCAATGCATTTTAAGGCCTAACCAAACACCCACATGGACAATCTAGCACTCACTTCACCAACAGCATATGTCATGGGTAACATTTTCTATTCCTTTGTCTCTTCCGAACATAAGGGTTGCTTTGTTGGAGGGACGTTATGTGCTTTGGTTTACTGTCAGTCCATGGAGGGCCAGCTGAAGAAGCAGGATGAAGCATTTTCCTTTCGCCTCCAAGAACTTTGTGCTCACATCCTGGGTATTGTCTGAAGTGACATAGGGCCGTAGAGATACTCTAATGACATATATGTTCCTTGTATCAAACCAGTGAACAAAACCCACCACAACATGACTAAGCCAACAGGCTACATTTTAATTTTTTTTTTAAATTTAATAGGAGACAGTAGCAAAACCAGGTGATTTAATGGAGGAATTTGTAGAGTATGGCCAATGGTTGGACTTGATGATCCCAAGGGTCTCTTCCAACCTGAATGATTCTATGATTCTATGATTCTATACACCAAAAATATTTTCTGAAGCTGGCCATGGAGTTCTAGTTAGGCATTTCACAGTGAAACAAGAGAAACCAAGCAGCATGATCCTCACCTCAACAAATTTTACACCAAAAAGGTTTCATTGTCCTCAGCCTCAGATGTGGTGCTAATCTAATACACAGTTCACCTCTTAAGCTAAGTAAAAGGGGGAAAACGGGCAGAAGAAAACAGGGAAAGGATCTAAAACCCTCAAAAAAGTGCTCAAACCTGTTTTTTCTATTTTTATTTTTAATGAATAGGTAGATTTTTAAATGAAAGCTGCAGAAATATCTGGGGAGATTTAATTCCCTATCTTCAGACAAAGAACCTGTCCTTAGTTTTACAGACTTGACCTGGGAGGTTTCCCTCCTGCAACTATTTGCACAGGAAACGGTGTTGAGGAGTCACCCTACATGTTCAGGGAGAGGTTTGATTTTACACAAATGATTCATGACATTAAAGTGTTATGTTCTCTTTGGATGTTTGATGTTTGTGGTGACATAATTTTCATGTTTTGAAGTGTCATATCTTTTGTTTTTCCTTCTACCTGCTTGCTTTTGGGGTAGTCATCAGACAATGAAAATGTTCCTCTAAAGGAGTACTCTAAGTTCTCACAAAAAAAATACTCTAATTGTCCAGGCACTTGCACAGCCCAGCCCTGTTTATAATAACCTCAGGACCAACCTCTGTGCCAGAAATAGTTTATGAGGGAAACTGGAAGTGTTTAAGCCACTCTATAACTTGCACAAGGTCAATGTAAACATTCCACCTGGGCAAAGAGCAAGGGAGGACATGCCATTATAACCCTTGAACAAGTGACGCCAGAGCAAAAAAGCTGAATCCAGGACAGAAGAATGGCGTGATGGACTCCAAAGGTTTCTAAAACTAAGCATTTAGGAAGACACCCTAAATTCAAGACAGTCAGATGCCACTGACCGAACACAATTAGACCCCACCTTGATGCTCCAGCTTTGCATTACTGGTACTCGCCCCACAAGAAGTGTGACCCAGGGCTGTGACAAAGAAGTCCAAGTATGCAGGAAAAACTGCAGCGCAAGCTGCAACAAAGCCAAGGAGAGTCCTGGAGGATGTATTCCCCGGTGTCCCAGCTTCTCCCCATCTTGCCACCTTTTGATTTGGCCTCGCCAGCATGCTTGATGCTCTCAGAGATATCAGAATCTCAGCATTTTAGAGGGCTGGTCCAGTTCACATACCCATACTACTGAAACAGATTAATCCAGACCAATATTCCAATTCTGCACAAGCACAGATTAAAGTCAGTCCTCTTCAGCCATTTTCACAAACAACATTTGTTTCAAAAAGCCTGTTTTCAGTCTGAAATTTGAAACATGTAGGTGAGCTTGTTCCAAACCCTAGCTCTGATTAAAAGCAAAGCTTTCCTTCCATATCTTTTTACTTTAGATGAAGTAAAGTTGTTTTCTCATTCTTCAGATCTCCTAATCTTTCCCCTCTCACTCTCTAATTTTATCAACACAAATATTGCTTTGCAATGCTGTTTTGGCAGTGGTGAAATGCCATATGCTACCAAAAATACTAATTCATAATCTAAACATAAATATTCCAACCAAGCTTTCGCCTTCAGCCAAGGTAAAGAAATGGACAAACATACTCAGGCTTCAGTTTTTGAGCACTTCATTCACTGAACTTGAAATTAGTTGTACTTCACTTTTATGAAAAAATCAATACCCTCTGTTTCTGGCAGGTGCTGAACTTTTGGATCACTGCAGTAGACCATTAGAAATAATTCAGAAATAACCTCAGAAAGCAGAATGACGTTTCTTCGCTCCACAACCTCCTCTAGTTCATCTCCATCTTTGCAGATTATTTTTTTTGTGTGTGCGTTATTATTAGGAAAAAGAAAAGGAACTTCTTTTAGAAACAGCTGCATTTAGTCTTAGGATCGTGGGCTGAACACTTTGATGTGCGCAGATTTTGTACCCAGGTTTCGTAAAAAGACTTAAAAACAAAGCCAGAAATATTGTCAAAGTCATTATTTACTCATCAGCTCAACTTTTCTGCACTCTTAGCTTTTGCTGGTTGCATGTGCTTCTTTTCCAAGCCTGTCACATTCTTCCTACAGTGAAAGTAAGTCCCACATTGCACCCCCAAGGCTTCAAAAGGTATGTGTCCTTTGTGTCCAAGTATTGTCTATCTCACAATGGAGCTATTCCACGGAAGCAACGAGCAGACACTTCTCTCCCCCTCCAGCCTTTGTAGAACAAAGCACCGAGCTCCTCAGGAGTCAACTTTGTTGTTTTGCCGTTGTATAATGAGCTGTCATCCGGCCACAGGCGCCAGTGGCCACGGCCCCCCATACCAAAGCCAACAGTTCAAAAGCAGGACTGGGTTTATGCAGTTTAATTGGATGTGCCAAGTGTCTTTATTACAAGCCTTCTTACAATGTTTGCTGTTAACACTCAGAAAAGGACATGTACCTAGTCTAGGCAGGACACAGGGAGGAACAGAGGACATCTCTGGCAGCACCTCTCCCTTGCATTGACAGAAATATTCAGGTCCAGCATGAAAACTACCAAGAAAATACTTCAGCACGCTCTAATATTGATCTTCCCCGAACGTCAGGTGGGCTTACAACCAACAGTGTCTGCCACCGGCAATCTGGTCTTTGCCCCTTCTTTATATGCTTGGCAGTCACTTCCAAGGGGAGAAGAAAAACCTGTTTGCAGATAAACAATTTGTGGCCAAATAAGTCAGGCCAGATATGAGTTAAACTTAAAGTAATTATGAGGTTTTAATACTCTACGAGTGGCTGTTTACCTCCCTTTTGGACTCTTGCGAACAAAGCTGGTAAGGGGTCTGTAGAATAAGCCTTATGAGGAGAGGCTGAGGGAGCTGGGGGTGCTCAGCCTGGAGAAAAGGAGGCTGAGGGGAGACCTTCTCACTCTACAAGTACTGGAAAGGAGGTTGTAGAGAGGTGGGGGTCGGTCTCCTCTCCCAAGTCACAGCAGAACAAGAGGAAACGGCCTCAAGTTGCACCAGGGGAGGTTCAGATTGGGTATCAGGAAAAATGTTTACACTGAAAGGGTTATTAATCCTTGGAATGGGCTGCCCAGGGAAGCAGTGGAGGGACCATCCCTGGAGGGATTTAAAAGATGGATTGACATAGTGCTCAGTGACATGGTTTAGTGATGTTTTTTTATCAGTTAGGTTGACGCTTGGACTAGGTGATCTGAAAGGTCCCTTCCAACCTAGACAATTCTATTATTCTATAACACGACACAACATCCCATGCATTAAAAGTTCAGTAGAATTCCCTCTGCCAGAGATAACGAACTGCAAATATTACTGTGTTTTCAGTGATCTCACCATAGGAAGAGACGCTACTCATTGACATATTCTTCAAGGAATCAGAGTTAAAGGAGAAAAGTCTGGAACCACAACCAAATAGTTGCTGACAGCTAGACCAAACCCTTCTGGAAACCTGTCAGTTTTTTATTCTGCTGTCTATTGTGCAGGCACTACGGTAATAAGTGATTCAGATATATTCCTGATTAAATCCAAAAAAGATTACATACTTCATAATCATGATAGGCAAATGGACAAAATTATTTAAAAAGTAGCCTGTTCTTTCCTTTTTCTCAGAATACCTCTAAACATTTTGATTCCCAGTTTAAACATCCCAGCTCCAGCTAATCCTTTCAGAAATAAAATTGACACACCAAGCAATAATAGTCTTCAAATAAATGGAAAAGTTTTCCTTTTCTGTGAACCCATCGATTCATTCAACTTTCAAGTCTCCGCTCCAAACACGTTTCTTAGAACAAACCCTCTGCCACTGACATTTATGCTTGAACAGTCTATCATAACTACTGACAAGAACGGAATGAAAGTAAGAAGCTTGTTTGTACAGGAGAGAGAATGGTCTTGTGGTTAAGGTATTCTGCTTGTGACTGAAGACATATGGATTCTCTTCTTTATGCAGAGCCATGATTTCTGTGTGAGTTTGTACCAATCGTTTACCTCACCTCTTGTCTCAATTTTCCTTCCCATTACAATAACAGGCCTTTCAAACCACCACGGGACATCAGAAAACACATTCAGTAGTTTTAGTTGCATATGTGAGTAATTAGGTCACCATAAAGAGTGATATGTTGCAATTATCCACCTACACCAACTTTCTTAACCAAACCTTCCCTAAAGTATACATCTATACTAAGAGTGTTGGGCACGCAAACACCAGCTGAGCAAGAAGACCAAGACTTGTTAAGGTAAATAGATAGACACCACCCAAGGAAGGTAGCCCAAGGCAATGGGCAGCTGGATAGAAAACAAAGAGAATTCCTTTTTCATAAATGATCTCCTCCCCAGCAGCGCACAAACAGGCCTAAACTAGCTCTCTACAGCTCAAAAAAAAAACACCCTAGCCCAACCTTCCAGTCTTTTCTAGATGGCAACAGGCTCCCTTACAGGGATTACATGCTCTAACACAAGCCTATGTGCTACTGTGTGATAATTCCTTCTCTTTTCTTCAAAAGACTAAGGCACAAATCCCTAGTGAGCCTTTAAAAGAGTACACTTCATGCATTGTTATACCACCTCCTAACAGCAGCACACCGTTACCAAAGCACTGCCCAGCCAGTTACTTAATAAAATATGTCCTTCCCAGTACCAAATGGACAACAGGCTCCAATGATCAAGTTCTTGGAATCCTTTCCACCAAATACGCTTTGTCCAACCTGATAACCCTCCATCAACCAGTACAACTGTGACAAAATGGTGTCGATGGGTGGTAAAAGAGAAGGAAAGGGGGGCTGAGGTCTGTACCCCCAGTTGTCACACATTAAAACTTAATTAACTAAAACTTCACTTCTTCATGCGCTCTCCTGGCCATGAACAGGAGCATGAAGGAAGCACCCCTATACATGGTTGGGAGCACTTGATCTGACCCCACGTTGTTCATTAAAAGGTAAGCAAAACAGTCTTCAGAGAGCTGCTCTGTCTGCTTATCGTTGTACCAATCTCACCCACCATATTTTTAATCACTCTGATGTCTGCAACCATGTGCTGCATGCCCCTGGGCTCAGGAACCTTATCATGTTGTCGATCTGTATAGAACCATGCACACTCTCTATCTATAAATAACAGAAGTAATTATTACTAGTAAATAATATATACCAGCTCATTTAAAATGAATCATGTTCTCCAGTTGCCCTGGAGAATGAATAACATAGGCAAAGCTACAAGGCATCACTTTAAAATACTCCTTATATAATTATAATGAAATTGCATTAGGCTATGACTCATTCCTGCAAATGCAGGGTTCATTGAGGGTAATTAAAATAAGTCACTCTCTCTTCAAGGCAGTGACTCATAGGCTGCTGCCCATAACGGAGTGCAGTGAAGTCAGAGAGAAGCTCCTCTCTTCCCACTGAAAAAATAATAGCACTTTATTGAAGCAGTGGGTAGGCTCAGCTTGCCCTTCCCTGTAGTCCATTTAGCCAGCAGGTTTGGATTTTTTTCCCTATCCAAGAAGTTAAATTGACCACATATTAACTAATGGTCTCACTAAACTGTAGGGGAAAGTCAGGGGACTAAACACAACTAGGGTATACTGACATATCGTTTTGCAGAATAGTTACAGAATCACAGAATCACAGAATTATGTGGAAGGGACCTATGGAGATCATCCAGTCCAACCTCCTGACAAAGCAGATCCACCCAGTGCAGGTTGCACAGGAGGTGGGTTTGGAATGTGTCCAGAGAAGGAGACTCCACCACCTCTCTGGGCAGCCTCTTCCAGGCTCTGCCACCCTCAAAGTGAAGAAGTTTCTCCTCATGTTTGGATGGAACTTCCTGTGTTCAAGTTTGTCCTATTACCTCTTGTCCTGGGCACCACAGAATAAAGACTGGCTCCATCCTCCTGACACCCACCATTTAAGTATTTATAAGCGCTAAGACCCCCATCAGTCTTCTCCAGACTAAAAAGACCTTCCCTCAGCCTTTTCTCATCAGAGAGATGTGATAGTTCCCTCATCGTCTTTGTAGCCCTGTACTGTACCCTCTCCAGCAGGTCCCTGTCCTTCTTGAACTGGGGAGCTTGGAATTGGACACAATACTCCAGATAGGGCTTCTCCAGGGCAGAGCAGAGGGGAGGATTTAAAAAAATTATATTTATGTGTGGTGATGTAGCTGTTGTCTAATCGAAAGCTGCTAACAGTAAGGTTCCATACTTCATAATTATATATGGACCATTTCATGACCAAAGTCAAGTTGCAACCGAAACTGAACTAAGCTCACCCAAGAGTGAAGAAGACATTAAAAGTGTGGTGTTCCTTTGATACTATGGAAGAAATTACAGCAAGACAGGTGACGTCAGCCTCTGCACCCATGTGTATCTGCACAACAGCTGACAAGACTTTATATTCTCAAGTCTTTGTAAAAACTACGCACCTTAGCCAAGTCAGGTCGGAATAATTCATATAGTTTGGGAATTTGTTTGCCAAAATACAAAGTAACTGAAAAAAAATTAGTATAAAAGACAGTAGAAGTTAGCTGCACCACGCTCCCACACTCCAGCGCTAATGACAGCTCATAAGTAGGTCTTTGTTTATCTCTCACATGGGTTTCTGTGCTCTTACAGTTAGTGTTCTGTCTTTTCTCATATGCTGTGCTAAATGCACTTTATTGTTTGGAAGTATATTCTTTTTCATGAGCTTTTAATCTGTTTTGGTGTGGGAAAAGCCAGACATCAAATCATTTTGCATTGATATGCTTAACAGTATTTCCTATCAGAAGATTGCTGTCTACGTGATGAGAAATAACTTAGGGAAAGGAGTATGCTTTCAATACATAAATTAATCTAAAATCTACCAGTGCTGGGAAATACACTTCTTGGGGATACGCGATTAAGCCCACAGAATGTTAAAAGAATGCTTTCTCATTATAAACCCTTTTGCAATAACACAGATCATAATTGTAGGAACTGATCATAGTTCAGTATTAATTACCTGGTTTCTTTTCCTTAAAGCTTAGCACACCCAGTAAAACTTTTTTTTTGTGCAATGTCAATAATGGAGGACATGCAGCACTTAACCTGTTTTATGAGCCCAATCAGAATGAATTTGTTAAGGAAGCTACCAGAAATAATGAAGGAGTTGCAGAGTTCATGATGCCCAAGCCAGGTTAACCTAAAACCATGCTTTAAATACCCACCTTCTCTTCCAGGCTTCACTTGCACATTCCAAATAATGAGTGTTTGCTTCAAGGGGTAGCAAGGGGGACATTAATGCACCATCTCAACAAACCCCATTTGAATACAAAGTGTGATATTGCACGTTGGCCCCAGGCCCTAAGAAGCAGGGTGGAATTCATTTAGCAAGCTGGTTTTTAAAGCACTTTATATGCCAATTTATACATTTTCCTGGTTGGGAGCTGAGATTTTAACTGATAAAAGTAATCTGCTTTGGAATTTGTACCCAGGTTTGCAAATATTCATGATACATCACTAGATATAAGCCCACTTGTTTGAAAAAAAAAAAATACAAGTGTAAATTTGCATATTTATAATTCTACTGAATCTGTCTGGGATGGAGTTAACTTTTGTCAAAAAAGCCCATATAGATCTGTGTTTTGCATTTATGGCTTGAGTGGTGTTGGTAACACACCAGTGTTTTAGTTATTGCTTTGCACGCTGGCAAGGATGTTTCTCCAGCCATCCCCACCAAAGACCAATAGGCTGGGGGTAGGCAAGAGGATGGGAGGGGACCCCAACTGACCAAAGGAATTCTCCATACCATATGATGTCATTCTCAGCAATGAAAGTTGAGAGGAGTGTCAGGAGTGGGGGGAGAGTCAATGCATTTGTCTTCCAAAGCAACCACTACACANGATATAAGCCCACTTGTTTGAAAAAAAAAAAATACAAGTGTAAATTTGCATATTTATAATTCTACTGAATCTGTCTGGGATGGAGTTAACTTTTGTCAAAAAAGCCCATATAGATCTGTGTTTTGCATTTATGGCTTGAGTGGTGTTGGTAACACACCAGTGTTTTAGTTATTGCTTTGCACGCTGGCAAGGATGTTTCTCCAGCCATCCCCACCAAAGACCAATAGGCTGGGGGTAGGCAAGAGGATGGGAGGGGACCCCAACTGACCAAAGGAATTCTCCATACCATATGATGTCATTCTCAGCAATGAAAGTTGAGAGGAGTGTCAGGAGTGGGGGGAGAGTCAATGCATTTGTCTTCCAAAGCAACCACTACACATCCTGAGGGCCTGCTTCCCATGAAGTGACTGGACATCACCTACTGATGGGAAGTAGAGAATACATCTCCCCAGTTTGCTCTGTTTCTGTCTGCAGCCTTTGCTTTTCTCATTAAACTGCCTTTATCTGAACCCATGAGCTTGTGCATCCTATTTTCTCCCCTGACCTATTGTGTGAGAGAGCAACCTAGAATCATAGAATCATAGAATCATTCAGATTGGAAGAGACCCTTGGGATCATCAAGTCCAATCATCAGCCCTACCCTACAAAGTTCTCCCCTACACCATATCCTCCAACACCACATCTCAACGACTCTCAAACACATTCAGGGATGAGGACTCAACCCCCTCGCTGGGCAGCCAACTCCACAGTCTGACCACTCTTGCTGGGAAAAGTCCTTTCCTAATGCCCAGCCTAAACCTACCCTGTTGCAGCTTGAAGCCATTCCCTCTCGTTCTATCACTAATTCCCTGTGAGAAGAGACCAGCACCAACCTCTCTCCAATGTTCTTTCAAGTAGTTGTAGAGAGCGATGAGGTCTCCCCTCAGCCTCTTCTTCCTCCAACTAAACAGTCCCAGCTCCTTCAATTGCTCTTCATAAGATTTATTCTCCAGGCCCTTCACCAGATTCATTGCCCTCCTCTGCACTCACTCCAGCACCCTGAGGCTTGTAGCACTTGCAAGAGAGCTGTCTGTGTCAATCAGGCAAGGTCAAACCACCACAATAATATTCACTGACTTTTAGCCTCCTACACTTTGACTTGCCAGAGCTTTCAGTTCAGGTTGGAAGAACTGGAAGGTCTTCCATAGCTCATCATTGCATCTGTCTATTCTTCATGCTTCTTTCGTATGCTTTCTTATTCTTGTGGTTCAGGTCTTCATGTGATGGAAGTCACTGGAAGTGATGAAGTTGCACTGATCTATTAAACAGAAGCATCCCATTATCTTTGTGCCAGACCACTTTGCGCCGTGGTTCTCTTGTATAAAATGAGCATTTTGTTGCAAAGCTGTGAGTCATGGACACACAGCAGCACCCTGAAAATCAGCATCACAATGAATAAATCTTGTGGACTATTCCAGCAGAGAGGTAATAATTTTGTGATACAGAAATCCAAAAGATCACACGATAATCCTTAGCTGACTTGTTCGGTTGATTGTTGTGATAATTATCAGTGTTCTGGCAACTCTATCCAATGTCTCCTTCATATAAAATTAGTTCACTCCCTTTTTCCCCTCAGAAATCTTTTAAGAGCATAATTGGACAGAGCAAAGATGCTTACTAAAACATTTTCTGTTCTGTCCTCTTTTTGCAGGCACTTGCCTTAGCACTCTGAAAAAGAATTCAACATTTTTCACTAAAATGACTTCTAAATACAGAAAATCCATACTAGGGAACATCAGTCCCCTGATAAACAGGAAACCTTTGAAATGTGCTCTGTATTTCTGAAAGAAATAGTCTGAATTCCAGATTCTTGGCTTTCCTGAAAATATGCTGGGCTTCCCTCCTCTCATTCATGTCCTTTGTGAAAAACTCCCATTGCTTTGTCTCACCAGTGGAATTTCATTAGTACAGAAAAAGAACCACCAAAGCCGTTATTGCAGGACCAGGAACAAATGTGTATGAATTATGTGAGCTCATGCTCTAAAGAACTATATGAGATTGTTTCTATTATAAACATTATCCCATCTTTCCTACTCCTCCATTCCTATATATGCTTCTGATTTGCCTCAATATCAGCTCTGAAGGTAGAGACCGTGTCCCTGTGACATCTGTGGTGCTAATGGATGGAACTAGAACAACAGTGATTGCAATGCCACCGCTTGTAATACTCGTCCAGAAGACCTGGCAGCAAACCAAGCCTTGCTCATCACAGGTACAAAATTAGCTAAGACAGACATTAGCAAAAAGTAAATTCCTTTTATCGATATATCACTTCTATTGAGCAAAACTGGACACTCGGCTGTCTGAATTGTGTCTGATAACTGCATTTAGTGCTGTTCTTCGTGTTAACTAGTGTTACGCTGAATATTAGGACATGTTGGTCAATCTATATATGTCAAATTCCAAGGCAAAGTGTTTTGCTTCCAGCAGCAAAAGAAGACTCAAGGCTAGATCCACTCCAAATCACCACAAATGCAGTTTATGGAAGAGTATACCCTTTGAATTACTTGTTGTAGTACTTCAGGACAAACTGAAACCAGAAATTAAAGTTACTCTTGATTATCTATGCCTCATTTAATCCAATGAGATAAAGGCAGAAGTAGCATGTTCCCACTCTGAGTTGAGATACCAGTGATTTTTGAAAGGAATCAAGATTTTCTTTTCTCCAACTATGTTCATATAGTATGGGCAATGTTTTAATTGTTGTCATTATGAAGCAATGGTTTGATTTTCAGTGTAATATCATGGATATTGCTATACCTCAGACACTTGGGAAGCTGTTCACAAACTCAGTGGCCCAGTTGTTTAAAAGTTGTGCTTTAAATTGTTTCTGCATCACAGAAAGTATTTGCAGCCATGTTTTCAAATGGTGCAAGGAATGTTTGAAAGGCAGGCACATGAGCACTGAGGCACGTAATGAGGTTTGCTCCTGGGGATTTCAGGCAGTAGAGTTGCAACCCTCATTGTCACTTGGAAACACATGCCCACGTGAGGCCGAGATTGTTTATCACTTCTCTCTTTCTCTCACTCTTTGTGTCCCTCCTCTTTTTATATTTTTTTTTTTTTAATAATCAGAAAGATTCAAGGGAGGCAACAAGTATTTTTTGGTATAGGTGATTGGTTTGGCACAAGGATTTCTGAATAGGCTGGGTCTCTTCAGCTTGGGAAAGAGGCAACTCATGAGAACAGATGACACAAGGCTGCAGTATTACACAGTGTCTTGGGGAGAGTGTAGAGGCATCAGGTTTTCACCCCCTCTTAATAAAAAATCTGGGGCCAATCAAATGAAGGTGGTAGGAGCGAGGTTCATAACAATGAGGAATAACAATGGTTCTTTGAGCAGCAGGTGGTAGAACTGTGAGATTCACTGCCCAAAGATACCACAAAAACTACAGTTTAGCTGAGGTCTCCAGGAAACTGGATGAGTACATGGAAAAGAAACCTTTTATTCTGGATGCCCTATCAAAGAATTTTATATTTTTATTGCTGTTCCTGAAACACTTACTTATGTCCAGCGTTGAAGAAAAAAAAGGTACAGGGCTAGATGGATCCTTTATCTGATACTTTTGTGACTGTTATAATGCTTTTATGCTTTATTTTTTTGGGACTGGACTTCCTAGGAATTAAGACGCAAGCTCCTGTGCCCCTCAACTGGCAGAGTCCTTAAAAATGCTTCAGAAGCTCTTCATCAGCTTCAGGCAAAGCTGACAGCAGGGACAACATTTCTGAAACAGTAATAGTGTATGAGTTTTTTGAAAATCAGTGGCAGGAAGAAGAAGCAGATCCAAATTATTCACAGAATCACAGATTGGTTGAGGTGGGAAGTGACTTCTGGAGGTCATCTTGTTCAACCACTGCTCAAGCAGGGTCGCCTACAGGCAGTAGCCCAGGCTCTAGAAAAACTAAAAAAGACTTAAGACACCATCAGGCACCAGAGGAACAGTACAGAAGAGACACGAGGCGAAATATTTAATACATTTTACAGCTCATGGAATTCAGTTCTCACTGCAGAAATTTTACATTGAAATATTTTGGGGAACAGAGGTGATGGGAATTGTACTTTAATAATTTGAATTTTACTTTAGCAAGCTGAGTAGTTCTTAACATTCATATTTATCTCATTTCCTTGGCATAATTACACTATGGCCTATGACTACGATGTTATAAATAAACTCCAGCTATAAATGACTCATAGTTCTCAAATATAATATATAATATCAAATTATTAATGTAATACATGCACAATGCATTAACAATGCAGCAGAATCCTAATAATTGCTGTGTTTTGAATATATCTAAAAAACCACAGATCTGACCACAAAATACATTCCCACTGTGGTAGTGCAAAATGGCATGATGAACTTTATATAATCCTTATTGTCAGGTGCATGTGGAGCTTTCAAACACGACGCATCTGCCTTGGCCCACAAATTCTCTTCTTGCAAAGAAAGCAGAAGCCTTTCTCTTTGCTGCCATGGCCAGGATGTTGCTGCTTACCTAATACCCACTCAGCTTTCCTTCATTATAATTTAGAATTTTACTTTACAAGGCGCCTGGGGATATTTCAAGTACGAAGGGAACAATTTAAAAATCTCATTTTTATTCTCTGCCATGCCACAGGGCAAAAGTAATAGCCTTATGCAACGTTGCGCCACATTGCCCAGGCCGATGTGACGTTACACAACATGCGGTAGGTACTGAAAGAAGCAAAGGTTTTCAACATACACACAAAAAGCCCAAAAGGCAGGGGGCCTTTCAGTGCCCTGAATGAGCACAACAATATAGACCCTGCAAGAAACAAATCTGCCTTTCAGCTAAACTCATTCAGACAGAGATGTAGGACCAGGGCTCCTGTTGCGCTCCCTTTGCCCAAAAGCAACCAGGAAAAGTTTTATTAAATCTCCCAGCAAAAGCTACTGGACTTTGCATTATAATGTGAGGGTTTTTTCTTTTTTTTCCATCCAAGCCTACTATGTTCGTGAATCCACACGCCCTTTGATGATCATTTTTGTAATCTTCTATTTCTATTTCAGTCATGAAATTGGAATTGAAATTCAACGTCTGTCTGCACTCCTGTGGAAAAGTTAAAGGATGATCAAGAAGCAAGCTGTAATCTCTAAGAATAAAAAGGTCAATTCCAAACAGCTGCACGTTGTTCCCTGTATGGGTTAACTCACTGCTGATCAAGCGCGACAATCTAAGCTTCAGAGAATGACTTAACAATATTTAACCAGATTTGACCTGTTTCCTTGCTCTTTTGCACATGGCCAGATACTATTTAATTTTATACCTCAGTAAAAAGAAATCCTGTAGCACAATGAAAAGAATTTTCCATTATTAAATAAAACCCCTGACAAAGTACATGAGCATGAAGTACTACCTCTGTTAGTGCAGACACTAAGGTAGGGTCTGCTCAAGGAATGTACTGTTGCTGCACCAGGGAGCCAGATATGAGCATCTCTATGAATAAAGATCTAGAACTGTGTCCAGCTCTGGAGCCCTCGGCACAAGAAGGCCATGGACCTGTTGGAACAGCTCCAGAGGAGACCACAAGGATGATCAGGGGAATGGAACACCGCTCCTTTGAAGGCAGGATGAGAGAGTTGGGGTTGTTTAGACTTGAGAAGTCTCCAGGGAGACCTTATAGCCCCTTCCAGTACCTAAAGGGGGCCTACAAGAAAGCTGAGGAGGAATTATTTCCAAGGGCATGTAGGAATAAGATGAAGGGCAATGTTTTTGAACTAGAGCAGGGTAGGTTTAGGTTAGATCTTAGGAATAAGTTCTTTACAATGAGGGTGGTGAGACACTGGAACAGTTTGCCCAGAGAAATAGTGGAGACCCCATCCCTGGAGACATTCAAGGTCAAGCTTGATGAGGTTCTGAGCAATCTGATCTAGTGAAAGATGTCACTGCTCACTGCATAGGGGTTGGATTAGATGGCCTTTAAAAGGCCTTTAAAGCTCTTTCCAACCCAACATATTTATGATTCCATGATTTTATGATTCTCTCTGGAAACAATAATACCACAATAGTTTTCTAAAAATCCTACTTTGCACACTCTTGGGAGAAAAAAACGAAAATATTTGAAAGACAAATCTCAAGCCCAGAGTAGACTGTGTTATGAAGCACACAGCCTCCACCAAGTATTTGCATTAACCATTAATGCAGTCATGGTGTAAGAAAAAAACAGGAGCACATCTGGCTGATGTTCTCATGGGAGCTTTGCATGCTCAGATATTGTAGCTGCCAGTTCTCTCTGCTTTTTACATCTTAACTGCTCAGTTACTGGTAAAATAAATCTTCACTACACTGGGTATTTTATAGTTAATACTCTATTTTTAATCTTCTTTTGAACATTCAATAATTCTGCCAGCTACCTTCTGATAACTGCATACTTTTTCCACACTACAATCTTTAGAGCTGAGTATAAAAAAGTCTGGACATAACTGAGAAAAAAATGTCTAACAGTGACTATTCAAGTCATCATTTTGCTATTAAAATCAGAATTTAAACTCTGTTCTTACAAAACTGATGTAAGCTATAAGAATATGCTGGATTCTGATCCCCTAGTGAAGGGTGTAATCAATCAGTTATAAAGCGATCGTTTTTCAATGTTGTTTTTCAGATGGATGATAATAAAAAGAAAGTAAAAGTAAAACACAAGCAACAGCTACTGATAGACAAGTTAAGGAAAGCAAAAATAAAAAGTAAAGCCATTTGAAATCTGTGCTTCCTCTTTCTTGGCACCCCGATACCATGCAAAACAGAGCAACAGAACAGCAGTAAATCTTTATGAGCAAGGTTGAAGGAACCACATGAATATTCATCCAACTAGCCAATCTAATTAGCATGTCCATTGAATTTCCAAAGTTAACTTGTTCAGGTTTCTTCCTTGAGGTCTTGAGGAAGATTTTCACATTATAACTTCAAGGGTAACATTTATAGCAATAGTGAACAAGCATTTTCCAGCAATATTGAATCACGAAGGATTACCAGGGAATGAAGGTAAAAGGAAGCCAAGTCTAGAGAGTCCAGGAAGGAAGTTATGAAACCTTCTGTAAAGATATTTCTTCTCTTAAAAAACTGGTGCATTGCAGGTTTTTAAGGATATTTCCCTTTCCCTAACCATAAAGAAAGATGTCCTGATGATGACAGCCAGAAGAGCTCCTAAAAGTGGTATGAAAAGTTTTCTTTTTCTGCACTGCTCTCAGAAGCCAATCCCATTTTGCCCATATTCTAGGATATTAATTCATAAACAATTGTGAAAAGCAGCTGATTTCTGAGACTTTTTCTTTCAAAAGAAATATTTTAAATTATTTGCAAAATTTTAGGTTTGGCTAGAGGTTTGGTTTTGGGGTTTTTTTTTTGAGAGATGCTGGAGCTTTAACACAAAATTCTCAATTAATCTGAATTAGACTAATAGAGATTATTTTCCGAGTCAGAGGAAAGTCACACAAGTAGACATAAGTATACATAACCAAGAGCAGAGTTATTGTTAGATACCCAGTCTGCTTACACACTTCAGTGCTAAGGGACATTGTAAGTAAGTGGACTATAAATAAGTATTACAAGTATATGGTTAAATAAAAACTCATCTAAAATTTATCACTTCAGTGAAGCCAGATGACAATGTCCAGCGGCTGCCACAAATGCGAGCTCAGTTGATCATTTCACTTGTAAACCATTAAAAAACTGCTTTTCCTTTATGTTATATTTAAACTAAGCCAAACCAGCAGTGCCATAACAGAGTGTACCTGAGGCTGATGGACTCAGTTTGATGGATGGCTCAAAGTCATCACAATTTGCAGGTAAATACCACTGCAAAGTATAACAACTGATTAATGACAGCTCTCTCTTTCATGTCCCGATACGGGAATTCATCTGAACTCCAAGTTCCAGAGCAGAGAGTAGAGAAAGGTGATGTACGGATTCAAGTGACTGAAAAACAGGTTGGAAGGAAACTGAAGACATCACTGGTCCATTCTGCTTTTCAGGGCAGGGCAGGTGTACCGCACGTAGCTTGTTCCCCTGAGCCTTTCCCTGAGGGGCTCCCAGGGATCTCCTGGCAATTCCAGCCATTCCCCACCTCATCTGCTCCAGCGCTTCACTATTATGTTAAAGGAAAAAAGAAAAAAGGGAATATATTAGTCCCTGCAGAGAAGAGCTATTAGTTTCATACAGGTTCATATATTCTCAGTGTCTGCGGATAAATCACACTACACAGTCTAAGTTTTCACAGTATCACGATCTAAGCTAGAAAACATCTCTTTTTTTTTCCAAAGAAAAGAAAAATGTTAGATCCTGAGGTGTTTCCAGCATATAGGCAAAAGTTTTCACATGGATCTCTACTATTCTGTCACAGATAAGAGAAAAATAGAAATTGGGTCCCTTGATTCAAGAAGGACAGGGAACTGATTGAGAGAGTCCAGGGCAGGGCTACAAAGATGAAGGGAGTGGAGCATCTCCCAGAGGAGGAAAGGCTGAGGGAGCTGGGTCTCTTCAGCTTGGAGGAGACTGAGGGGTGACCTCATGAATGTTTATAAATATGGAAAGGGTGAGTGTCAGGAGGATGGAGTCAGGCTCTTCTCAGTGACAGGCAATGATAGGACAAGGGGCAATGGGTGAAAGCTGGAAAACAAGAGGTTCCACTTAATTATGAGAAAAAACTTCTTCCCAGTGAGGGTGAGGGAACACTGGAAGGGGCTGCCCAGAGAGGTTGTGGAGTCTCCTTCTCTGGAGACATTCAAAACCCACCTGGACGCATTCCTGTGTGACCTGCTCTGGGTGTTCCTGCTCCGGCAGGGGGATTGGACTGGATGATCTTTCAAGGTCCCTTCCAATCTCTGACATTCTGTGATTCTATGTGAAAATAACCTCAGCAGTAGTCATGTCATGCTGTGTCCAGGTACAGACATCTTGTTAAAGTGATTCTGAGTCAGAGCAACACTTGTGCACAAGAAAGACACTCTATCTGGTCTTTTTGTTCAGAAAACTATGAAAGAAGCTAAGGCTGGTCTGAACAGAGGCTCTTCTCTGCAGAAAGGGAGGTTATCCTTAATAAATAGCAAAATACTGGGAGCACAAGTGAGAAGAAACGTGAAGTGCTGAGAAAAAAGGGTAACACAGGACAGGGGAGAACCACCTAGGATACTGTGGATCCAGTTTCACACTAACAACATTCTATAAATGAGGATATGAATACGTCGTGTTCCCTCTTGATATCATTTGCTGTCCTGATTATCTTTAGTTATAGGCTGCATGAATTATGCAGGTACCTAGGTAGGCCATGCAATTATAGCTGCAAAGATAAAAGCAATGACAAAAAGCTTGCTATTTTTTTTCAATTATTATTTCCATCTCACTCTCCATTTATTGCAATAAACGAGGTGACAACTGAATCCTATACAAACTAGGGTTGAAAAATCTCCCAATACAAAAGCAAGACAGGCCCCAATCCAACAAGGCAGTTACTTATGAGGCTTGACTGCAAGAGCACGGATAGTCCCACCGAAGCTGGAGCGACTGCTTGAGTGATGATACTGCTTAGTCCTGGGGCCTTTATGGGATGTGAAATGTGTCTTTGCCGCTACCAGATGAAAAACACTAAATCATACCCAATGCTACCCATA
This sequence comes from Nycticryphes semicollaris, assembly GCA_013400055.1. Taxonomy (NCBI): domain Eukaryota; kingdom Metazoa; phylum Chordata; class Aves; order Charadriiformes; family Rostratulidae; genus Nycticryphes; species Nycticryphes semicollaris. The sequence goes on along the minus strand of VXBJ01003227.1, from coordinate 407,786 downwards.
TACACACTGCATTATTGTAGTGTACTGTAAATAGCTTGGCCACACACCCTGTTTGCTTCCAAAGGTTGGTCCTTGTCACTAGAAGACACCAGAGGGCTGCTAAACCAAGACGTACCACTGCATCCCATACAAGCCAGTGATGGACGGCTTTCATTTCAGTTAAATCCCATCTTGTGCCTACCGTAGCAAGAACCGTTCCACTGCTCCCAGTGACAAAGGGACTGCAGACACCATATCACATTAATTAAAGATTTATAGTAGTGTAAATAATTAACACTCCTCCTTTCCACTGAGCACAAAAGTCATGCTTGGATACAAAAGCAGCATTAAGCTCGTATGAGGTGGCTGAAGCCAATTCATCTATGATACGTCTCAGAAGCCTCACGTCCTCTCTCAAAAGAAGAATGTTTTTTTGATGTGTCAGGATATATTGGATATAAAGTGATATATTACATATTTAGTTCTTCTTTCAAAGGAAAAAAAAAAAGATATCCCCTGTTTCAGAACTGCTTGATAAAACCAGTCTGTCTTGTGCACTGAATTTAGGCTCAACAGAGATATGTGCTGAGCTCTTCAAGTATTGGAGACTATACCATTCCTCTAGGCCTCACACCAGCAATCTTGTTGCCAACTGGAAACTTTATAACAGAAGATTTTTTTTTTTTTCTCCTTTTGGAATTTTAGGAGCTACTATATTAGGTACCACTATTTTTCCCAAGCATTTTTCCACCTGCCAAAATCACAGCCATGAGTTTTGCATGTAAAGTCTTGAGCAGTGCTTACCACAAATGGATGACTTAATTCTGAGGCATGCATTGCTAAGTCCCCACTTGAAAAACTTCTTTTTTCTCTCATTTTCTTTGTATCCTAATAGGATGGCTTTAAAACCCTTTCGATTACACAGTGTGTTTTCAAAGCATGGTTCCAAAAGCGCAATGTATGCCCAAATGAAAATGTTAAGGTTGCAAAGACCGGTGCTCAGAAAGGATAAAGAAGCACCAGAAGTAAGGACTTTGTAAATTTAATATAATCCATTGAAAATATGCATTATTATAAAGTCATTAGCTGCTTGGTCGCTTGCTTTGTATTTACAGGCCTTTTCCTTTGGTCACTGCACAGAACAGAGTTGTTCTGTCTAGAACGAAATGTGCAATGACACAGGCTGATGTCTGCAGTTTCTCTGCCTCCGCTGCTGCAGAAGCTGGAGCTTGAAAGGTGAAAAAAAATTTGACTAAAGTTAAAATTTCTGTCTCCTAGGGAATTTCAATGTTCTCTTCTTCAGGTGTTTCAAGTTACAATTACAAAACAAAATAACAGTATTTCCAGCAAGGTGGAAATTCTGATGAGGTTTTTTCCTGTGGAAAGGAAAAAGGCAGGTAATTTGTTTCAGAAAAAGGTTTTTTCCTGTGTAAAGGAAAAAGGCAGGTAATTTGTTGCTGAAACAGGTTTAGAGCTCTTGCAAGTTTCCAGCTTCTCAAGCGACAGAGAAAAAAAAATATGCCTCGAAGCTTCTCACACACTAGTAGTGGGAAAATCATAGTAGCAAAGAATGGTTTGGGTCAGATGCCTGCAGCCTCCCCATGGGGTGGAAGCTTTGTGGGATGGGACAACCTCTTGGCCACCACTATCCCCTGCCAGGACCAGCCTTCAAGGGTCCCCCTTCCAACTCCGTTGGGCCCACCAACTGGTCCAGGCCACCAGGTGGCACATCACTGGCTTCCAAGGAAACCCCTACTTTGACTTCCCTAGCCAGCTTATTTCCCCCAAAACACAATTGCCTGCCCTCCCCACTGCCGCTGGTGTGTTAGGAATGCCTGAGAAGAGCTAAGGGATTTCTCTTGGCTTCATCCTCGGGAAAGACTGGTTTGGGTTGACATATCCTCACCTCCAAGACCATCACTTCAAGGAAGATGTGCTGCCTTCAACAAGTGCACTTGAATACTCAAGGAGGGCAGTGGGACCAGTGGGCAGGTGTTCCCTGTGCTTTAGTAGCCTTGGGTCATGGTCTCACCCTGGCTATAACACATGGTTTGATGAGGAAACATGTCCACGCTGACCTGTACTTGACGCCAGGCAAAAGGAAAGGTCCCTGTGCTTCTGTGGGGCCAGAGAGAAGGAGGAAGCCCCATTCTTGGGGTCAAGGGGATCTGCCCAGGGTGCCAGGAAGACATGCTAACTGGTGGAGGCGATGTGGAGGCAGTGTTGTCCCAGGCCATCCCTTCTTCCACAGAAGGCATTGAGCATTCTTGTACCTGGGCCAGCATCTCTGTGCCAAAATCTGCCTCATGAATAAACCTCCAGGCCTTTCTCCTCCACCGGTTTCATTCCACAATCATTTTTTTTTACAGACAGGGAAACAATATTTCTGTGAGAGTCTATTTGTAATATGTCTTTGTTTTTTTTTTTTCTTTTCTCTCCTTCTTTCTTTCTCACAGCAGTGGGACGTGACCCATGGTCGCTGGCAGCCACATGCCCAGGGAGCCTGGAACACACCGAATGGGTCTCGGAGTATCCAGGGGTCATATTCATTTCTCTTGAGACTTTCTTAAGGACATTCGATTCCTGTGACATGAAACTAGTTACTAAACAACAAAGATTCAAAGATTAGAATTACAGTTTCTGACCAGGCCATGGCCAGGCCATGAGGGGGAGGAGGAAGACAATAACGTCAAAGGATGCTGAGCCTGCAAGTGCCCATGAAAAGACTAATTATTCATCAGGATTTTGAGCTGAAAAGTTAAACTCAACTATTTTCTGTGGCTGATATTGGTGTTCTTTGCTGCACCACCGATGACGACGCAATATACAATGCTGTCTTGCTATCGCCAGCTCACATCAGCTTGTCCATGGTGATAAAAAGCCCAGGTGCTAATTTGCTGCAACAAGACTTTATCAGTGCTTTACTGGTGGAAGAGGGTGAAGATTAAATACCTGCTAAGGAGAGGCTTTCCCTGTTCCCCTCAGACAAGAAGAAGTGTAGGCAGAGAAGAATCTGAGAGATAGCAATTAAGATTGGGGTGAATGAGTGCATTTCATAACTTCTTATACTGGGAACGTTTGCAATCTAAATCACAGCCCTAAATCCTAGAGAACTAGGCAGCAGCCACAAAAGGGTCAGCTTTTAGAGGGTTCTGCTTTTGAATACAGCCTCCCAGCCTGTCAGTCGATGAGAAGGACAGTAATGCAGTAAAATAACCTCAAATTGTGGCATATCCTCAATCTATCCTTCTACAAAGTGCTCAAACATTCATATAATGATGAAAAATGCCTGTAAGCTCATTTTAGTTATCTGCAGTGAAAGTTCAGGTGTTTGAAATGCTTGTTTTTCAGACACACATTCACTGAATCTCTGCCTTTAAACACAGCAGACAATCCCAGCACTTCTTGAAAGCGTCTCAAAAAAGCTTTATGAATGTACAGATTAATCAGAGTCTTCCCCTAAAGAGAGGAGAGGAACTTTAGGAGCATTCAGAAGAAGAAAAGACTTGAGGATTTTGCATTTTAAGCTTTTAGAGCACATATGAAAAAGTAGCTGTGCCAAGAAGGCTGGGAAACCCCACTCCCAGGGTTTCGCAGAGACCCTCTGAATTCAGCTAGTACCTTCTGAAAGCTGTGAATCAGCTCTGACCATAGAATCACCTAGGTTGGAAGGCACCTTTAAGATCATCGAGTCCCACCACCACACAAAGCCCCAACAAAGAGCAGGATCGTGCCTGCATCTGATTGCTTGTTGCCTGCCCACTTACATTTCTGTGTCTTCAAAAACTTGTTCTCCCACTACGTTCTGCTGCCTCTTTACCCTGTGCTCGGGACAGTGAGGAAGCAGCTTTGAGAAGGTATGAAAACAAGAGCTACAGACTGTGACTAGGACCTCCTTGTTCTTGTACATGTGCTTCATCTCAGCCACCAAACACCATCATACCCAGACCATTTCTTAAAAAACTCATCAGTCAGTACCGAAAAGGAATTTTTTTTTACCTGCAAAATATATTCCTAGCAATTCCTAAATAGAATTAGGGGTATCAGAAATTATGCAAGGAACCTGTTGACGATTCTGAGGGTAATCATCCATGCTGAGGACATCTGAATAACTTGAATAATTTGTGGCTGCACGTATCGTTCACTTAAACTTAAATCATTCACTTAAAAAGCTCTGTATTTTATCTTTTACTTGACACGGCCAAAAATACCTCCAAGCTGGTCAAACACATTTTCAGAGAAAACTAATTAGCTAAAAAAAAAAAAATAAAATGCACTTCTCTACAGAGATATAGTGCCTCCTCTTTCTCTTCATCTGAGAGGTGAATAAAAATAATTAAAGCAATGGAGATATTTGAATGAGATGGCAACAGCCTGAAGTCCTTCCATATGAATTACCACCATCCATAGTGCCAAAAATTCCCTCAAAGGAGCCATAAGCGCTGATGGCAAGGACTGAGGGATATCTTACTGCTTGGAGTCAGTTTTAAATTTTCATCCATGGGTGGTTAAAGTTCCCATCAGACCAGCAGTTTTCTCTGGCTCACTGATCAGGAAAACAGAACTGGCTGGCTCTCCCACTAATGAAGGATTAGGATTTCATCCTGCAGGCACCCACCATCCTCTTCCTTCACTACCATTCATTTTGCAGGTTCATTGATTTATTAGCACTAACAGAAGAGATAGAGTCAAGCAGCCCTCCTGTATCATCACTTTGTTATTTAACTCTTGATGACACTTCAGAGCCCTTTGAATTACAGAAAGGAGAGAAGCTCTTCCAAGAGGTTATCATGGAGACATACGTGATTGACAGCCCGTTCCTGTCTCACTTCATGCTTTTTGGGTTTGAGAACACATTGATCTTGTGATCCCTCGTGGTTCTCAGTTAAGGACATGACTTTGGTGCATCTTTCCTGAAACTTATTTCCCATCTCTTGTATCATCTTCATTTTCTTGACAGTTTGAAAGATTCTTCAGACATGAAGTTAAGAAAATGCCCCGTCTTTTTGTTGTAATCAAATTCTCATCCCAGTTCTACCGATTCAAATTCGTCATCTCTCTCCTATTTCATATCACATCAGTGAGTGTGGCTTTCTGTGAAAAGATGCTATTGTGCCCAAAATACACACCCCTCCATGCACCTCAGCATCTCTCATAAAGCTATCCCCTTTTCTCTTGTCTTTCATTTCCAACCACGGGCAAGCTACCCCAAACATCGCTCCTTAACAAAAATTAATTGTGATCACAATGTCTTTGTCATTAAGTATGTATAAGACGTTGCTCAGGGGGAATTTCACCCAACTTCAGTGCTTTGCTCTGCACGTAGTTAAGTATTACTGAATAAAAGTATGCACTGTCTTATCTTGACTAGGGTGGTGTGCTGAGAGCAAAGCAGAGATTTGCTATATTTGGGATGCAGAACAGGCCTTTTATGTTCAAGCTGCCGCTGTTGATACTTGGAGCTGTACCAGTTGTGCTGTTTCTAATTTGGATAATAACAAGCACAGGGGATTATTGAATGCAGCCACAGGGTCTATATTTTTGCTCTGACACCTTTTCCTCCATGACCCTAGCCCCCGCCAGCCCCCCGCATCCCATACCCCCCCTCCCTCCAAGAGTCAGACTAAGATGCTTCCATTAGATAAGGCAGGAAAAGACATTCCAATTTTAGGAGCCAGCATATTTCTCTTACGTGAAATAGAAACCATACCTTGGATGTGATACAAGAGTAACTAGGTCATTAAATAACCTGGCAACTTACCCAAAGGACACAGGGGAAGTTTTTATGTAAACATTTCATTTCAATAGCGAACAGCCCTATTAGGCCCCTAACATGCACTTTGCATAATCATCGGATAATGCCCAGTTTCTCTCCTATTTCATGGCTTTATTAAAACTCTCCTTGTCACCTATTATCCTCTCAGTATATGCCTGCCTTGCCTCACAACATTGTGTTGTGTAACCACTAGACAGATTGCCCTGTTTTACAAACTGAGCTTCACTGTAAGCTAACAGGCAGATGCTAAATTAAGTTTGTAATAAAGCCACGTCCATCGCAGATCACCTTGGTTTTTAACTGTTGATGAACGGGAACTTACTTCACAAATGCTTTGCTTTTTTCGCTTTTTCGCTGTGCCAAGACACTGAGAATAGCAGCATTCATGCATCAAATGCATTATAGCATTGGGAGACTCTGGCCTCCACTTTATTATTTTAATCATCATTCTACTTTGCATTTTTGGCTGCGTTTTATTCTCTGTAGCATGAGATTCTAGTAGGTTCTTGTGATGAGAGGTCAAACTAAATGAAAATGGCCCTGCTGGTTCTGTCAACTGAATTCAAACATTACTGTGAAGCTTTAGAGCAATAATACCTTTCGTGCTACTATATTCTGTAAGCAATTCCAGTGGAATCCCTGTTCTGAGTGGTTTATTATAGCTCAACCATAAAAATGTGCTTTGGGCTGAAAGTGGATTTATAAGATTTCTGCCCAGGAGCATTTGCTTTGTAAAATTTAATTTAAATCAGCTTAGCTATTATTTTTTTTTAAAAGGCTGACGAATAAAAGCAAAAATAGATTATTGATCTTTTTTCTTAGCAGAAAACCCCTCACTTTTATTTCTATAACAAGTAGACATCATTCTTGCTCTTCATGCATGTATGTAATTCTATCATCTTTAGGGAAGCTGTGGGGAGGGCCATGAGAGCAAAAACTAGTCTTCCTTATAATAAATGAAATCTGGAGGCTGTCTGGCCAACTGTTTGGACTAGGATTTTCTATTGGGTACAGGGAAACATAGAAACAGATATTATTATTATTCGGGAAAAAAGAAAAAGTGTGTACTGCACGCAAGCTACTATTCACAACAGTTAACAGCAGAGAGTTCTATGAAATGGCAATAGGAAAAATCTTGTTCAGTTCAGTACAACTCAGTTCACAGACCCACTATTACTCTTGGAATTCCTGGACATAACTTTTTTTCTGCTCCGACAGGTGGCTTGCACAGAATTTTACAGGGTTTTTTTCTCCATTTTCCATTATTTCCAACCATCTGGACATACATCACACTGAGAACTCCCAGACAAAAGTACATCAACTGTTTCACACGTTACTGGTGGGTTAACAACCTGGAGTGATTCTTCCTGCAGTTTTTAGGTGGTATTTATAACTGGGTATGGTGTTTTGTGTCATGGTGACATTTACATAAAGGCTAGAAAATCTGCACCTTCTGGCATAAAGGGATCTGGAACAATGAAAAGAATAACCAGTAAGTCTGGTTATCTAAAAGTTTTATCATCACCGCTGCATCTTTGGATGGATGAATGCAAAACACAACTACATTGATTTGGTTCAAAGTCAAAAACATTAATTTCAGTTTGACATAAAATATCATGTATTAGGGTTGGGGTTTTTTAAGTACATTTACTGCGAACTATTTAACTTCGTTTTACTTGGGTGAGATTTTTCTGACCAGTATCTCCTCTTTCCCACTCAGTCCTATCTAAGAGCACCATTGACTTACAGAATAGTACTCCATCAAACATACCGCAGTTCCTCTGACAATATTGAAGCTCATGACGGGGACATTGCTTATGAAGAACGACAGCCATAGCTGTGGTCCATCTTCAGATTTTGTTCCCTTGAAGGCCACTTTGATAACATGTCAGAGGTCATGTAATCGTTGAGCGGAGTAGATTGAAATGAGCAGCTCATCAGACTGGGCTCTGCTGTTGCATCTGAGTCAGCAGACAAACTGCTCAGCAAGTAACAAGGGGTTTGGAAATGTAGGAGTGACATTGCTCATGGAAACTAGGAAAAAACCTGTCTGGTGACAGTGCATGGGACATATAGGGGCCTCGTCAGTTGAGAGGGAACATGCTTTCCACTAACTTCTGTTTCAACGTAGTTGAAGATGGAGAATTTTTAGATGTCTCCTTCAGAGAGTAATTGTCATGTGCCCCATGTTTTGGGCACTATACTTCCAAACATTTGTTTGTGGAAGTTTTCCTTTTCCCTTCCCTTCCCTTCCCTTCCCTTACCTTCACTTCCCCTCCATCCCCCACTCANNCCCTTCCCTTCCCTTCCCTTCCCTTCCCTTCCCTTCCCTTCCCACCATAACAGACAAAATTAATCCAAACATGGAAAGCTGTCTACAATGAAAAGATCACCTAAAGTAAATGAATGAAACCCCATGGTGGACAGCCACTCTTACCTTTGATTCTTTCAGCGGTTTAGCTGTTGACGAGCAACTTCCAGGAAAAACAAGATGAATTATAATAAAGCAGGTGGAAAATAGCATAGACTGAAACCCAAATGCTTTTAAAAAGAACTAGGGAATGAGCGTAAGTAAATAAATGATATCAAAAGAGCCTAATGAGTTTCAGGAACATCAAGTTAAGAATATCTTGAAAAGCTATTTTAATATGTAATGGATTGTTACAGTCAGCATCATATACCCATATATATGCAAATACACAGACATACACACATATATACATATATATGAATAATCCTGATGCTATTTTAATCTTAAATTCATCTCAGATTTTAATACTGCCAGGTGTTCAAGACAATTAATCAGTATGCTGTCTGCAGCTGATACATATCCTGGGGTAGGAAGGAAGGAATCTAAAGGCACCTGCCTTCCTACCGTGTGCTCAGAGGCTCTGTTCGCTGTACGAGGCAGTACAACAAGTACTGACCAAGGTGACTCAGACAAGCAGCAGCAGCAGTCAGTGGACAGGAGTCAATGCTACATGTCAAAGATGCTGCAGTTGCATCATTAGATCCTGCAGCTGGATCCAAACATCTGCCTTCTACATATAGAGTAGATTTCATAGTAGGAGAATAGGCAAGCTCATTCCTGACTTAATTTATATCAGATGGATGAAAAACTAGCACACACTTCTGCCATGTGGTCTGGCCTGCCTTCTAAGGTACAGCCTTTCAGTCCATCCACACAGATAACATATTCCACTAAATTCTCAGTAGTTTCCACATCCCACATCTCAGAAGCATCCTTAGTTCTGCCATGGACAGGTATGTCTTGTTCTGCTCATTTCTATTCATATACCTTGTTCTCCCACGGCTTGTGTTCATCTGAAAGATGATTCACACTTCTTCCTTTTCTCTAACATATGAAATAGAGACAGGGATTTTTTTTTACCTTTATAGCTTGTCACAGGCCATCATGCCTCTTCTCAGATGCTTATCAGCAATATCAAGTGAAAAGAGGGAATGGGAACACACGGAAATAAAAGAAAACACATGTAAATACGAGAAAACAATTCATTATTGTAAGGGTAGTTGAACACAGGACCAGTTTGCCCAAAGAGGTTGTGGACAACCTGTGAATATTCCTGGAGATTCAAAACCCAACTGGACATGGTCCTGGGCAAACTACTCCCTTACTTGAACAGGAGCTTGGACAAGATGATCTCAAGAAGTTCTTTCCCACATCAGTGGTTTTGTGATTTAGTGATCTTACCTACCATCTTCTGGCCATTACTGGTTGATAACCACCATTACTGACTTAATAACTCTTCCTTCCAAAAAACATTGCCAACAGCTCACACCACCAAGGAGTTTTATTTCCCGACTTGTCCCCATGCCTCAGAAAATCTCCCTACAAACTTCTCCAAAGATCCCCTCTTCAAGACTCTCCTGCAAACTCTTTGTTGCGGTCTATAAACCCTATAAAGGTAATTTGTCAAGACGTAGATAGATGCTGTGTCTACTTATTACTGACTGTACTTCTAGGCGTGTTCCTCCCTGTATAATTCAGGTTGTAAAATGCCTGGGACACAAACTATACTTGGGTTTTGTACTGCACCTACCACTGCTGTTCGATGTACATGAGTAGGACTGCTAGACACGCAATGGAAAGAAAAATTAGTGGGCACCCCCCATAATAGTCACAGTACGTGTCAAAATTAAAATAAAGGCCTTAACTACTATTTTCAGTGTTATGGAGTTGTTTTTCTTGTACAAACACACAGAAACGGCAAAGCATCTGGCAAATAAGGTATTTCTTTGTTTGCTATACTATACTATGCATTTGAGTTTCACCAGTTCCACGGAACTTAACCTGAACTTTATTCATAACTACAGTGACTCACTGTAATAAATGAAGTGACAAAGGTGCCCCAGTCTTTATTTAATGGGGAATAAGCAGCATCTAGAAACAGAAACCTCTACTTTTCACATTCACAGGTCATTCATTCAGCCACTTTTGTAGGCTGCTCATATACAGGTGAGTTTTGAATCACTTGCCTCCACTTGCATGAACAGGTCTGCTTCTCCCCTTCTTCAGTGGCGAAGTGCTGAGTGCAATGAGACAGGCAGATAAAGTTCGGAAGCAGTTCCCCTCAGGGGATGATGTGGCAATCCATCCCAGAGAGACACATTTCCTCCAACTTACCCCATGGACCCCAGTGTGAGCCCCCTGCCTGAGCAGGAGAAGTTGCTTTCCTGTGCGTTGCTGGCTCTCACTGGTGGCAGAGATGCTGCTGTGCCGAATGTAACTATAATTATGCATCCTGCTGTCCCTGCAACAGGGTAGGAGGGAAGACCTTAAAGAGGACTGCAGTCAAGGGTGGCCAATTATCTGGCAGGATGTTTGGGGAAGATCCTTTTGCTGTTTACACTTCATTACCAACTGTGCAGAAAGCAATTAACACCTGTCCCTTCTTCTTTTATTTCTGATACCTAGATAAACAGCAAAAATGATGCTACAAGCAGCAGAAGAAACTCGGACTGATCTCTGTAGTGGCAATGGCCTCCTCAGCCCTGATGAACCAAACCCAGCAACGTTCTGTACTTGTCTCATACTGATCTCCATTCAAAAAGGCAGCAGCTGAAACAGCCAGAACTCACAGAATCACAGAATTTCAGAGTTGGCAGGGACCTCTAGAGATCACCCAGCCCAACTCCCCTGCTAAAGCAAGATTGCCCAGAACACATCACTCAGGGCTGCATTCAGCTGGGTCTTGAAAACCTCCAGGGAAGGGGATTCCACACCCTCCCTGGGCAGCCTGTGCTCCCTCATCAGAAAGAAGGTTTTCCTCATATTTGAATGGAACCTCCCACGTTCCAGCTTGTGCCCGTTGCCCATCGTCCTATTGCTGGAAACCACTGAAAAGAGTCTGGCTCCATCCTCCTTCAACTCACCCTTTAGGTACTTGTAAACACAGATAAGGTTTCAGCCTTCTCCAGGCTGAAGAGTCCCAGCTCTCTCAACCTTTCCTCATCAGGGAGATGCCCCAATCCCTCCATCATCTTTGTTGCCCTACGCTGGACTCTCTCCAGTAGTTCCCTCTCTCTCTTGAACTGGAGAGCCCAGTACTGGATGCAGTATTCCAGTTGTGGCCTCACCAGTGCAGAGCAGAGGGGGAGAATAGCCTCCTTTGACCTACTGGCCACACTCTTCACTATGCAGCCAAGGATTCCATTGGCCCTCTTGGCAACAAGGGCACATTGCTGGCTCATGGAAAGTTTGTTGTCCACCAGGACTCCCATGTCCTTCTCCTCAGAAGTGTTTTCCAGGAGATCCACACTTAACCTATATTGGTGCCTGGGGTTCTTCCTCCCCAAGTGCAGGACCCTACAATTGCCCTTGTTGAACCTCATTAGGTTCTTCTCTGCTCAGATCTCCAGCTTGTCCAGGTCACACTGGATGGTGGCACAGCCCTCTGGAGTGTCAGCCAGCCCTCCCAGTTTAGTATCATCAGCAAACAAATACGAAACATTGACCTCTTTGTCATGATGCGAATAACAATACTGTAGCAGCTTTTCAAGTGTGGAGCTAGTCGCTTGATTAGAGCAATAAAATGGTTTTTTTGGATTTCATGTTATAGGCAGGAGCATAGAGGTTTTATCTCACCTTTTGCTGGGTACCAGAGTGACATGGTGCCTATGGAGTCAGGCAGTATGAGGTTTTGCTGTGTTTCACTGCATCCGCTTGAATATGAATACATGTATATGCACTACTGTGCTATAAAATTCACTATGTGTATGAAAATCTGACCCTTATGTTACCAGAATTAACTTCCCTGACTACGCTGGTCTCTTTTCAATGCTCCAAATCCAAAGTTCTTAGAAACAGTAAACTGGCACAGTTCTGTTCTGTGGACAGAGAGAAAAACCATCCTTTTTCCTAGTCTATTACACCCATATTCTCCAGAAACACTTCCTTACCCAAAACCTTGAAATGCTCATTTCCTCCTGCCAACCCAATTTCCTTAGTTTGGGAGTGAAGAGTCACAACTCAGCCAGGTCAAAGCATCAAAAGTTCTGGCGTAGGCAGAGCAAGTTCTGAGAATTGCATCCAGAGCATAAGTCATACAATTTTGAAATACAATCCATGCCTTATGAAATATGTAATAAATCCAGTGCACAGAGATATGGTTTGAGAAATAAACCAGCTTGAGTTCCCTGCCAGCGTGGGTGGCATAACCCAGAACAGAGTTACAGGACTCAGAAGCTCACCTGAACACAGTTTCTGTCCACACGTTCCCCTGAGAAACACAACTACCAGGCAGTGGTTTCATCTGCATTTCATGAATGGCCCAGGTTTTGTCTCAGCGAGCCCCTGACTCTGCTGGTTTAGCATCCTGATAAACTGGTATCTGAGATTTTCAGGTGGGAGGCAATAGCACCAGCTTTGGTTTTGAGGAATTAGGCATCACCTTTGAGCTGAGACTGTGTCACAGTCCTTTTCAACCTTATTCCAGCAGGCAGTCCAGCTACTGGTCTAAAACTACCAATTACTTTAAAACAATGTTCAAACTGTGTTTAATTTAGCCTTGGTTCAGAGTACTCGATTTCAGCCTAAATCTAAAGCAATTGGGAAAACACCTCTCCCATCTGGCCTGGGAGAGCTCCCAAGTGACCTTTGAATGATTTGCATTTTTCTCTAAGGCCCCAAAATAAATGTGCAGCATTATAACACAAACACACCTTGGGGGTAAGCAATTATTCATGATACAACAAGAAAAATACAAAAGATACGTCACTATAAATTCTTAAATGAGCTAGTTTTACTTTCTGATCTCAAAGTATTTTCAGTGTTTGATCTGTCATAAATATTTCTCTTAGCTCTTTAAATAGCTTTGGCTTATTGTTATATGTAGAAAGATGACTTATTGCAGTGGTAGAACAAATTAAATTCTCTTTTAAACATGAACTACCAAATGTGGCAGAAGAGAATGAGTTCTTCAAAGCAAGATCCAGACCCCAAAGTCTCAGGAGCAGTTGCATGACTCTGAAGGACAAACGTTAATGTGGCAAACTGAACGAGGTCGATGCTGAGATTTACTCCCTGGAGACTTCCCTTCATCACTAGAACCATTATTTTTATTTACTTCTAACAAGGAAAAAAAGTTGTGCTGGGCACCTACCTTTTTTTCACAGGCCTAGTGAAAGACAGAGGATATTTATTGTGTGAATAAGTATAAAATCTCCCCTGATTCAGCTAATTAGCCGTATGAATCTTGTCTTATCACAGTGGACTTGGCATCTTCCTGCACTTTTCATTATATTGATTTCTAAACTTTATGTAACTTTTTACAGGGGCTGGAGGGAAGAGAGGAAAAGCGAATGTTTAAAATGCATTGAAACGATGTTTTGCCTTCATTAAATACGTATCAGTGTCAGCCAGCAACCCTGTGTTAACAAGCTACCTAGAAGCAACACACAAGTACCATGGGACAAAGATTATTAAAAAAAAAAAAAAAGGCTGAGATCTCATTTTCTGATTTATACCTGCAGGATTTTTTCCTTTTTTTCTAAATACTGCTTTTTAATCATGTTTATACCAACCATTATTTATGTTGCTACTAAAGAACTGGGCAGCAAGACCTGACATTTCCTATGCCTGCTCCTGTCCTGCTGGAACTTTTCCACAGCACGGCCTGGCTGAGACAGTGTGGCTTCATTCACATACAGCACCCTTAAGTCCAGACAGCCCCAGAGGTCACTGCACCCTCTCCAGAGTCAACAGAGCACTGCCCAGGGTGACAATCTCCTCTCTTAGCTCCCTGCTGGCCATCATTGCTGGCAGACAGCTTGGTGTCAGCAGCTCAAGGCTTGCCAGCTGTCCTCACCCACCTGAAGATGAGTTTTCCCAGTCCCATCACTCCTGTCTTTAAGCCAGAGGTAAGGAGTGTCACTAAGCTGCTAACCTGCCCTGGCTACGAATGTCACAAGATCACAGAATGATACAGGGTTGGAAGAGACCTCTGGAGATCATTTAGTCAAAAACCCTGCCAAAGCAGGTCCACCCAGGGGAGGTTGCACAGGAACTTGTCCAGGCAGGTTTGGAATGTCTCCAGAGTTGGAGACTCCACTGCCTCTCTGGGCAGCCTCTGCCAGGGCTCTGCCACCCTCAAAGTGAAGAAGTTCCTCCTCATGTTGAGATGGAACTTCCTGTGTTCAAGTTTGTGCCCGTTCCCTCTTGTCCTGTCCCTGGGCACCATGGAATAAAGACTAGCCCCATCAACCTGACACCCACCCTTTAAATATTTATAGGCATTGATCAGAAGCCGCCCTCATTCTTCTCCAGAGTAAAAAGACACAAGTTCCTCATAAGAGAGGTGCTCCAGGCCCCTCATCATCTTTGTGGTCCCCTCCTGTACCTTTTCCAGCAGTTCCCTGTCCTTCTTGAACTGGGGAGCCCAGAACTGGACACAGGACTCCAGATGGGGCCTCAGAGGGATAGGATAACCTCCCTCAACCTCCTTGCCCACACTCTTCTTGATGCCCCCCAGGATGCTATGTCATCGATGTGGCTCATATTTATATTAAAGGTCTCTGTAGGCATTGAAACTGCCTTCCCAGCATCACTGCCCTACATCTCTGCTGCCAGGAGGCAGCACAGGTTTCTCTCTACCTTTCCCTGCCTGCCTCCCTGGATGTTTGACCAGATGCATTAAGAATGGGGTTTCCTTCCTGTGAATCACAGCACCATGAAAAGAAACTTGCCTTTAAAGGACCTGTGATTTGCTCTGCTGTAACAAACTCTGTTTCTTGAAGGAAGAGGGAAACTGTGGTTCTGAAACATTTATAATTATAAAAAATACCTAACAATTTTCTTTTGGGTCTCTAAGGTGTATGCTGAGGTCTGCAGGAAACATGTCATACTGTGATCAAGGGTGATCAAGTTAGTTTTCAGAACTCATATGTTCCCACTCTCAAAGCCTGGTGGGATAATAAATAAATCCTTTTAGACCATCAACTAGCATGCATGTCTACGGTCCATGTTGCTCTGCTGTCCTTTGGCAGCCCATAAAAAGCCAGGCAATGATTCCTTTTAACTCTTCCTGAATAAATGCCTGTTCTGCTATGACTGCCAGAGCTCCTTGACCTCTGCAGACTTGGCAGAAAGAAAGGTGGGTCACACCTGACCTTTCATTAAAAAAAAATAATTTTTAATAAGATTTTCATTAAGAAAAATAGTTGGGAAAATTCTTTGCTGCTTCTGTGTTTTGGTAATATGAAAAAATTGGAAAAGCTGTTCTGTGGTGTTATTGCCAGCTAGGACTTCACACACTTCTGAAGCCATCTGATAAGCTTACATATTAACGCTACCGATTTACGTTAACACTTAGCCCTGGTGACAAGTACTCTTTGCACTCACTGCACACTGGTACTTTGTCTTTCTGCTTGCAAGGCATTCAAGGAGAGATTAGTGACGTTAATGGGGACGAATAAGTGGGCAGAAGTAAGCAAAGCTTGAGATATTGGCAGGTATCAAATTTAAGTCTGCAAAGGCAGCAAGCAGGAAATACAGATTAGTACTCAACTTTCTTTGCATTTTCATCAAAATGCAATGCTTGATGATTCGGCTCTGCCTGGTTTTGCATGTATTCTTTAAACCATTGTTAAGAATTTCAAGGAATCACGTTTTTATTAACCTTTTTACAAATACTGGGATTTTTTTTCCCTTGTTTTGTTCCAATAACATAAGTTATAAAATTCAAGCCCAGGAACTGCCATTAAATCAGAAAAGTCTCATAATTCAGATACTAAAGCTGCCTCTGGAGATCCACAGGGCCTGCTTTTCTCTGAAGCAGAGGAGATGCAGTTGTCTTTACTGTTCAGAAGCACAGCAAAACAGCTTCCTTTACAGGATTTTGTTATTGAAAACACAGAAGCCCACCTGAAACAGAGAAACAGGTATCCCTGCCCATGGACGGGGGTTCGAAACTTGATGATCTTTAAGGCTCCTTCCAACCCTAAACATTCTATGATTCTATGACTTGGACAAACAGTAGACACAGCTAAAGAAACCACCGACCACAATTCCTTCTCCTGTTTCCTACCCCAAAACACCAGCCTGTGCACAAATTCCTCCCCAGTCACAACCATGCACTACCTGTCTCCCAAGGGAAAGCAGAATAAACTACTTCATATTCATGGCACGTGTTTTTGCCAGCGCAATTAGCTCAAGGAAGCCAGGGGGCTATATGCTCACACCCAAACCAAGACATACTTTGGCTGTGAAGCTGGCCAACATCAAAAGCAAAGCACACACCACACATTCTGCTCTTGGAGAGGACAGGGCTGGGCTGTGGCAAAATAGAGTAGCTCTGAGGTGTCAGGCAACACAGGGAACAAGAGGAGGCAGGCAGTGCCATGGATGCAAGACAAGAGGAGCAAAGACCTGTAGAAGACTCCAAGGCTGGTGATCCTGAAGGCTATGTGGAGAAAAAGGCAGAAACTTTGAGTCCTGCCTTTAGCAAAAAATTGGGAACCCCTGGTTTTGTCCACACTGATTTCACCGTTGGTCAACCATGTAACTGCGTCCTCAGATGAAAGGTCAAGAGCTAGATGAAGAGACAACTTTGTCAAAACTGTCCTGTCATGGGTCATGTAGAGAGCAGCCACTGATCCGTTTTCCTGCACCACGGGATGAAATCCATGATTCCTAAAGTATTTCTGATTAACATTTTCTGCAGAGCCAGCCTTGGCAGTGTAGACAGGTAGTTGGCTCTAAAGAGCATGCTGTTGCTAGAGCTAACGTTTACTTAGCTGCAGGTGGATGCTGGTGACGTTAACAGAGACAGATAGGAGGGGAGATGGAAGCCAAGCCTAAGATACCAGCAGAGATTAGACAGGCATACAGAGGCAGCAAACAGAAAATATCGATTGGCACTTGGCATAGGCCTGCACTCCCAGGTTACACTCTCTTAACTCACTTCAGCAATTTTACCATGTTGCTTCTTTCCCCTCTGGCAAATGAGAATAATCACCTTCTTCATAATAACCCTGTCCCAAGCCACAGAAGTAGTCATGGCCCTTCCATCTTTTGCCCAATTAGGTACCCCCATTTTTGTCTCTCTGTTGGTTTTATTTGCAATGATTTTGCTGATCTCCTCTGAGCTCCCTGACAGTTGCTCCATTTAAAAGAGAAATGTCCATGCTAATGCCAGTAATCTCATCTAGAGCTTCCTCAGACAATGTAGGATGGACAAACTAGACTACAACACTCAGCTCCTCCCCTGGTATCACATGCCCTGGTGTATGGAGTGGTAACAGCCCACTGGTACCTCACTCAAACAAGTACATGCCATAAACCCTCTGTCAATGAGACCTAATGAACAAAGACCTCATGGGATATCTGATCAACCGTCGAAGCATGGCTGGCGGGGAGAAGGGTTTCATAGAGCAAGTGACACAACAGGAAAGAAGGTGGGGACTCTGGTGACCAGAAAACAATAAAAACTGACTGTCTGAGCAACTTAGCTTAAAGGATACCTTCTACTCAGCCTCCTTTACCTCAAAAACATTGCCATTAAAGCAGAACTTTAGAGCATTAGAGCAGGAAAACCAGGAAAACCTTTTCTAATTTATGCAGATTAGAGAACTCATGACTTCTGCAAGTCACCTGAGGTCTTTACATCCTAAAAGCCCTTTTTGGTCTGCTCTTCCAAATCCCAAAATGAATGCAGAGGTCCTACAGTATTTTCCATATAAGTTATACTGGGTTCATAGCTACAAAGTGTGGAAGAGGAGGATGCAGTTTACTTTGTGACTCCCTGGAGGAGTTTACTGAAATATCATTTTTAGCTCTTTCTGCAAGGAACTTCGTCATAGAATATATACTCAGATCTTCTAATATATGAGGATTTCATTTGCATTATGAGAACAACATGCTTCACTGAAAGACCATCACAGACAAGCTGAGAACATTTGCTATTGGCAGCCCAGGTCGTGCTGTCCTCAGACAACTGCAAACGCATCATCAGCAACAGGCTTGGAGTTAGGGAGGGAAAGGGACAAAGTCTCAGGGCTGCAGCTTGCCCATTAATACAGATCACTGAGTCCGTGTGTCTATCTGTGTCTGTGTCTGTGTATCCGTGTGCTCCAGACACAACCACAGGAACTTTCAGATTGGGGCCACAGTAGACCCTGCTGAAACATAATCTAATTCTTCCCCAAATAAAAAATGAGTTGGCACCAACTCATTTATCTACTTAAACAGTAACAACAGAAAATGGTCTAAGCCATGGCAATGCTACAGAAGACACTGTAAAGGTTTCAGAAAGCTAAAGACCTCCACCAGGTCCTCTAGGACCACAGAACATCATCACAGAACTGCACTTTTCCACAGATGCAGCAGTCTCAACCAGTGTTAAATTAACTTCAAACTTCCTGGTCTCTGCCTAAACCTTGCATTTACTAAAATATGAGATGAGGACTTTAGGGGTTAAATTCCTCTCTGTGTCTGGAAGAAAATTAAAGAATCTTTTAAATAAATTTGCACACAGAAAAGACTTGTATTTTCCATCATTTGAGCTGGGAAGTGAAGAGAGATGAAGCACGGTGAAGCAAAAAGAGGTTGGGATTCTCAGTAGGAGGATAAAGAAAAGTTATAATGAGAATGCAAAACAAAAAGCAAATGGTCAGAAAGGGAAAAAGACCTAAAGAATGAATGTTCTGTGCTGCAGCCCAGATGGAACAGCACCTTGCCTTCTGATGTTGTAAGAAAAGCAGTGTGACTGAAGTCAGCTTCCAACTCCTTACCCCTAAATATGGAAAACATGACATCAAGAGCAAGCAACAAGCATTGTATGACTGCTTTCCAGAAGAAGAATGTAGACTAAAGAGCAACATATAAGAGAACTCAAGAGACTATTGAACTGTCTTTTCTCTGCCTTTGGGAATTCAAGGGCCTTTATCCTACAGTCAGCTGCAGGAATGGGGTATCTGTGGCCAGGCAAGTAGGAAACTTTCCAACACTGGGGAAACAGGGCATAGTAACAAAATCTATGAATGAAAATATTCCAAAGTAAACTATTTTACAAACTTTTTACAAGCCCCCTTCCATATCTATATTACCAATAGCAGTCAGGACAAAACTTTATTTCATTTAGAATCATAGAATTGTCTAGGTTGGAAGGGACCTCTCAGATCATCTAGTTCAAGCATCAACTAAACTCTGATAAAACCCATCACTAACCCATGTCACTAAGCACTATGTCAATCTGGCTTTTAAATTCCTTCCATGGACAGCCCATTCCAAGGATTAATAACCCTTTCAGTGTAAAAATTGTTCCTAATATCCAATCTGAATCCCCCCTGGTGCAACCTGAGGCCATTTCCAACCTTTTTTGAGAAGAGACCGACCCCTCTGGCTAAACCTTCCTTTCAGGGAGTTGTCAAGAGCAAGAAGGTCTCCCCTCAGCCTCCTTTTCTCCAGGCTGAACAACCCCAGCTTCCTCAGCCTCTCCTCCTAAGGCTTACTCTCCAGACCCCTCACCAGCTCCATTGCCCTTCTCTGGACCTGCTCCAGAACCTCAACATCTTTTTTGTGGTAAAGGGCCCTATACTGGACCCAGCAGTCTAGGTGGGGCCTCAACAGTGGCCAGTACATGGGACGATCAACTCCTGAGTGCTACCCACCATGCTGTTCCTGATACAAGCCAGGATGCTGGTGGCCTTCTGGGTCACCTGGGCACACTTCTGGCTCATGTTCAGCCAACAGTTAACCAACAACCCCAGGTCCTTTTCTGCCAGGCAGCTCCAGCCACTCTTCCCCAAGCTTGTGTCACTGCATGGGGTTGGTGTGACCCAAATGCAGGACCCAGCACTTGGTCTTGTTGACCTTCATTCTGTTGGCCTCGACCCATCGATCCAGCCTGTCCAGTTTCCTCTCGAATATTTGAGCAATACTATCTCACAGTTTATTCATACCTAGAATAGGACCTCACTATTGTGGCTATAGGGGATGGATAAAAGGTTTTTTACTCATTTTTACCAGCAGCTGAGCACATGCTCCCATGTCAAAAGTCAATTGTATAGCTATAAAGTCCTCCCAGTTACATCAGGACTGTATTCCCGCCTCCACTACCAGTAGAGTCAAAAACTTAAGTCTACAATATACTGAGTAGGAGATGGAAAACATCTTTATCCCTAGAGAGGTACACAGGATCTGGACTAGAAGATCCTGTGAACATTAAAAGCAGAAAACTAACCTTGGGAGATACTTTAAAAAGACAGTGGGAAGCTGATAGGCCCTGGTTACCAAAACCAAAAGAAACAAACAGAGCAAAACTTCACTAAAAAAATAAATACTCGGAGGTCCATTGTACCTCTGAATACTACTTTAAGCATCAGTTCTTTTCAGTGCAGTTATGGCTTTTTTTTTTTTTGCCTTTTTTTTTTTTTTTTCCTTTTTTTTTTTTTTTTTTTTAAGATTTCTCAAAGGATTTGGATGCTCTATTGTGACCAGACTGTGATCTGGCTTCACTTCCCACAAATCAGTATCAAATGCAGAGAAGCAACCTGCTACACAGGCATTTTGCAGACTAAAATAGTGCAGAGCCTAATCAGGAATCTCGCGGCAGGAAACAGGCCTTCCTACAACAGGAAGCGTAGGAAAGACTACTGGAGACAGCCGTCCAAAAGCAGCCGCTTTGCCAAAAAAGACAAAATGGCTGTATACTGGCAACTCCTGCAGCAGGAAATCACTGAATTAAGCACTCAATCTACAGAGCAATTTTGTATGTCATCTGCTTCCTGGCCACAGATATTTGGAATCACTTGTACATTGCGTTTCAGCTCTATCTCATAATCAAGTTGAGGACAGTGTTCTCTTCAGTAAGCAAAGAGGCCAAGGTCAAAGGCTTCTCTGAATCCTACCCAGAATAAATATTTTTAACCCTTTTCCTTTCTCCATTTTCATCATTTTATCATTTCTAATTTAGGGGCCTGACATTCCTGTTTCTGCTCTGGTTTGGGGCCAGGGCAGACTGAGTCACTGATACAATGGCTGCCAAAGTTAACTGTGGCCTCCACGGGACTGTGCAACAGAGTCTGGTTGAAGATAAATATCACATGCCACAGGGAAACAGGGAAAAGGAGGCCAATGGATTCTCTCTGAGATCTGTCTGATGGAGGGTCAGGAAATTTTTCAGGAAGTTTCTCCTAAACATATATAAAAAGAAGGGAGAGGGAGAGGGACAGAGGGAAAGAAAGAAAGAAAAAGAAAGGGAGAAAGAGAGGAAAGAGGGAAGGAAGGAGGGAAGGAAGAAAGGAAGGAAGGAAGGAAGGAAGGAAGGAAGGAAGGAAGGAAGGAAGGAAGCAAGCAAGCAAGCAAGCAAGCTTTTTTCATTGGGTTCATGTATTGATACAGACAGTTGGTAAAATGAGTTAATTTTTCAATATTTACTGCTTGCTCATCTCACTGAAGTTGCAAAATGTTGTTTCTGTTCCTTCATTGGTTCCTTCAGTGTAATGAAGACAAAAATACAGAATGGTTTATGTTGGAAGGAACCTCTGGATATTGCTTGGTCCAACCTCCCAGCTCAAACAGGGTCTTCTATGGCCAGTTGCATCAGGTCCAGACAGTGTTTGAATATCTTCAAGGATGAAGGCTCCAGAACCTATCTGTACAACATGGCCCAGTAGTCAGTCACCTTCACAGCAGCGTTTCCTGATGTTCAGATGACACCTCCTTTATTTCAATTTGTTCCCATTGTTTCTGGGCACCATCCTCTTTACATCCTCCTTCAGGTATTTATGTACATTGATAAGAGCCCCTTGAGCCTGCTCTTCTCTAGGCAGAAGTCCCAGCTCTCTCAGCCTTTCCTTATAGGAGAGAGAGATGCTCCTACCCTTTAATTATCTTTGTGGTCCTTCGGTGAACTCTTACTAGTATGTCAGTGTCTTTTCTGTACTGAGGGGCCCAGAATTGGACCGAGCACTCCAGGGGTGGCCTCACTGGTGTTGAGTAGAGGGGAAAGATCACCTCCCTCGACCTGCTGGCAAGATTCTTCCTAATGCAGCCCCAAATGGCATTAGCCTCCCTTTGCAGTAAGGCACATCTAATACCTTCCTTGTGGTTTTGGCTTTGGTTTTTGAAAACAGACAATAGACTGTGGATAAAAAATACCACAGGTGAGAGAAATGAACCAATAATGACGATGGTAGAATACAATTTTCTGCTGTTGCATATCAATATGCTTATGCACATGCCATATTTTAAAAAAATCCTGTCATTGCTGACCAAAGGAGAGAGGAGGATGCAAGCAATTAATTGTGAGTATTTTTAGCACAGTTACATAAAGTAACTGAGTTTGCATAAAGTGACTGGTGTCAGTTAGATTTGCTGGAGTCAGTGATGTCCCTCTGCTCGTTCAGTCACCCCAGGAAATCCCCCAGTTGGGGAAAGATAGAAGCTGTAAAGTGCCACCCGCTAGAGACTTCAAGAGACCTTTCACATTTGGTGAGTCAGGAGGTGTGAAATCTGTCTCAAAATGAGACTAACAACAACAATAATCACCTCAATTCAACTTCAACAGTTTTGATCAAAACCAGACAATTTCTTATTTTATCCAAATAGGTTTAGTACCCAGAGCAGGTTTTTTATGACAAAAAAGACTGCTTAGCAACATTATATTTACAGCAAGCAATGGAAAATGGGTTTCTGAAGAAAGCTGGCTATTACAAAATGAGATGTGCCAAGTTTATAAGATGCATGAGCCAATTTGATCATGAGCACTTCTCACACTTTTATAGAAAGAAACAGCAAATGAATTTTGAACTATGTCTTTGTTAATAAGGAGAATAAGTTTGCACCAACTGTCGGAACAGTCTGACAATCCTCAAATTATGGATTTGCTTCCATTTCTTGTTTTGTTTTTGTCAGGTTTTTAAATGTTTCCTGTGATGGAGAAACACCCTCCTATAGTTACGAACATTAAACACCTGCCCGAGTGTCAGTCTCAGACTGAGGACCTGTACTTAAACTAATGCTTTTGAAGATAAGAGTTTTTGGACAATTAAATATCACCTGGCAATTCTACAGTAAGAGTTGACGTAAGACAGGACTTGATGAATTTCCATGTGTTGGAAGGTTGCTGCTGTATCTTAGCACATACAGTTGGGGCTCTGATAGATGAAAAAATGAAAGCTGAGGGTTTTGAAGATAGAGTAAACACTTCTGAAGCCTGGGCCTTATATCGGAATGTAATATATTCAGTTGTTGCAGTTTCCATTGTTTCTTTTTTTCTCATATTCATCTACCTTTGTCTCAGAAATAGCAATAGGATGGTGCGTGGTTCAGCGAGACAGTTTCCCTCAGTTATCTGTGAAGGGATG
Organism: Nycticryphes semicollaris; assembly: GCA_013400055.1. Taxonomy (NCBI): domain Eukaryota; kingdom Metazoa; phylum Chordata; class Aves; order Charadriiformes; family Rostratulidae; genus Nycticryphes; species Nycticryphes semicollaris. The sequence goes on along the minus strand of VXBJ01003227.1, from coordinate 384,205 downwards.
ACATATGTGACTTTTCTTTTACCATACACTGGATATACAAAAGGACCTGTCTGTTGTCTTATCTCCTCAAGATCCAGTCCCCTGGGCTTGGAGACATCTGAAGTCCCCTGTGCTTCTTCCAGCTGCTTCCCGCATCTCTCACAGTTAAATTCTCCAGATACATAAAAGTCAAAGCAAGCTTGAGACTGCCTGTGTCTAAACAACCCTTTAGCTCCTTGAATTGTAATAGCAGGGCAAATACCCAACAGGTAGATGTTCTCAAAATGACCCCCCCAAGGCCTATGCCCACAGTTGAGGTGTCCAATCCAACTGAACAGCCCTTACTTAGACTTAGGGTCTTTCCTCAGCCTGAAAATACCTAAGATTGCATGTCCCTCCCAAACACTTTGAACAGCCATAAAAGGGTAGTAATTCCACTTTGCATAGGCCAATTAAATATTCATTGGATGAGAAACAGAGAGAATGATCCTACAGCCCAGGAGCTGAGACAGTCCTTAACATTGAGAGTTAAGTAAAACAAGGGTGCCAGAAAACATACAGCATTATAAATCCAGTCAGATTAGAAGACTCCTCTGTGGCGCAGAATAAACTGTGTTTTCCTCGGCAGGGAGCCTTGGCTGGTGCCACATGGAGCATTTCACCCCACTGTGAACTCTTGCTGACCACGTCCTCTTGCACACCTTGTCCCACCAGCTGAATGTAGAAACAGACAGTGCTGCAAGTACCATAAAAGCTCAGATTTTGACCCATTGCCTACTTCCCACAAGACACCCTCTTCATACAGCTCCAGCTTTGGCCTCTCTTGACATGGAGGAGAATTTCCAGTAGAGAAAAGGAATGAAGGAAAATGGAAGAAACTGAAAGAAAAAGACAAAAGAAGGAGAAAAGGAAGCTTGGACTGAAAAGGGGAAGAACTTTGGAAGAGGGAAATGTGGACAAGGTGTGTAAGACCTGGTGTTACACTACATCACTCTAATTCTGCCAAGACACAGGTAGAAGACAACAGGATATAAAAATACAAAAAATATACCTGAAAGATCTGATCTCTCTCTGGTGCCAGGTTTGTCTCTAATTCTTTGCCAGCGATAATGGGTGTGGAGAGCTTGCAGGGCACACAGAACAGGAATGCCCAAGGTCCTACTCCATTCAAATCATTATCAGATCCCTTCCTGGCCTTTTCCTTCCTGGTAGACACAGAATTATACCAAATCCCCAGTATCTAATGTCCCTGAACCACAACAAAGTTTAGATTTGATGAATAATCAGTCTCTTACTTCAATGTGGTGTGATTGTTGAATTGCACACGCATGGATAGAGTCTGGGTATTGACCCAAATCAGGATTTAGCATATCAGAAACACTTGAAATTCAAAAAGAAAGTTGGAAATTACAAAAGCAGCTCAAGTCTGTTGGCATGTTGTGGGACAGATCTCCACTAGCACAATTTCACATGGAAACTAGGTGGGTGGGTAAAATGATTGAGTTCAAATGCAAGGGTGGATGACGAGAGGTGAATAGGGAGCTGAGGGTGGAATGTTACCAGCACCACCCTTGATTTCCTTTTAACCTACTGCAGCCAGGCGCGTATCCACTGAGCAGAGTAGCTTGTAACAACTGATTCCTCCATCTGAGAAAAAACAGAAGTGAAAATCTCAATATGTTTTAAGAGCGTTTTCTTGACACTTTGTCTTTGCTCATATTTTTAACTTTCTAAGACAGCTTAAGGCAATGAATGCAAATGCAATGACTAACAGGGAATTAAGAAAAGTGCTAAGTATGCTACAAATACCACAGTTTACATCCATATTGCAAAGGCATTGCTCCTTTTTAATAGTAGAGCAACAGAAATTATTTTAACAGCAGTGGCCAGTCTAGCCCTCCAAACACGGCCTGGTCCAAACAGGTAACTTAGAAATGTGGCGGAGCTATTCAGAGACACTCAGCATCGATGACAAGTTCTGAGGATGAGGTCTTCAGAACAGAACTTGGTCAATACTGAGCTGGGGCAAGAAGTCCTAAAAGTCACAAGCAGGGATTTGATGTACCATCCTGGAAAGTTCCAAGTGCAAGCTGGAACAGAGGAGGTTCCACTTAAATATGAAAAAAAACTTCTTCACGGTGAGGGTGATGGAACACTGGTATAGGCTGCCCAGAGAGGTTGTGGAGTCTCCTTCTCTGGAGACATTCAAAACCCGCCTGGACGTGTTCCTGTGTGACCTGCTCTAGGTGTTCCTGCTCCAGCAGGGGGATTGGACTAGATGAGCTTTCAAGATCCCTTCCAGTCCCTGAGATTCTGTGACTCTGTGATTCGTAGCAGGGCAATACCTGCCAAGTGGTGTCTTTGATAAACTTCCCCCTGGGTCACTTGTTACATGTTAGTCACGATCCAGCCCAAATGCCTCTCACCTATTACTAATATACTGGGTAAAATGCAGAAAGTGCAGAAGAGATGTTAGAGTCAGAAATTGCAGCTGAAAGTCTCTCATGTCATGTAAACACCTCTGGCAAACTGTGTTTGGTGAGTGGGGAATGTCACTGCCTGTAGAAGTGGGTCTTCCACTTCCCAGACTGAGCCTCAGTCCCTTGAATGCCGTAAGGAAAATAGCACTTAGGCACAAACACACCTGAGCTCACACAGCAGCAACTGCATTGCAGAACACATAACCACCAATGGGTTTTAAGACAGAAAATTACACTTTGCTCACCAGAAAAGAGAACAGAAATCTCCCTATTAGAGCAAATCCCCAAAGTCAGTTGTTATACGGAGTTTCAAAGCAAAGCAAACCAGAAATGTCAGTGCTACTGCAGAGAAAAAAAGCAAGGCAGATTTTGAGAGAAGAATCCTTTTGACACTGTCTCCCACAATGTCCTTAGAGTCAAGCTGACAAAGTACCGGTTAGAAAAGTGCAGAGATGGACTGAAAACTGGATGAACAGCTGGGCCCAGAGGGTTGTGATCAGCAGCACAAAGTCCAGTCGGAGGCAAGACATTATTGGTGCACCCCAGGGCCACTACTGTTTGATATCTTCACTGGTGACCTAGATATTCACAGATAACTGGAAGGAGTGGGAGGAGGAGCAGAGAGTTGTTCTACCATTCAGAGAGACCTTGACAGAGCTTGACATCGTCCAGGAGATGATCCTTCCCCTCTACTCAGCGCTGGTGAGGCCACACCGGGGGTGCTGGGTCCAGTGCTGGCCTTCCCAGTATAAGAAAGGTATGCACTTACTGAAGCAAGTCCAGTACAGGGCCACAAAGACAGTTAAAAGAACAGAGCTCCTTCTTATGAGGAAAAGCTGAGAGAGCTGGGACTGTTCAGCCTAGAGAGCAACAGGCTCAGAGGTACCGTCTCAATATGTGTAAACACCTTATGGGAGGATGTAAAGAGGGTGTAACCTGGCTCTTTTCAGTGGTGCCCGGTGACAGGCCAAAAGACAATAGGCACAAATAGAAGCAAATTAAATTCCACCTGAACACAAGAAAACCCTTCTTTACCATGAGGGTGGTCAAACACAGGAACAGGATGGGCAGAAAGGTTGTGGCTTCTCCATTCTTGAAGATATTAAAAAAAAAAACCATCTGGACACAGTCCTGTGCAACCTGCTATGGATTAATCTGCTTTGGGTGTGGGGATTGGACTAGATGATATCAACAGGTCCCTTCCAACCTCAACAATTCTGTGATTCTCCAGAAGAGCAGGCACTGGAGCAATCAAACCTGAGGTGGGCTCAGGATCAGTGGCAAATAGTTTCAAATAGCAATGACTAACCATGCTGATTGTTGTTGTTAACAGTTAAAAATACACCTCACTTGGCCAGAGTAGGTTTTGTTCTTGTTTCAGTGCCTGCTCTGATTAGTTTTCCCTCATCATAGGCTAATTACACAGTGTACCCTCAACAATACTGAGCACAAGCAAACTGCCTACAAGATGTGTTCACCCTGGAAAAACTAAACTTTTCCCTCTTTCTCGCTTTTCAGGAATACTGGATTAAACCTTTTCACCTCAAGAAAATATGAAGAATCAATGCAAACAGGTCCCTCTGACACCTCTGCAGAAGCTGGGGTTGGGTGTGGTGGGCATGTTTCTATGGAACTTTTAAAGCCTGCAATTTGGAAAACTGTGAGCAAAAGGTATCTTTCAAAGTGAAACTGCCTAGAAAATAAGAGCCAAAATGGCCACTGCCATCAACACTGGGGCTATGTTGCTAGAAAGAATTACGTATATTGTTGTAGGCCATATTTCAATGTATCATGTCAGTCCTGCTACCAGAGACAGAAAAACTGTGTCCCCTTTCATGAAGTTTACTCCTTGACTGTTTCTTTGATTTTTCCTTTTATTTCAGAGAAGGAAAAGAAGACATTTGTCTTTGTGCTGAAGACCAAGCTGTGGGTATGCCATGGGGATTCTTGCCTTCTGGTCAGATCCTGTTCCAAAGGGTCTGCCAAGGACAGAGTTAGAAGAAAGACAGTTGTAAACCATACTAACAACATTTGTGTGTGTGTGTGTGTGTGTGTGTTTAAACAGCTCCTGTAGAGATTTAGCAGTGAAAGCCTTACTTCTTCCTAGGCTGATCCTGTGGCCATGAAAGAAAGATTTGACAGGCCTGAGGACGTTCATAAGCGGGAGACCCGTGTCGCCTCAGAGGCTCTGACATTTCCTTTCTCAACCTTAGTAAAGAGCCTCAGCTGTGGAAGTCGCAGAGTGCAGAAAGCACAGCCATGCCCTGCTGTGAAAGAAATGAGTCTGACAGCCAAGTTGGAAATTACAGTGCCACCCCGAATGGAACTGAAATCGTTATGCAATATCTATCAGGCCAGGTGACCTGAGGGCATGGAAACCTTTACCTCTCCTTGACTGTGGGAAACAAAGTCTGACACAGCAGGTTACTGTAACATGGAACAGCTGCTAATTTCATTTGTTCCTTAAACCAACTATTCACGTCTGCACAAAATATTCAAAAGTACTAAACACAGGTTTTGATGTTGTGTGTATAAACAATGATACACGTTGGGGGGTTTTGTTTTGGTTTAGTTTGTTTTAAGAAAAGCCAGAACCACCATTGTGAAAGCAAATGGAGTGTTACAGATGAAAATGGAAAATTAAAAACTACAAGCATAGCAACCCGTAATCAGACCACCAGACAAAATTCTTTAAAGGCCACAGAGCTGTTACCTGGTAAAGAAGTGCCAGCAGGCACCGTATTCCCAGTGATGGTTTGTTTTTTAAACACAAATATTCTTTTAAACCACGTAACTAATTCCACTAAGAAACGAACGACCACATCCACAAATGCTTTAAATGTATGTACCCTGTCAGCATTATGTCACCACTTCCAGTTCACCAGAAAAAAACTATTTCTCATGAAAGCATCTTTACTTATTCCTGTCCACAACCTTCTCAACTACAACAACAGATGCAAAAACCCACTGAACCAAATCCAAAAAACGTACTGACATCTATCTAGTAGTTTGCTGGACGTGAATGTCCTTAACTATCTATGTGCAAAGGTAGATAGAAGATCCCTACCTGCACCTGGGAGTGGTTGCACAGATTGTTTGTCATCCATGCTTACTCTGGTAGAATAATATTTGGAGAACAACAATCTCATTTCTGATTAATAACCCCAAACCCTGAGAATAGAGTCAAAAGCCCAACAAAATATTGCTTACATTCTCCTTACCCTTTGGTTTCTAAAGTATTCTTATTAATCTAAAAGAACATAATTTCATACCCATACACCAAACTGCGGGTGACTGGGTCTTTCGGGCGACTGCCTGAAAAATCTGGCTGCCTCCCAACTTTTTTTCGCCCATTCATCTTTGTAAAAGGACACAAGGTCATTATTTGATTTATGCAGAATTTCTCCCTGTTTAAAAACCCCAGCTAAAGCACAAAAAGTAATAGCACATACGTGAAAAATAAGCACATCACTTGAAAGATAGTAAGTGTATGCAGCCCATTCTCCATGGAGTCTTTATGGCACACCTAAACTTTTTAAGTCACATTATGCTTTTGTAGCTATTTATAGGTGTGTACGTCCATCATTCGCATCCTATAGTTCGGGGTTTCTTTTCCAGATATAAACAGAGCTTCCTCCCTGGCTTTGTTTATGCGTCTGCCTGTCAGCGTAGCGCCAGCCACTGTCTCTCTGCTTTGCTGCTGCTGCTCCCTCATCCTGTTTATAGGTCAGTGACTGCTGCCATTGCCTCCCCGTTGCCAAGCCCAACTTCCCATAGCACTTCAGGATGTTTTAGTCACATTAACCTGTGCCGCCTGTCTGGAGCCAAGTGTCTATCCTCTGCGCTTGCACCAGTAGGCAGCATTCGCCTCCACAGAACCTAGCTTTTCCTTCCTGGGAGGCCCAAACCTGATTTTCAGCTGCACCTGGTGTGAAAACACAGCTGGGTCCCATGCGTTGTCCCATCCATGGCAAAGAGCATAAACAGACACACAGCTGAAGAAGGGGAAAAATTCTACCCCTTCAGTCCCCAGCACTAGAAGCCTCCTCGGTGGTGGGCAGCATCCTTGCCAGCCACTGAACGTGGAGAAAAAACACCTGGTACCTCTTAGTTGGATGCAGGGTTTTTATTTTCCTTATCTAGCAGTGTCCAAGGTCATTGACAGAATAATTCTTTCTGCATTTACTTCAGCAGGACACAGCAAGAAAAAACAGATCAGCAACATCATGTGATGTGAATACGCACAAGACGCAACCCGGGAGGAAGAGGGAAATCAGCTGTTGAGCACAGAGCCAGTTGCTGAAGTGGAGCCAGTAAAGCAATGTGTCTAAATCCCCAGAGCACTGGGAAAGAATTGTTCCCCTCCAGGGCAGCCAGGTGAAGACAGCTAAATCCAGGACCTCTGATGAACACTAAGCTTTGTGCCTTATGAAATACATAGGAATAGGAACATAACACTTGAACAGATCACATTTTCCAATTGCAAACACAGAGTAGCAGAGAGTTATCAGTAAACTCTGGATATTTTAGGTTGGGTGTTGCTGAAAGACAGTAGTGTCTGTCTCCACAGCCCACAAACTCCTCCATATTACTGGATTATAGTTCAGGGTCCATCAGCATATGTCCAGCAGGAGTATGTAAATTACTCCTTTAACAACAATCTCACACAATCCGTTTTACAACATACAATGATAACAGTGTTCATAATTGTTCCTGTGCTGCCTTGCTGCAATTTTGCTATTTATAAAGATACCCAAAGAAGATACACTGCGTTTAACCTTCTCTTTAGCCTAGTAGATGGTGTGCAACAAATAAAAATAACAGTGAATAAGGCTGACCTGAGCTCTGCCAGAGGCTACTGCATGGATTACAACCTCTGCAGAGGTTTCCAAAAACCTAAATGGCACTTACACCCCTAGTTTTCACAGGTTTTGCATTGGTAGTGAGGTGCTTAACTACCACTTGTGTCTTTAAAAAACGTCCTTCCTGGTCTTTAGAATAATGTCAAAAAATGTGATGCGTGAGAAAAATCAACATCTCAAGTTATGGACAATTGAGCAAAATTAATATATCATCAAAGCACTGTTGGCATGTAGATTGAAGTTAAGCACAAAGCACAAATGCATATTCTTAGGACAAAAAAAAAACCAAAGGCTGATCTAATCATGGTATTCTTTTTAGATTCTGCTGCAAGCTTTTAAAAACCTTTTAGTGCAATAAAAAGTTGATGATTCCAACACGCAGGCAGCTTCCTCTGCACTCAACACTCACCGATCTATGTGACAAGATCATAACTTCACATGACCCAGTGTGACCAAGCTTTGCAAACCCTGTTATGAATCTCATGATGCCATGCTTTTTCTGCGACAACACCAGCTCTTGGAGTCATATGAACAAGTATGAATGTGTTTGGGTGTCTTGCTTTAGAAAGAAGTGCTCTTTCTATCTCACATTTTGGGAAGATGAAGAGGGAGTTGAAAAATCTGACAACATTAGAAACTACAAAACAAGATCCTAATATTTAAAACCTTTTTTTTTCCTTCCCTCAGCTATGCTTAGGTTTCACTTCTTGTTGCCCTCCATAGCTCCGTTACAGGAAATTATACTTATGTTTATCATTTCCCCAATTTACAACATCAAAAAAATTTCACTGTACAAGACAACTGACTTCAGCAGCACTGAAGGAGTCAGGTCCACCTAGAGCTTCTCTCTGGTGTTTCTCATTGGCATAATTACAACACTGGCAGACACATTTGTTTTGTTCTCTTGTGTTGTTCCCTTCCTCATTTAGATAGATCTGTATTCATTTCACAAGCAGCTTCCCTCTGAATCTTTTGTTCAACTGTTAATTATCTTATGAGCTGCTTTCTTTTCAAAGGCTCCCAATGCACATAAAAAGATTTGATGTTTTAAAGAGGTACACATACTTGATACGTTCCAAGATTCTTGTACAAGGTTCTGAGATTCTTATTTTCCTAAAAAATAAGGAGATCAAACCAGAAAAGATCAGTACACACCTGAGCATGCCCCTGTAATTATCAAGCCACTGTTCAGTAATGCCAAAATATGCTAAACTTGCCTAATGTCTCTGATGAACAAACATAATGACAAGCTATGGAAAGGCAGAATGACATTTAACTCATTTTCCATTGCTTCTCTGCCAGCTTCTGATGGTGTTCACTGATCTAGCCTGCCCGTGTGCCGAATTACTCTTCTGTTTATAGCTGTTCTCTGTGCCAAGTCCTGCAGATGTTCAGATTTTTTGCCATATGGATGGGATACTAGATATAATCTTACCTTCACATAGTCTTGAGACTTCTAGTCTTGAGAGAAACCAGGGGTGAAGGCTACAAAGCAAAACAGCAACCACCTTTGTGAAGAGCTGGGGAGAGAGTCAGACTCAGGCCCAGAGCTCCCACTCAGAAATGATGAGTAGAATGAGTAAAATGATTTTTCACTGATTTTTGGAGCATTTCAGTCCATTTCTGCACACAGAATGACGTCTGCATTTGGAGCAAATGGTCTAGGAAAATTAAATTAAGTACAAAATTTATCAGGAAGGGGAGAAGAGAGGAGAAAGGAGAGAGCTGCTTCAACAAGAAAGGGATTGGCATTGTTATTTAGCCCGAGGCTACAACTTCTACTGCTGTGATCTTGCTGATGGATCTGTCCTGGTTTCTGGAGATATTCAGGGTGTGTCCCAGGAGAGAAGAAAGCAGAGCAGGAGGTGCCTTATCACCTGCTTTTCCAGACCACAGAAGTTAAGAGCAAACAAGATTTCTCACAAGTCAAAACTAGCTGACTATTCTAGATGACTTTTATTTTTTTACTGTTCTTATCATGAGTGTAAGGAGTCATAGAATCCTTCAGGTTGGAAGAGACCCTTGGGATCATCGAGTCCAACCATCAGCCCCACTCTACAAGGGTCTCCCCTACACCAGAGCCCCCAACACCACATCTCAACGACTCTGAAACACATTCAGGGATGAGGACTCAACCCCCTCCCTGGGCAGCCTATTCCAGGGTCTGACCACTCTTCCTGGGAAAAACTCTTTCCTAGTGTTTAGCCTAATATTGCATTGCATTCTTATTTGCTTATCAAAACAATTTCAGACAACTCAAACCAGTGTGAGTATCTTATTTTATCTTTATTTATCTTATTTTGACAGTTCAAATCAATCCTGATAGGCAGGGTTTCACATAATACAAAATCTGTTCCAAAACACCTGTACCTATGAGGTCTGCTTAGGAAAGGTAGTTTTGCCTTTGAGAAAGACTTATGTAAAGCTCCAGGTATCAGAGGAATCTATGGAAGAGATCTGGCATGGATAAGACATCATGGTTTGTAACTACTCACAGCTTTTTACCACAGCATGTCTCAATGGACTTTTTCTTTTCCCAAATGCAAATAACTTTATTTGCCTTTGCAGAAAGGTATTTACCTTTGCAGAAATACAGATTAATGTGTTTGCTTATTTGTTATCAGCTTTGCTCTGTGTCCTCGGACTGGACCATTTACTTCTCTATTCTGTCAAAACCACCAGTTTACCTCTAGGAACAGCTTTTTTCCCAGCTGCTGACAGCAGTGTAAGAGCGCCTTCTACTCTTAAACAAAAGAAATGCAAACTCTCTTAGCAGAAATGAGACGTTCACCACCAGCAAAAAAAAAATCCCCACAGTCCTCCCAGGAGCTGATACAAAAACGTAACTTATTGCACCGTATTGCACACAGTTTCAGGGTTTAGCCAGACAGTGCTTTCATTCCACTCCTATCTTGTGACACAGGTGTGGTCTGCTTTTGTCAGACCATGATTCTTGCTTGGGAGCAGAATAGACGAGATCTGAGACCAGCTGAAGTTATATTATGAATATCACTGGGTGTCATCTGAAATTCCCTCTCTCACTAGCTGAAATAAAAAATAATAAAAAAAAAATCAGGATGTTTTCTTCACAATTAATAAAGATTTCACACACACACAAAAGGACAGGAAATAAAAGCCAGAGTACAGGCAAGGCATAGATTTTTGGAACTTAAAACAGCCCTTTCAAAATGCATCTGTCTCAAAAGGGAGGAAAGATGTCACTGCCTGAACAGTATAAAATATAAATGATATAATGCTTTGCTTGATTTTATGCAGTCCAGTCTTCACCTATGACACTGGCTGTCCTATGGACATGTTCATCTTCCTAAAAATTAATAAAAGAGGATTTTTTTATAAAAAAAATACTTCTGTGGTAGGCTGCAGGCAATAGATGGTGTGTGATCTGTTGTCAACTACAGTGGAACAGGAGGAAGGAAAACTGTTTCCATGCATTTTTTTACCCTTACCTTTACTTTGTTTCACATTTATTAGCTCTTACACAGCAAAGAAGTTATTCTCCCAGGGGTGTGCTGGAGATAAATTAGTTCTCCTTTTAAAAACGTGATGAGAGGTACCTGCTATGTGAAGTTCAGAACAGCATCATACTTGTGTGATTTATTAGATCATCACAAAGAAATCCAGCTTGATTTAAACTATAACATACTTATCAGTATACAAATCTGAAATAAAGAAAATGAAAATATTTTTCCCTGTTTCTGTGACTGAACTGTTGACTTCATGGCAGGGAGTTTGGAACAAAATGATCTTTAAGGTCCCTTCCAACTCTAACAATTCTATGATACCTGGGACCAAGTCACACTGCCTCTTTCTTCCTTCTCTTCTTCATCTGTCTTGTTGATTGATGCTGAAAGCGCTTTGGAGACAGATCTGGACTGTGCTTTATGTATGGGTCCCAACCAGCTGAAAGATGTCATAAGCTTCCCTATATATTCTCTGCATCATTGTAAAATATTAATAATTAATTGTGTTTGAAGAAGTTTTGATTTGAGAAAAGCAAGGGCAGTAACCAGTAGCTAGTTAGCTGGAAATTACTCTCTCGGTTCTGTCACAGAGTTAGTATAGTCTACAACTTCAGGAGTTTTATTATTTTTCTTAGTAATATTATTAGTAGGACTTCATTAGTAGCATATTAACAGGAATAATTCAAATATAAAGCTCTTGTGGTAGAGAGGTAGAATTGAGTCTGACACAATCAAAATACAAAAAAATCCCAAAACATTGTGCTTTCTCAACATATTTTCAGGTGAGCATAGAGATGGATGGTTTTAATAATTGCTTCCATCAGAGCAATCCTGATATTTAATCTTATGAGATGAGCAAATTACACTACACGCTATGAGCTACAAAGTTTCAATTACCTAATTACGCAGCCAGTGTATTCAGAAATGCATAAGTGGATTTTTCAGCTTGCAACACTATTCAATAAATCTTAGGAAATTATGCAAAAGGAGAGAAGCTGAAGGTTAATATTTCACATACTAATGAAGTTTTAGATACTGAGGAGCTATACTTGGGCCCATGAATACTTTTCAGTGCTCTCAAGAACATTAAAAACCTGGCTCAAGTTGGGAGAAAATGGTCTGGTTTTCACAGCACTCACTTGAAACTTTGGAGGTCTGCAGTGAATTCATTATTCTGCCACAGGGTACCACTTTACTCACTTAATGAGTAAATTTATGCAGGGTAAATCAAGAAAGCCTGAGGCTTTTAGGGTGAGAGTTATCTATTCCCAAATACCTAGATTTGTCTCTGGAGACACGACCCTGCTCAGTCCTGCATTAGTTGATTCGGTTTTGAAAGGATGTTTGTGTGTAACAGGATGCAAACCCACATCTCCAGGTACTGTGAGGAGAACCCTTCCAACTCTCTCCAGAAGCTCTGCAACAATGAGACCAAAAATTCACAATTCCTTGAAACAGCAAAGGAAGAAGCTGAAATCGGTATTCTTCCAGAAATAATCCGGGACAAAGGAAATTTAGGTTTTAGTACTTGCACCTATGAGAGTTTCTTACCTTTTCCATTAGAAAGTTATTGGACAAACAAGCAGAAATTGGACCACTCACTGATTTAAGTACCTCCACCCCTCTGAATTCTCAGCTGTAGAATCACAAGTAATTTTTTGAATGAAATAGAGATATTAGCCAATTAAGGACTGCAAGACTGAGAAGACCAGCGCCTGAATATCTTTACTATCTTTTGCCTCTGGGACATGCCCTTCAACATCTGTACATGCCCAAAGCTACCAGAAAAGAGTGCATTTTATGTGTTTGATAACTTTGGGGACCTTTGCTCTCCAGATTGTAGCATACCATCTACGCAACGTTGTAGGTAGCACCAAGTAGAACACTGTAGGATGCTCAGTTGTAAACCATTTCAAACATAGATACAAATTCTGCTTTCCTTTTGCTGCTTGAAAAAATGTGTGAAAGTCTTGGGGGGAGAGGGGTGTGTGTATGTGTGAGTGCAAATCTTCCACAGCCTCAAACTGTTACTGCTGCAAAACTTACGTCAAAACTTATGAAACTCATTAAAATCACAGACTTGGATTCCACTGGCACAATTACAGTAAAACTGGCTTCAGACCCTGCGTAGTCCACAGGAGATATATGCAGCATATGCCAGCATGGTCACAGAGGTATTAATAACAAAATTAATGAGATTAATCTGGACAAGACAAAAATATCTGACAAGAGAATATGTCCTCAAGTTGCTCCAGGGGAGGTTCAGAATGGATATTAGGAAAAAATTTTACATGGAAAGGGTTATGAAGCCTTGGAATGGGCTGCCCAGGGAAGTGCTTGAGGCACCATCCCTGGAGGTATTGAAAAGACAGGTTGACATAGTGCTTAGTGACATGGATTAGTGATGTATTTTTTTCACAGTTAGGTTGATGGTTGGACTAGATGATCTCAAAGGTCCCTTCCAACCTAGACAGTTCTATAATCCTATCAAAGCTGTTTGTATGTCTGTTTGAAGTGCTATGGAGTGCTCACAGGCATACCCGGCATCCCTACCCCACCTAAACCCCTGACTTAGAGATACTTCGTGTGCTTCACTGAGCAGAAGTCCAACTCCTCATCTCTTTCTGTCAACCCTCAAGAATGATAAGTGCATCACAGGTCTGGGATGCACAGTCCAAGACTGGTGCATCCAGTGATGTTAGCTGGCAGATTGTACTGCCCTTGGCAGCCTTTGCAAAAAGATAAACCAGGACCTGACATTTCTACTATAGAAAAGCAAATGAAAACAAAGAAAAAGTTGACAGAGAAGCCATAGTTAAACCATGTAGTCTCGTAGGGAAATGACCAACTATGGTATATAGAACCACACCTTAGAAAGTATAACAGACACACATAGGAACATTTATTTTACTGTTTTGACATGTATCTTCAACAAGCCCCTTACAAATTCCACTGCCTTAAAGCACAGGTAATTTAGAAACCATTTAACTTAACCATTTAAACCATTAAGTAATTGCATGACAAGGGTTGTTATTTGTTTGCATTTCTTTGAAATGGTAGCATGGAATGTACCAGAATATAAGACCAAGAAACATTCCTAACATTTTCAAAAAACATGTTTTCATGCCACTGCTGTCAAGATTTCAGATGACCATTTCATATCTGTCCACTCAGATACTCCTCCAAACAATGCAGGGAAACCCCACCTTACTGGTGATAGGTCTTACGTACACCCACGACAGCACTGCAGGTAAATTCCACGTAGAGGAAATGATCTACATAAACCCAGTGCCACACTGAAAGGGAATTTTGTCCAGTTTGACAGGTGTTTCATTTTTACGAAATTTTATGGCAACATGCTTAAATAGATACAGATGGGGAGATTTTCCAGCTCAAGTCCATCTTTAAGATCATTAATCTCTTTCTTCAGCTCTCCTTATAAGTATATGCACCAAGAAACACTCCTAAAGCATGCAGCCTTTTTTGCATTTTTCCAAACAACCCTGAGAAAGCATTTACCCCACAACAATCCCAAAACCAAGTCCCAGGACTGATGTGTTCCAGAAGAGGCACTGCTTAATAGATCTCAGTCTCCACTTGGTACAGCTACCTGTGGAAATATAATTTCTTTTCATTTTCTTTCTTTCATGTTCTTTTACGTTGTCAATAGTACTAATTGCCACCAATTCCAGCAATAAGATTATTAGTTGCCACCAATTCCAGCAACCCTTACAACACTCACTATATTCATAAAATGTAACTCACTGCTCACTGTATTTATAATGAGTAACTTACCATATAGTAATCTCCATTAATATTCTTCTGCCACACTTGACCTAATCTGACTTAGAACTGTTGCTGCTGGTTCTCTTCCTACTTGAGGACAGAAATTATAAGATACAGTACTAGTTGGTTGTTGGTTTGCAAAGTATTTTTTTTTTACCCTAATGCATACAACCATACAGAAAACCACAGCTTTCTAAAATTGGAAAAATTCTCATGAACTGTGAACTCTTTCAAAAACACATGGCGGGAGATTTAGTTGTGCCCACCTGTTAGTATGATCAATGAAAAATAAGACGGTGAAAGATCCCTCTTGAATGATTTCAAGAAGCAGCACATGTCCCTGAGACCCCATTTTTTGTTACTGGTCAAAGCAGTATCTCAGGTGGTATGACACAATAAGTGAAGACTTCTAAAAACACATGATTAGACTTGATCATTCCTTGTCCAATGAGAAAAAAAATCCACATACTCAAACAAAGTTTTGCTGTTCCCTTTAATACATCACGTGATTAAGTTTCATCTGGTTTCCTCCCTACTAAACTCATGAAATTGCCAAGAGAAAAACATTGGCTTTTGAACTGAAGAATTTAAAGGGCAGCAAACCCACTTCTCAGCTTGTCCTGAAGGTTTATGTACAGGTTGTCCAGAGAAGCTGTGGCTGTCCCATCCCTGGAGGGGTTCAAGGCCAGGCTGGATGGGACTTTGAGCAACCTCATCTGGTGGGAGGTGTCCCTGCCCAGGGCAGAGAGTTTGGGACTGGATGAACCTTAAGGTCCCTTCCATCCCAAATTGTTCTACAATTCCATGATTCTACAGAGATTAAAAAAAAATAAAAAAATAAAAATCTATGAGTGTTCTTCACTTGCAACCACTTGTAAGATTTTTCATTTACCTTGATTTTGGCCTACAACCTTTCTTTGATAGAAACCAGCACTAATATGTAAATCAGAACACTGAGCAGTGCTGAGAAAACACCTCAAGAGTCACTGATCACACTGATGCCAGTTTCATCTACACCAGTCATCTCTTCAGCCAACTTCTCTACCCTAGATTACTACAAGTTAACTATGCCTACACTTTTTAAAAGATTTGCCATAGATGTTTGCTATCAACCTTCTCAGATAGCAAAGGATTCTTCTATTTACAGACACACAGAGCTATATTTAACTGTAATTTTCCTTTTCCAAATCTCCAGCTAGTTATGTGCATCCTAATTTTCAAATTTTCCTTTCTTGTTCAAGTAATTATTTTCTTTATCCTTCTTTTTCCTGGATCTAGATTTTTCTTTTGTCTATTGTTTCCTTTGTATTTTTTTTTGTCATTTCATAACCTGCCATTTATTTTGATTACTACTTAATTTTATAATTTAATTTTATATACATATATATACACTTCTTTTCCCACTTCATCTTTGAGCCATGAATTCGTCTTCTTTCTGACTCTCTGGTACATTACTGTCTCACAGAGTTAGCAAGGTATGAACTCTACTGGGAATATGGAAAGCAGTACTGTCTTAAACAAGGGACCCGCTGTCACTGACGCAGTCCTACCAAAGTACTGACATAGTCTTACCAAAGTATTAACTGCTGTTACAAAGGTAAGAACACCACTAACTGCATTAATTTCTAATTTTCTAGTTCAGAATATAGCATCCACAGTTCCTTGGGATTAAAATATGCTGACCCACCCAGACGTATGTAAAACTGGTACATTCTCCTAGTCCTCTCCTAGGAGAGGAGGCTAAAGGCTTTCCTTTCTCCCCTTGCCCTTCTAAAGGGCACAAATGTCCTCTCCTTGTAGCCAAGCACCTCCAAACACCTGCTTACAAAGTCACTTACCTCCCCAAAGAGGTAATTTGCACTCTTAATACTTGGGCCTTTTGGCTGTATTGGTATCTTTTCAAGAAAGTTGAAAAGATACACTTTCAAACTGTGATTTGTATTAACATGAGCAGTGGTGGCAAAAAGAGCTCAGCTTCACCAGATCCCAGCTGTGGTCACTTGGAACTGGTGTAAACAACTGCAGCAAGGTTTGATGTGCAGAGGCTGCAAGGAGGTGAAGAGGGACAGCCAAGGTAGCCAAGGCTAAACCAAGTGTTTCAGTGCAAGCAGATAACAGAAAAAAAAAAAAAAAAACAAACTACCACCTTTAAGGTCCATAAATTGTGACACTGAGGTGAAAAATAGCATGTACAGCTCAGAAGTGATTTCAAATGGCAGCAGAATGAAGCCTTTGCTTATGTAGTGAAAGAAAACTGAAACTCAGTTTTGAAGCTGGACCACTTCGAATAAAAGTTAGGAGAAAGCACTGAGGAGGAGGAGGAAACAGTGACACAGCAAGTGTCATGTTCATGCAGTCAGTAGCCAATTCATTTCTTGCCCAGTATTCAGCTTGAAGAGACTTGGATAAGTTTGTTTGGTTTTTTTTTTTTTTTTCCCCTGTGCAGAGAATGTCTTCAACAAAGCAACACTGAAGTCCATCAAGGGGGAGTGAGTCCATGCAGTGAAGGAGTGGGGAGTATTTGACAAATTTCAACTTAGAAAAAAAAAGGGCATGGGGAGAGAATTGCAAAAGATACATTGCAAATCTTGTAAAACTATTATTAGGCCTGTTATCAGCTTATCAGTGTCTGATACTGATTTATCTGTACAAAACAGAAGTTACTAATATGAGTCATGAATACCTGACCCAATCCTCAGTTTCCTCTCCCAAACCTCTCCCTTCACCTCAAGTTTTGTGAAGTTTTGACTCAAAACCAAACCCAGTTTTAACATTCATTCTTCAGGCTTCTGGAAGAAATCTGTCACAGTGGCCTTTCTTACATTTGGTGTTTGCCCCTGCCTTCAGTATCAGGAAACAGAGTATTTGAAAAGGATGATAAATTCCCCAGCCCCCTCTCTTACTCTCTCACCAGGACATACAGACTCCAGAGGCCAAACACAAAGATTTGACATGTGGGAAAGCAAGAGATAAGCCAAAAGAAAGGCCAGGTGCAACAGTGACACCTTCTCTCTTCTCTCTTCATAAATAGCGTGTTCTGTGGTCCAAAAAGGGGCCCTCCCAACAATGCTATCACAAGACTCCTCCGAGAAAAAATTTTATCTTTGTTGGGTTGTGGGTTTTCTTCGGCTCCTCTCTTCTCTCCTGGAGTTTTTGTGTATTGTTATTCTCTTATTTTTACAGACTTTGAGCAAAGATAGATCAGGGGAAGTCAGAAGGCAAAATGTCTTCATTTTGAAAGGACAAAAGTAATTACATTTCATACTCCAGGGGGGCTGTACAGACGTGATAGTGGTTTGCATCTGGGCTCTAACCAGAATTAAGTTGTTACAATTCTGTCCACAAGCTCTTCCCCAAAGGAGAAGAAGCTTTGCAGACCCAGAAAACAAATCACTGACCGATTTCTCAATCATAGAATTGTCGAGGTTGGAAGGGACCTCTAAGATCATCTAGTCCAACCATCAACCCAGCACTGATAAAAACCATCACTAACCCATGTCACTCAACACTATTTCAACCTGTCTTTTAAGTACCTCCGGGGGTGGTGCCTCAACCATTTCCCTGGGCAGCCCATTCCAATGATTAATAACCCTTTCAGTGCAAATATTTTTCCTAATATCCAATCTGAACCTCCCCTCATACAACTTGAGGCCATTTCTTCTTGTCCCATCACCTGTGACTTGGGAGAAAAGACCAACTACCCTGGCTGCACCCGCCTTTCAGGGAGTTGTAGAGAGCAAGGTCTCCCCTCAGGTTCCTTTTCTCTTAGGTGAATACCCCCAGCTCCTTCAGCCTCTCCTCGCAAGACTTATTCTCCAGACCCCTCACCAGCTTTTTCACCCTTCTCTGGACAGAGAATGCAAGAGACAATAGCAAATGAAGGTGTGTTAGGAGTATAGGTAGACAGAACTCCAGAAGATTTAATCTCTCCTTCACAGGGAACAATAGCTATTAAGATACGACAGCAGGGACTTCAGAGTCAGTTGTACACTGCACCATGGACCCAGAAGATCAAAGCACTTTTTATCCATCTAGTAATTTTCTACATTGCCCATAGCTACTAAATTGAAGATAACAGGGGTCACCTTGCCTTGTTGTGAATTGGACTTTTATTCAGCTTTGTAAAAATGCCTAGTCTGACCACAGCCTTGTGCAAACTCACTATCTAAAAGCAGAGAAAAGGGTAACCTGTTCCCCTCCACATTTTATTTGACACATTATATAACATGAGTCATCATTTTGTATCAGTCATTCTCCAGGAATTACAGGGAGAGGGCACAGATGACGTGACTGGACAAACTGACATGGCTTTGCAGTTATCCCCTGACATACACTTTCAGCCACTGGCATTAGGAAATGAGAGCTCATCACAGACAACTAAGCTGCTTTGGGAAAATACTCAGGAAACACGTGGAAGAGATATTAACAAAAGCTTTCCAGCCACCCCTTATAGTTGCCAGATGCCGGGGAGCCAGCAGAAGTAAATGATTTTTAGGTGGCTGCTCAGCATCTCTCCTCGGGTCAAGAGTGGATGCCCTTCAGAGAGAAGAGGCAAAAGAGTCAGGCGGGCTCGCATAGATGGAGCTTTCTCTGCTCTCCTTTCAAGTGTATGATAGTTTTCAATGACAGCACTCTAGAAGGGAGATGAGCTAGTGCATAGAAGCAAAGAAGTCAGAGACCTGTGAACGCACAATTCTCCCACTTCTCATGCTGATTTCTGCTCCGTTTATCCAGAATTATTTTGCTGTTGTCTATGTGTTCCAACATCATGTACTATATCAGATTTCAGGCCTCAGCTAACCAAAATATTTCTCTCTATAGAGAGAGATCTATATGGATCACTCAAAAAATCTGGTTAATTTTCTACTGGATCCTGTTACAGAATCACAGAATGATATGGGATTGAAAGGGACCTCTGGAGATCATCTAGTCCATCAAAGCAGGTCCACCCAGAGTTGGTTGCACAGGAACATGTCCAGGCGGGTCTTGAATGTCTCCAGAGATGGAGACTCCACCACCTCTCTGGGCAGCCTCTGCCAGGGCTCTGCCACTCTCAAAGTGACGAGGCTCCTCCTCGTGTTTAGATGGAACTACTTATGTTCAAGTTTGTGCCCATTCCCTCTTGTCCTGTCACTGAGCACCACTGAAAAAAGACTGGCCCCATCCTCCTGACACCCACCCTTGAAGTATTTCTAGGTGTTGATCAGATCCTCCCTCAGCTTTCTCTTCTCCACATTAAGGAGATCCAAGTCCCTCAACCTTTCCTCCTGTTCTGATGCTAACCTAGAAACAAGGCATATTTTTAAGACCATATACAAAAATACTGTAAAACCTCTTAAGACAAACTTATCCAGACAGACCAGAGAGTGCAAGAGAAGCTCCTGTGAAAGGAACTATTTAAAATCCCATGAGCTCTCATATTGAAATAATATTCGTATGACATTAAAATGATGTATTATCAAATGTGCTTTATGTATTAAACACCTACATTTATATAATTAACACACAGTGTCCTTAAGGTCACAGTGTAATTTTTCCCTTTAAGCCCAACTCCGCACAGGAATGTATAGGCCTGTTTTCCCTGCCATTTGATATGCAAATATTATTATTTGTGAAAGTACTTACCCCTATGCCTAGGTTCACATTAGACAAAGAAGAGAGGAATGCAAGTGTCCTAGGGTGAGAAGGGGAACATTTTGTTCTCGGTTACTGTCTCAGCTTGCAGTCAGCAGCAATCCAAAGTTGTCTGCAGATGAACGGAGTTCAAGGGTTCACGTGAAATAAATTACTCTCAGCAGTCAGGTCCACAAAAACAATCCGTCATGTTGCTAAAAAACAACACGATGAAAAGAGAATCCTGAAGCCCATCCTGCAAGGTCCCTTGCAGGTAGCCCCTGAACAGCACTGGCAGGATGGGGAAGAGGAGATGCACATCCATTGCTTTTCTTGGGCCTATTCTGTGAATCAAGAGATTTCCATTACCTAGGTTGTGCGTGTTCTCCTTTTCAGGAGCACAAGACCTTCAAAAAATGAAAACTTTATTTCAGAAGGATGAGAACTCATTTCTATAGATCTCAGGAAGTCATTTGCATCAGCACAAAGTGAATGGAAGATTCATCAGTAAATTCAGGGTAGTTATCCAGGTGTGGAATATCATAGTCATTCCAAGCCTGAAACTGTACTGGCACCTCAAATATGTCACTTTTCACCTGTTTATTTCTGTGGATGAGAACTTTTAAGAAAGCTCAAACCTTCAGTGAGTTTTTCTGCACTGCAAACTCTCATAAACTCTTCCTCAGGAAAGCAGAAATGAATGTCCTCATAGACAGCAACAGTTCATTAGTTTACCAAATCCCCATTCAGGTTCGTCTTAAAATTACAATGAAAGGATCCTAACAGCTTTTATCTAGCTCATCTCTGAAGATCCAAATCAGGCTCTGGAGGTATCCATCTCATCTCCCTTAAACGTGGATGGTGATTCTGGTGAGTGGGCAACCTTGATTATTTGCCCAAATACAGTTAGAAGAAATCAAGGTCATTGTGTATGTCTTTTAGGAAACACATGCCCTATACTTGCATCCAACTGTTAAGCACAATCTGTCGCTTTGCCATTGTTTTCCTTCTTTTCAGCTGAAGAATCCAAGCAGCCATAACTACAACAGTGTAACAGGAAAAAAAAAGAACATTTAAATCTCTCCTCTTTTTGCATATTTCCTGTTCATTCTCAGTGTGTTCGTTTCCACACCAAAAATTTCTCGAAGCTTCCAACACGCTGTCAGAACAGTTCAAAAAGCAAGGTACATCTGAGCTTGACAGATGCCAAGGCTCAAATCTTTGTTTCATAAGTCTCTAAAAATAAAGCTTGTGACTCCCCACATACTGATGTTGCACAACAGCCCCTTCCTTGATAAGCAGCAACATATCCAAATTCTGATCATTTCTCCTGTAATCAATAGCCAACTCCCCTTCATGTGGGGTCTCCAGACTCAAACCTTTAATGTGTTCCACACACTGACAAGATGTAGGAGGTTCTTGACAGTCTTCTTCCCTAGATCTCTCTAGATTCTTCATCCAACTTCTTTGTTACATATCTCTTTCTGCTTGTCTTTGTGGTCCTCATGTCCCCTGCTTTTCATTCCCTTTGGTATATCACCTTGTTCCCAGTTATATACCCCAACAAACTACTTTTCTGACCTTTTCACAGCCTTTTTATGTCCTGTTTTTTTTCTTCTCTGTCCACCATTGCTGCCAATATTCCCTCCTGATGGACATGCTGCCATGATCATGCACTTCTCCTAAGAACTCTACAAACCATAGCTCTTCACTAGAAAACTGCTGACTGTTTGAACAAGATAAATTAGGGAGAACAAACGTTCTTGGGGATGAGATTGGGGTCAGCAGAGCACATAGACAAGCAGAAGCAGATAGTGTTAAATTTTCTCCTTTGAATATCAGGTTTCTGGGAATAATAATTTCCTTACTGTCTGCAAAATGTCTTATTAATAATAGCAGCAATAATCCCAGTCATCGTCCCTGTCCAGTTGATCACAAATATCAGTCTTACAGGTTTCACCTGAAGAAACTCTCAGGGAGGTGTTTTTTAAACTGAAAACAGGCNTCCTTCCTGCTCCTGGAGCAGTCACCCTGCAGAGCATCTCATCCTAATGCAAGGAGAACCAGCATCCCCTGTACCGTTTTAATTGCCTGGAAAGCATTTTCCGATTCTCAAGTCTTCAAATTCCAGCTTTTCCAAACAAAGTAGTCTATGCAAGGCCCTATTGGTTATTTCTGCATTGTTTTATTTGAAAGGCTCATTCACTTGAGAATGAATTATAACATTTGTTAGTAATTAGTTGCAGAACTCTCATCAAATGCTAAATAAATTCCTTGTGATCAAAATCATATTAGGTAAATAAATACCAAATAATTGATAAACAAAGACTACTGGAGGAGTCTGTTGTACAAGGAAAACTTAATGTGAGTCCTGTGTCAAGAGCTTACCCAAAGAATGGAAAAGCAGAAAGGCAGCAATAACAGCAGAATTAGCATGCTCTTAAAAGGAAACAGAAATCAAAACAAGAGGACTAAGACATAGCCAGAGGATGGGATGAGAGGAGGAGGCTGAATTATTCAAAGACTTGGAGGTTACTTGATCATTCCTCAACGCCCTTTAAATGGACTGAGAAATAGTAGGCTGGATTTTCTTTTATTGCCAAAAATACAACTCCGCTGAGCTTATCTCCCTCAGTAGGGAGATACTGATTTACACGGGGTGAGAACCTGTCCTACACATTAAAGACTTGTTCATGGTATTAGCACAGTTTTCTGACTTTACAGCCAGACATTAAAGAACATTGTTTGCCATTTTAATCCAAATTCTGAAATAAAATCATCCAAATCAATTTGATTTTTTGATTTTCTTTATGCTCCTTATAGGAAATTTTTTTGGGGAAGGGCCACCTTTTGCAGAAGGATAACAAACAATTTGGTTCTTCTATATTGTGATAAGAAAAAAATCAGTATGAAACTTGAGGAGCAAATCTTCTCAGCTAGAATCAAAATCCATTGGCCCATGATACAACTTTAAATTACCCATGTGGGAACTCATAAATCTTTGGTTAATTTGAGCAAAGATTCCCCTCTAGGGGGATAATACTCCTAAAGGAATTGACAAAACAAGTGGAAAATATCTTTTCCAGTCAGATTCACACATTCCTGACTCGGGGGAATGAAGATGCAACTGAGATTTCAGGAAAAGCAGGTCTCTCGAGGTTTCTCAGGAACTGAAGGCTGGAATAATCATCTTAGTTTTCAAGAGGTGAGAATTTAATTGGACCATTCATGTCGTGATTTTTAGAAACGGGGCATGCAATGCTAACCATAAGTCATATTTATTGAAGACCACTCGGGATGGCATCCATGTTTCTCTGTGCTTTAATTCTGATGTCATCTGTCATTGCACAGCCCTCCTGAAGTAAAAGAACTCTTCTTGAGTTCTTCAAGAGTCCAAAATCTCTTTTCTAATTTGAATGCAGTAAAATGAACTTACATAAATGCAAACAACTAAGCAACAGCAGGTATTAAAAAAGCTTTTCGGTGACATATTTATCCTCTTATTGCACAAAGGTTTCACATCATCCGTGGAAAAATAAATGGCCATACTTTCAACATAAGGATATTTCCTCTTTGGAGAGTGCTCTTCAGAAGACTTCAGCTCTATCTCTGAAGCAAGGTCCCTGAATCAAATAAAATAGTGCCATATTTGATGCGGTAATGGGTCAGTCCTACAACAAGAAGTGCAATACGAAGCAACTCATGATCCTGAATGGTTGTCTCCCAAATTCTCTACTTCTGGACATTAAGGAGGAGGAGCTTTGTAATTTTTTGCAAAGAAAAAGAACATTCCTTTAAGATGCAGAGGTGAAGAACTTGCTCTGTGTCAGGGCCAGACAAACTTGGCAGCTGAAGTGAGCTGTGCCCTTCAGTGCATCTGTGATCTTCACCACATTAATCAATATGAAAACGTGACCAAAATCTTGACATTTGGCAACATGCTGGGTTTATTTGCTAATAAATCAAATCAGTGCATATATAAGGCTTTTCTGATTTTCTTCAGGATTCGAGATTAAAATTCAAGTTCCTTGAATTATGTCTTCAAAACAAACAGACAAAAAGACATTTTTGGCAGCCTTCTCACAAAATACAACCGTAGGCTGCCAGCATGCTATATACCTCCCCTCTTACTGGAATAGGATATTGGAAGCTCCAAAGCAAGCTTTCAAGCAAGGTTGCCTTTAAAGCCGAAATCCCAGGGCAGCGAGGACATACTCAGACTGAATACAGGCAAAGCATTCTCAGCACCACTTTATTTTTCCCAGTCGCCGTGCACACCATCTGCATGCCAATAGCCTTACACAGCAAACTGTGCCTGCGCTGAATGAGTCTCTAGGACATCTCTCAGAGATGCTGGAATGGTCATTGGGGAACCTTTTGCTGCTAGTAAACACCAGCCTTGTGACGATAATAACAACTAATCTTTATTACCTAGTGTTTTAATATCGCTTGCAAAACAGGGCAGTGGTTTCAGCACTGTTTCCAGCAACCACAATGCACTTGTGGCCAGGTAGTTTGTTTGTTTGTTGTATTGAAAGCCTCCAAAGAGAGAAGGCTAGAAAGGACTTGACTTGTCAGACTTAAGTGTGGCATTTGTTCATCATGACAGCAAGCTGCTGACAAAGCAGCATGGGTGAGTTTCAGGACTACCCATAGGCCTAAGTAGTTGTCCCACATCTTGTATCATCAGTGCAAGAAATTGTATTCTAGTTTCCTTATACCAAGGCCCAGGAAAATCAGGCTTTTCTTCTATTGTCCTGTGAAGAGGGTTATGACCTATGCTCCCCCTTGCCCATCCCATTGTCCACAGCAACACATGCGAAGTCCAGTTCTTCAGGGATGTTCTCCCTTATTTCCCATCTAAAATCCCTCTTCTACATCTTCATCTCAGCCCCACCCCTTCCTCTTTGGGGAAGCAAGAGCTTTGTCCCCATTTGGAGAAGCCCTGACCCGCCCCAGTTAAACACAGAGCTCACCCACCCCATGCTGTGAATTTGCCACATCACACAAGCGCAGCCACGTCATGTCAGCTGTTGGCCACCACCAGACAAGGGCCATAGAATGTCCTCTGTCAAGCCCTTTTTTGCTGTAAGAGTCCATAAGGTAATTATTCTAGGATGATTGATTTTCAGTGCTAAATTTAACGCTAAATCCCACATCTACATACAATTGTAAAGGAAAGTTCTGATCATGACTGTAAATATATTTATAAATTCAGTTTTAAATCCCGTTCGGTATTTCTTCTGGGATGATTTTTTTTTTAAATAAATACTAAATTCCTAGAAAGTTTTCTTCTGGAGACTTGAAGTGAAATTCAAACCCTTACACGTCTAGACTGTGAACCAGAACCAGCTCCCTCATCTGCAACTTTCTAAGTCCAGCATTTCTCAGAGGACTGCAGAAGACAAAGGCATCTGGTGACAAGGAGCAGACAGAGAAATGTGTACACATAGAATATTTTCTGTCAGGGGGACTTCAGATTTTTCCTACAATCCTACCATGAAAATATGGAAATGTCAAGCTTCCAAAGTAGCAAGGGCTTTACAGGACTCTGGACCTCCTGAGAGATAAGGGCACTCAAGACCTGGTTAGGAAACGGCCATTTAGAAAAAAACACAAGCTGTACCCTGCAAAAGTTTACCTGCTTCACAACTTCCACTTACATTTAAAGAAGAGAAAGAACATGAGCTGGATTTCAATGCCAATGACGTTAAATCACATCTCATAAGCATTTCATAAAGAGAATCCACTTGACTACATAATAGCTGTAGACATTTACTTTGCAGGCACGCACAGAGGCACCCAGAGAGCCATGCTTACCATTCCTCCCCCCTCACATGGAAGGTGGCAGGTCCTGTGGTCACACACGTGAGGCACCAGCCCGTGGCAAGCTCAGCCTTTACACATGAGGCTGGTTCTTCCCCGACACCAGATCTCCCCCTGGCTTTTCCTTGGTCTTGCAAGTGTCAATCCTACTGTTATAAAATACTGTCATTTATTTATCACTGCTATATTGAACTACACAACTAATTCTAAACCCATCTCAGCACTAACATGAAGGTATTTTCTTGAAAGAAAAAAAAAATGCTCAGAGAATCCAGGGTGTCTTGAATAGTTGGTTTAGTGCCCAGGGAACCTTATAGCACAAAATCCTCACAGGCTGCTTCATTAATAACCTGTAGGCATTTAATTGGTACCACTGAATATTCAGGACATAAGAAATGTCAGTCTGAGCAAGGAGGTGACAGGGAATGAACTGTTCCGGGAATGTTTTTTCTGTGACTGTCCCTGTAACTTGTCACCTGCCATTTTATCAACAGAGCTCTCCCTTCCATGCAACATCCAGAGTGCCCCCATGGGATTCAGGTGTCTCGCACTTACTTCAATAGATGCTGTTTGTGTCCTTGGGGCTGTGGAGCAAGAAGCAGCATAGTCAAACCTACCCTTGGACCCCACAAAAGCTCTCCCTGACTTTGGATTCAACCCTGCCTTAGCCCACACTCAAGATGGCTGAGAGAAGATCTGAGTAAGGCTGGAGGGTCTGTTTCAGGGAAGGGGTTCGGCTGCAAAGTACAGACAAAAATCTAACATAACAGTGCCCTTTAGAAGTCTTTTTATTACCTAAGGGTAAGCGTCACCCTTTTCAACGACTGTTTCCAAAGTATCAAGGGAGAAGGGTGGGCCCTATCGGGCACAAGGACATCCCTTCTCACCTTCCCTCTTGCTAAGCACATGCATGATCAGGAAGGAGGCATGTACCTTCCCATCTGAAAAAAAAAGTAGTGACCAGCACAAATTAGGGCTGCCATGAGTGGGACGGGAAGGCCTTTAAGTAAACTCACATATAGAAATATATAAAATGCTCATTGTTTCAAAATACGTCCTTAAAGTACTGCTTTGCTTCCCTTATGAAAGAAACAATGACCTTGCATTGAAGCAAACTCCCACAAGACAGAACATCAAGGTATGAACTCAGCTGGATGTCCCCCATCAGCCTGGTGGATGCCTCCAGTCCTGGAGTTAAGGGCTGGCTCTCAGAGCCACAGACTTGCAGGTGGTGGCCAAGCCACCACCAGGCCAGTCTGACAGCTGCTGTGATGCCCTCTGCAAGACCAGCCAGAGCTCAGGCACTGGAATCTAAAGGTAGAAGCAGTGGAATGGAAGATGCTTTATACTTGAGTTCTATTAGCTCCTTGCCTCAGAAGTCTCATACACTGGGGACAGGGATCCTGCCCACATCTCCAGAAAGACCCGAGAGGACTCAGTCTTGTCCTGCCACTGTGGAATTTTGTTAAACCCAAGACCTTTTAAACAACACACTGAAGTTTCAGAGATGAGATGTGGTTTTGGTTAAAGTGTTTCACCAGAAGGTTTACAACGAGCTTTAATTATGCTGAGACCTTTCAGAACTCATCAGTTTGTTGAGCTCTTTTGCTAATCTGTCCCACAACCTCTCCTTCAAGCTTCCACTGGGCCATAGCATCACTGACACTGATTCCTTCTTCCTCCACTGAACCCTCTCACTTGAAATGTTCTCTGCAGTTTCCTTCTTTCCCTGTGGCCAATATGAAACCAAATTTAGCCTGTGAGTTTATGTTATTCAGGTTATCCCTCTCTGTCTGTGCTGCCTCAGGGTCCATCCGTAACAACGCTAAGCTGCTGTGGCCACCACTGATTGCTATGATTAGCTTAAGTGTTTCTGTCCACAAATAGTACTCATCAGTAAGTTCAATATAATAATGTGTATATAAGAAAAAAGCATGGCAAAATCAGGAAAGATTAAGAAAGATGGCACCCTTTGAGCACACATTACCACCCTCTGGAAATTATTCAGTTATTATACATTTTTACAAGGGCTTGTCACCAGACACTCAGAACATACCCTACCTGGTTCAGCGTAAGAGCAAACAATTATTTTCCTCATCATTGTTCATTAAAATGCCCTTGCTATTACTCCCATTCAGCATAACTCAGCAGGTGTAAGGTAATGCCCTTGAAATGAATTGTGTAAAATCCTTAACCACTTCTGGGGAGCATTCAAAGGAATGCCTTTATGTCTTTACATTAGCCTTATATTTACCAGATACTTTCTGCCAACCAGAAATGAATCAGGTTTCCTTACACAAGCTGCCCATACAACCTCTAAACACAGAGAGAGATACAGACTGTTGTCTTATGTGCTCAAGGTGAGAATTAGCTGGAAGTTAGCTGAAGAGAGAGCTTGAGAAAACCTGCCTTCCAACTCAACCTTAAATTTGATGATCACCTCTCTTTAGAAGACCACAGCTCGCTCGCCCCCTCCCTGACTGAGCCCCTGAGCCCAGATGTAGGTGGACAAATGGCCTGATCTGAGAAACCAGGCATTTTGTGCTCACCTGAATTTTGTCACATCTCACCCTCGAAGCAGAGAAATGCCAATGTGTTGTGTCAGATTCTAAAAGGCCCAGCTGAAAAATGGGGCTCTGATCAGAGGAGGGCTTTAGGGCATGGCAACCTGACTTTCAGAGAATAACTTCTCTGTAAGTAAATGCACTCCTATGTGCTGGCATTGAGCAACCCAGCAGGATCAGCAGCCCCACCGTTCAAAGCTGGCTATTGCTCTCACCTGCAGCCCCCCCTGCCCTGTGCAGGGCAGCCCCCCATCCCTCCATGCCTGCTGCTCACAGTCACACAAGGAGTGTGTCTCCAGTTTCCATTTCAGGCTGCAGGTGATGCAAGGTGAACCGAAGACAATTTCCCATCACCTAAAAGCTGAACCACTCTGCAACTGGGAGCTTAAAGCCCTTGGATGAGAATGTAGTGGAGAGCCAGAGTCAGCAGGTCAGAGAACATAGAGACAGTTGTGCTGTAGTCATAGAATCATAAAAACATAGAATCATTCTGGTTGGAAGGTACCTTTAAGATCATCAAGCCCAACTGTTAACCCAGCACTGTCAAGTCCACCACTAAAACATGTCCCTCAGCATCATATCTACATGTCTTTTAATACCTCCAGAGATGGCAACGGGCCACCACTTCCCTGGGAAGCTTTTTCCAATGCTTGACAACCCATTCAGTGAAGAAATTTTTCCTTATCTCTAATCTAAACCTCCCTGATCCCAGAAATTATTACATATCTGACATTAGACACTCATTAGGTTACACACAGACACCTCACCTCCCTCAAAAAAAAAAGACAGAACTAAAAAACAAATCACAAAACTTTAAACTACTATTAGGAAAACTGTCCAACAGCTTTCTGTCAGGACGCAATTATAGGCCATAAGACCACCAGTTAAATGCATTTAATGGCACTAAAAATAATCTTCAAGCAAGAGAACAGCTGATGGGAAGGCAAAAGAGAGGAAAAGTAAAAGAGTGTTTTAAGGGTATTGGAGATTCTTTTCACATAATGTTATTTCTCACAGATCTTTAACTACATTTTAGAACAATTTACCAAGGTTTTACGTTTGTTTACCTTTGTATTGCATATTTCACATGCTACCGCCTCTCAGTACCTACTTAACAGCATGGTGACAAGCTGCAGGTGCCAGGACTTTGGCCTCCAGCCCCTTGCTGAACTCCTAAATGCAAGCAAGGGGGTCATTTTAAAATGGCACATCATAAAATACATACAGCAACAACAACAAAAAATATCTGTGCAAGTTGTCACTGAGTAAACTCTTTCAGGAACCTCTTTTCCTCTCCTTGAGCACTGGTAGCTCATTTCTAGTAACAGCAGCTGCAAGGACTGTCGCACATGACTGGGTCACACATGCAGGGCCTCCCCAGCCTGCCTAATTCCTCGTGTTTATCCCTTCTTCCATCCAGCTTGGATAGCTTCTTTTTTTTCCATTGACCTAATTTTTTATAATTCATAAAGCTCTGCACGTTTTCATTCCTCTGAGGACTTACATCAATCCTTTATCTGTTCTCAGGTTCAACCTTGTTCCGGGGGATACAGCTCTGAATACCCAGCTCCACTCCTGGGAATACAGGTTAGCCTGGTTCATAAAGGTTTCATTCAACTGAAAGTCCTTTAAAATAATCATCTCCCAAATATTAAGGCTGGTTTCCTCTTCCTAGAGATGTAAAGTTGGGAAATTGACAGAAACTTTAATTTCCCAAGATTGCAGAGTTATCTGGACTCCGATGTCATCAACAGGAAGGTTTTTGACTTAAATTCTTACTACATTTTGAAGCTAACAGCGTTACTTCTCTTAGCTGAAGTATCATCTCACAGAATAGTTTGAGTTGGAAGAGACCTTAAATATCACCCAGTTCCAACGCCCCCCTGCCCTGGGCCGGGACACCTCCCACCAGACTAGGCTGCTCAAAGCCCCATCCAGCCTGGCCTTGAACACCAGGAGCATCCACAGCTTGATGGAGCAATCCACTACAGCATCTCACCACCCTCACAAGAAAGAATTTCTTCCTGAGATCTAATCTAAATATTCCCTCTTTTAAACCATTTAAAACCATTACCCCTCATCCTATCGCTCCACTCCCTAATCAAGAGTCTCTCCCCATCTCTCCTGTAGGCCCTCTTTAAGTACTGGAAGGGGCTATAACATCTCCCTGGAGACTCAATAAGTGTATTATGTAGCCTTGCTGGTCCGTGTCACTGACTTCCAAGACTCATCTCATAGTTGGTATAGAAATTTATAGACACCCATTTTGAAGCTGAACACCAACTTTTTCAGCTCTTGGTCCTACTCATTGAGAAAGACACCACTTCTCCATATGCAGAGCATTTCTGGGTTTTCTACTTTCTTCACTCCTGAGTCTATAGCCCAGTAGTTCTCTTCTGACAGTACAAAGTTGATATTTGTATTACATTGTCATGGTTTTGGCCAGGTTCACCAATGACACAACAATAGATACTCTCCTCCACCTCTCACTCCAAGAAGAAGAAGACAGATGAAGAAATGTATGGGTTTAGGGGAAAACAATAAACTAATGAAATATTAACAACAAAACAAAAAGATAATGAAACATATACAATATATATATAAATATATACAAAACCATATTAAGTTCCCAGGAAGATGTCACCATCAGGCACTGAGGAATTTCCAGACCGGCCCCAGTAACAAATGGTAAGTGGATTCCAGAACTCACCAATGGAGAACAAAGGTAGACAAACTGACTGGCTCCTCTTCATTTAAGAGGAGCCAACCTAACCCTTGTTGGCCCCTCAGTTTTTATCTCGGTATGGAGCAAATGGGATGGAACACCTTATTGATCAGTTTGGGTCACCTGACCTGTCCACTCTTCCCCACAGGTACAACCTCTCCATAGGGTAAACAACCAAGTCAGCTGACCCTGGTCGTCACAGCAACAAATATAAGCAAGAGCATCTCTCTGGAGCAGTTGCTTCTACTCCACCCCAAAATAGAATATACATTTAAGGGAAGCAGCTAAAGGTTAATTTTTAGGGTAAAATACATAGCAATATTAGCTGATTGATGGCATGGGATTTACTGCAATGCAGAAGAAACATGTTCACGCTAACCATAAGTTTCATTCAGTCAAGTCTATCAATAGAACTGATGAGTTCCATATGACTGAATTTCCTGAGCTACACACTTCATGAAAAAATGAATTAATCTGACCCCTGGCTATAATTTGCAATGCTCCTGCACTTGTGATTGAGCCAGTGGACAATGTTATCTGTCTAACATAGCCTTTATTTCTTAAAATCTTTGCTACTGGGCCCACCATTTGTTACAGAAATGTTCAAGAAGCCACTGGAGCAGAGCTCATCTGTCAACAGCTCCTGCAGTTCTTTGAGCCTCAGTTGTGAGGAAATATGCTGCTGTCTTTTGAGCATTTCTTAGCACCAGGTTTCAAATTGTTCAGCTAATATTATTAATTATTTTCCTAAGGTCCACCAGTACTATGGCATAGTCCCTTGCAACATGAGCACGTGTCCCATCAGAGGGAAAGTTCAGATGCAGGTTCTCTTGGGGATACATCATGCCATTGTACAGCAAGTATCAGCTATGACCAATGACAGGATCTTCACATACCTATTGGGGCAGGAGAGAGGTGGGGTGTGACTGTCCAGGTGTAGGACCATGACTTATTTCATGGTGGTCAGACATCTGGTTATACGATTAAGAAGGGTTGAGGCATGATATTCTCCAGTATTT
This sequence comes from Nycticryphes semicollaris, assembly GCA_013400055.1. Classification (NCBI taxonomy): domain Eukaryota; kingdom Metazoa; phylum Chordata; class Aves; order Charadriiformes; family Rostratulidae; genus Nycticryphes; species Nycticryphes semicollaris. Next base: position 351,869 of record VXBJ01003227.1, on the reverse strand, counting down.
CCATCATCAGCAATGAGGCTGGGCATTCCTCCTGATAGGACTGGTTCCTACTGCACTGTTAAACCTCATGAATGTTTTGTGGATCATATACATCTTCCTTTCATAGCATAACACTGATGTGAGCAGCAAATTTGTAGTAATGCAGACAGCAGAAAACATTTAAAAATATGCCATGGAACAACTCTCAAGGTGAACTTGGAAAAGAAAGGTGGGCAACAAAGCGTGGTGCTGCAGCATTTCCCTACCCATACATTTAAAAGCCCCCTCCTGAGCAATCCTTGTGAAGAGAAACCCAGTCTCTGGGCTGCTTCTGATTCTCATTTTAAGGATTATTATTCCAAGTGCAATCCCCAGCAATGAGGTAACAGGGTTATTGTTGTTTCCCTGTGGGAGGCCTCACAAGTAATTGTTTTGGAATATATGAAGCTGTTCTCTTGCAAATCAAACAGACTTGCAGTGTTGCTTTTGTATTTAAGATGAGCGCTAAATGACCCAGGTTAAAAAACCAGGAACATCTACAAAACAGATTCAAAGACGTTTCGTTTCCTTGGCCCCTTCTCTTTTCCCAGTTATACCAGTACAGATAAATGATTTATTTACTGGAGCTACACCACTGCCCTTATAGTTCCAGCTTTTCACAGCTGTCTCTGAGGGCTGAAGAGTTTCCACATAGAACTAAAATATTCTCCCCAAGCCCCCAGTTTAACATTTCAGTGACACTGTGGTCTGGCAAATCTGAGGAGGTTGCCTGAATTTTTTAAAACATTTTTTTTAAAAAAACCTATGTATGCTAGCAAATTAATCAGTGGAAACTCCTAGCCACTGGAACCTGGTTTTCTTCAGTGGAAACTCCTAGGCACTGGAACCTGGTTGTCTTCAGTGGAAACTCCTAGGCACTGGAACCTGGTTGTCTGTCAGTGTAACTGTTAATACACAGTTATGGTGCTCACAACTGCATCCCGCTGGGCCATGGGACAATCATTTTTTGTTGGTCCACCATTAGCTGATTGTCATTCAATATGGACTTCCAAAGTCATCTCGCTTTCTGAATAAATTTTGCTAATCCTTTTGGAAAGGCCTGAAACAGCTTCTCACATTGCAGCTGCAATTCTAATGCTGGTTTCCAGCAGAATTCATTCCCCTCACCACACTTTGGTGTTTTCCTTCTTTATCCTTGTTTTATGGCCAAGGTTATAAATAAAATTAACGGAACTATATCGGAGTGAAAGAAACACTTTCACTGTCTTCTGGCTCTCCATGGTGGCTGAGATGCATGATGTTCAGTCCTGCAGCGTCTGCTTCACAGAGGAGGAGGAACTGCCCATTCTTCTTTTTTAAAGCAGTTCAATAAAGTCGTTTGATTCTGACCACATTTTCCCTCACAGCAGTCCCCAGACACTTTTTCAAAATTACTGTACATTTACAGCACGAAACTGCTGACAGAGAATCAGTCAATGGTACCCAATACTTGGTACCTTATAGACATACTCCTGTCTTTTCATAATGCAGAAGTAAAAAAAAAAAAAAAAATCATTTAAAATAAATTATTTTGCAATGAGAAAATAAATAAAACTGATGGTAACTTCTGAGAAGAAAATTACATTTAGTATAATGATATGAATTATCCATTTTAATAAAGAAAAAGTTAAATTTTTATAATTTTCTCACACTGCCTTATCCATTTAATGTCAAACAGCAGTGAAAAGGAATCTACATCCATATCACACATTTTGTGATTGCAGGGATCTTCCGGACCATTGCACCTTCACTGCTTGGCAAGCATCTCATGTCAGAGGCGCTCCAGAGGGACGGAGAAAGCCAAGCGATGCCTGTGCAGCGATGCCCATGAGTGATGCCACCCACAGCATCACTCTGCCCTGGTCACACTGATTCAAGCGCCTGCAACCAAACTGAGAGAGATTAATTTCTCTCAATGAGCAACAGCATCAGAAAAGGAGACTTAAAAATTAATTCCTATACTACATATACATGTATATGTATGTGCCCATGCCCAGGTATGAACATTTCTGAAGGCGACGCCGTACGGGATGCCACACCTCTGGCAGAAAGTGACTGTCACAGAATCACAGAATCTCAGGGATTGGAAGGGACCTTGAAAGATCATCTAGTCCAATCCCCCTGCCAGAGCAGGAACACCTACATCAGGTCACACAGGAACACGTCCAGGTGGGTTTTGAATGTCTCCAGAGAAGGAGACTCCACAACCTCTCTGGACAGCCCATTCCAGTGTTTCCATCACCCTCACCATGACTGTCAGAGTCTGGCTTCTCCTCTCGGGAGAGAGAAAGCCACCAGCTTTCAGTGCAAGGCTGACTTTCACAGAAGACTGTCCTTGAAAGACATTAAGAAGCATAAGGATAGTTTAAAGCGGTCATAAGCGAAACACTGAACCATGCTATGATTTTCAAAATTCCTTAATGAAAATTCCGGTCCCACTGAAATTGCATGGATTCATTTTTTTTTTTTTTCATGTGTCATGTTTGACTGTGAAGGAGTACTGAAAAGAAAACCAGTTCTGCTTCAGACCCACAAGCTTTCTACACCTTCCTATTATAAACTATTATGTCTGAGGGACATTTTTTTCAAGAAAGTTGCTTTCCTAGAACTGTCTGGGAGTTTAGAAAACCAAGCATAAGACAATAAAAAAATCAAAATGATCATTAGGTTCTCCAGTCAAGCTAGGTAAGAAAAGAAGCTTTTGAAATCCTTCAAGACAAATTTACAGAAATATGGCAGTTCTCAGAGATATGACTGACAGGTCTGCCTTTTAATCCCAAATTTTTGCAAATTTTAAATTTTTATGCAATTATCTGTGCTCACAGAAGGTATCTGGGGGGGGACACCCTGATTAAACCATAAGGTGAACACATGTTTAAACTATGAATAGTACATGACTTTATGTCATTATTTTCCTAGATAAACAGTCAAAGCCATTTTCAAATATGAGTGATTGAAGCCTTGCCATATCACGGTGGTCATTATTTCCACATTACTGCTGAAGACACTACGTTGTACACCAGCCCTGAGAGATAACATCAGCAGAGACACTTCTCATCAGGCTGGAAGCAGGACCAGGGTAACCAAACCCCTTGGCATGAGTGTTAGGTGCAGAGATTGAATGTCTTCCCTCCCCACCTAAGACAATCAGAAAAAGAATAAAAATGCCATGGATCTTAAAACTATGTCCTGCACTAATGGACTACTCTCAAGTGGCAATACTCACCTTCTTTTGGATTTTGAAAGCTGGTCTGGCTTTCTCTTCCCTCCCCAACTAGAAAAAATGGGCAAAGCTCAGCTGTGGGGATATCATAGAATCATAGAATATTCCAGGCCAGAAAGGACCTCTAAGGTCATCTAGCCCAACCTCCCCACAGTCAGCAGGGATGTCCCCAACTAGACCAGGTTGTCCAGGGCCTCATTGAGACTCACCTTGAATTTCTCCAGGGAAGGGGCCTCAACTACCTCCCTGGGCAACCTGTTCCAGTGCTCCACCACCCTCAGAGTAAAGAGCCTATTCCTAATATCCAATCTAAATCTGCTCTTCTGCAGCTTGAACCTATTGCCCCTCGTCCTGGTGGCAGCACGAGCAGACCGGGCACAGATTTAGTCCATTACTGTGGATGGTCTGGCTGCCCCACAGCTCATGAGGAGTATGGGCAAAATCCCACTGGCAATTTAAACAATCTGACCTGTTACTAACACATTCCTGTTATCAGCAGGAACATAGAGCTGGTTTGTAGTCACCCAGCTGAACCCTGGGCATAATGGTCGTTGTGAGGTGCAACCTGAAATCAATAATATTTAATAGGAGAAAGTGTAAAAGTAAGTAGAAGGTCTGGTGGTGAAATTCGGAGGTTAAGCTGCAACTTTTCCAGCTACAGAGACAAGTATAGGGACTTAAGAGAAGCCGAGATAAACATTTACCATTATATCATCTACCGTCTCTAGCATTCTTAACATAATTCTGCATTTTTGAGGCACTTCCAGTAAGAATACAGAATCATAGGATCATATAATTGTTAGAACTGGAAGGGACCTTAAAGATCATCAAGCTCCAACCTCCTGTCATGGGCAGGGACACCTCCCACTAGACCAGGTGGGAGGTGTCATGAGGTGTATGAAGATTTCATCTGGAAAAGAAGGGCTGTTTTAAAACTGTGAGAGAGCAGTGATGTGTAGCAACTGTACACATTCATTTTAGAGCAGGGGATGGGATATGGTGAAGCAAAACAATGGGAAAACTGATGCATGCACATGGTTATCAGTATGAAATCTGCTCATTTACTTCCTACTGTGTAATTTATTCATCTCATTGCATAAGGGTACCTTGAGAGAAACAAGGAAAAATGTGTTTTATCAGAGTTCAATCACTGGTGTGGAAAAAGAAAAAGCCATCCTTATCCTTTAAGCAGTCCTATGTTATTGTGAACACAGTCCAACAGTCCTATAAGGCTGCTCACTGCAACTTCTCAAAAATAATTAGTGTGGACGATGTTCACAAAGATCAATTTTTAAAAGGCCAGAGGAACTGAGATGCCAGTGTGAATCCCAGCTTCCTACCACACAGTTCTTTCTCAGTCTTCCAAAGACACCAGACTTTACTCATCATGGCAGTCAAAGGACACCAGCTCAAGCATGTGAGACCTGCAGATACCAAAATACTCACAGAAACTTTTAAATTCTACAAATTGATGACAATGCTTGGCCTTCTGTGCAAATCACAACAGCACTGCAGCTTCTGCTGGAGACTTTTAGGACGGACAGTGTCCAGATAAATTCTGAACAGTGCTGGCGAAATAGTACGTGGTAAGGACAGTCTCTCTTTATTGAGTATTTTATGGGAGTTGGCTTATCCAGTCACTCTATTTCCTTGTTTTGTCTCCAGTGCAATGAAAAGGAACTTCAGGGCAGCAGAGAGTAATGTCCAAAGAATTTGATTCCTCCATTTCTTATGCCTGGGAAAAGTTTTTAAAACCCTGCTGCATAAGGATAATGCTATTTTCTACGAAAAGTGCATTGCTGCTGACAATGGCAAAGCATTGAATATTCAACCCCTGCTTTTATCCGATTCCCTTCTGTAATCTCCCGGATAAGAGCAAGCAAAGCATTTTACTTTTAGACCCTCCATATCCCTCCTGGGAAATTAAAAGATGCAAAAATCCACCGTGGGATGCTGTGGAGTTTAAGGGAGAAATAATGAACACTTTTTAGTGTGAAAGGAAGAAAACCCCGAGGAACCTGGGGACAGAAATGTAACTAAAGTCAGCAGTGACTGAAAGGCTCTGGACAGCAAGATATTAGCCAACACCAGTGAACAGATCATCATGCATATGAACTGAAGTGACTCCACCCAGACGAGATAGATAGAAGAGAAAATTTCTGCAAGACAGGAGGGAGACATAAAGTTTCTGATCTTGTTCTTTCAGACTCCGGAGGAAAGAGGAACAAAGTACCCTAAGGACAGCTTCACACCGAAGGACAACACGAGCCCATCTGGCCTGCACAAACGCTGGGGAGGAGGGTCAAACTTCTCAACCGAATTTCGTTTCAAGGAAAGAATTTACTTTGAAGAGCCACGCAAATCTGGCATCCCTTCATTTTTATTGTTGCAAGTTATTTGCCGCGGAAATAAAGAACAATGCAAGAGAGGATATAGACAGTTTTTGAAGAATTTTGTTATTATTTATAGCTAAGGAATGAATACCAACGTGTTTTACATTTCCCGTTTGCAGATGTCATCTGATGCCCCACGTTAAATGCCCATGTTGCCCACTGCATCCCACCTGCTGGGAAGTGCAGTGTAGAATTTCCCAAGAGATTAGGGGCTCACAGGGACCTGGACAGCAAGTGCTCCTGGCAGAGGCAAGTGCTGTCAACCCATCCTACAGTGCCCAGCACTGACCTACTCATGAAGCTGCAGAAAAAAGCAGAGGGATTGTGTGTATAAGGGAGGCTGAGGTAGAGTCTGGGAAAAGACGTTGCAAGATGAGGGGCAAAATGAAGAGCTGAAGGGTATCAGCTGGGAAATGTCACCTTCTGTGGTACCATTTATCCTTATTTTTACTGTTACTGGTTGTTCCTCATAGTTAGTGATGTTGCTCTAAAGCACAAACAGCCCAGAAGCATTTCAGGTGGGTCTCAAGAAGCCATGAGTTATTAATGTTGAACAAGACTCTGATGTACAAGGTCCAAGCAGGTTCCTGTTAAAGTCTGTGGGACAGGCCAAAAGGTGAAGCTATTCCTTCTGTGCCTGTCTACAAAGAAAGGAATCTGACAATTCAAAGGGTATGTTATAGAATAACATAAAGCCATTGGTGAAATAAGAGTATGTTTTTCTAAAACTTTAGATGGCAGCTTTCTAACACAACCTGAACATAGCCCGTTATTGACCTTAATATAGGGATATAATGAGTACTGAACCTAGAGATTAACAATTTCCCAGATACACCACATGGGTGAAGGTTTCATTTCCTCCCTGTACCACTTGTCATTGCTTCATAAGCAGGTGTCATGACTGAATTGTAGGAAATCAGAGAAAGTCCTAATCAATAGTGTTTACACTTCTGTTGCCAGCGAACTAATTTCCCAGCACTGGGGAAAATCAAGAAGAAGCTGGCTGATAATGATTAAATACTTCCAGTCAATTTGCAACCAAGCAGGAATAATATTAAAAAAAAAATTGACTGGGGAAATACATTTTTGGCTCAGAAGATTGAGATAATTCATACCAAGCAGCACCAAAAGTGATGGGCGAGGTGTTAGCTGCTGACAAATTTTCAGTTACCAGTGAAAATTTCAGAAGCATTTCAGTGTTGCATTAGGACTACACCAAAAAAAAAAGACCTGTTTAACTACAGCTGACATCACTATCAGGAAGAGTTATGGGAAACTTGGAGCAGGAGTTTATGACTAACAATGACATTGGAGTGCAAAGGGAAAATAAGCTTTGACAGACAAACTTGACCCCAACATTTCAGTGAGATTTCACATTTGTTTGATCGAAATACCAGCACTAGTGTATAAAATTCTACCAAAACTAAGAGAAGTAGTGAGAAACTTGTGCCGAAGAAAATGCACCTGTAGCCCTCCAACCCCACAGGTAACAGCATCCCTGTCACAGAGAGAATGACACGGATGTGGTTTGAATTACACGGTAGAATTGGGTTGCAAATTCAGCCAGGCACTAAGGACCAGCGTACACCACCCTGTGAGGCATGGATGTGATGTGCTTTCACACAGTTGTAGGATTAAGAGAATCATGGAGTATGGAAATGGGCTCTGCTGCCAAAGTTCAGATGGACACAAGAAAATCTGGCACCAGCAGAATTCAAAAAAAAAAAAAAAAGGAGAGAAATATGTTGAAAATTGCTAATTAGCAGTTATTTATAGGAATGGGTTGGCTAATAAGAACTGAAGCATGCAGAAGTTTCATTGTCACATTGACAGATTTATATCAACTTTATAAATCCTCCCCATTTGACTACAAACCTTGGCTCATCAGCAAAAATCCTAGAGATCTGCGTGCACAGCTGGGAAATGGTCTTTTCCAGGCACAGGCAGTTCAAACCCCAAAGGGGACCAGCCCCACATGGGTCTGGGACAGGGAAGCAAGGGGACACATGGGACCTCATAGTGCTCTCTGCAGACAGGAATCTGAAAAAAAAAACCTGAGCCAAAAGAGATCTGCAGCTGCCAGGTGAATCTGAAAGAGACTTAATCACAGATATGATTTGAAGGACTCCCACCTGAACAGGGAAGAGAGGGCTGATCCTACTGCAGACTCAGAAGGAACTCACACCACTTGTGACCCTGAGGTCATAGCCAGCCTCAATCATGCTGGTTGTGCAGCAGTAACGGAGACTTTCCGCATATCTCGGTGGAGAATTTACTCAGATGCTGAGATTAATTTTTTAAAAAATTACTAATATGATTTTGCCTTTCCAACTGTGCCAGGATGTGATTTCTCCAAGCACTGATTTACAAAATATGTATGATATACGTATATATATACACACACATCATACATATTTATATATTTCATACATATATATATATAATATACACAATTGTTGATTATGGAACAAAAAATTAAGCTTCGATTTCCACTTGTGGCAGTACAAATCTGCCACTGCAATCAATAAAGACCTCTTAAATATTAGCCAAGAGAGAACAAATGGGGAATTAGCACACAGGAAAAATCCCACTCAGATTCCAAGTATCTGCCAAAAACCTTGTTTTAACCTGCAGTCTCCAGGAATCGGCATTGGCATCTCTCTCCATTATTTAAACACTTACTCTTTGGATGCCTGCAGGGGTCTGATGGGAAACATTAGGGAAATAAAAGAAATTTCTGAAAAGACCTTGACATGTTTGGAAGATTCCAATTCAATATAGCTGTGCAGAAAATGTGATTTGAGAGGGCCACATTCAGGCTTACATTTTCATCTGTAAACACAAGCCCAGCGGGGGAAGAAAAAAAGGGGGCTTGTTTTCCAAACAGAATCACAGAGTCTCAGGGATTGGAAGGGACCTTGAAAGATCATCTAGTCCAATTCCTCTGCTGGAGCAGGAACACCTAGATCAGGTCACACAGGAACAAACTTTTGGTGGAAAAGTGAGGAAAACTGACTGAAACTGGTAAAAACCAGCATATCTGACCAGCACAGTCTTCATGTTACCTCAGGTTACCTCTTCTGCCTCTGTTCTTCCAGCTGCTATTCCTATATTTAACACATGGCCAGACAGCAGAGCAGAGCGTAGTGGTGAATGCCTCCAAACTGACTTTGAAGGAGCTTCCCCAGGCTGCACATCGAGCAGGTTGTGCTGCTCCATGCTCCCAATGCTGGAGAAGTCAGCCTTCCTAGCAATGGGTCATGACACCAGCGGCAAGATGGTTCTCTCTTTTAGAGGAGAGAGAATTTTTTCAAGAGGGAATAGTCCCCTTTCAGTGAGTCCCTGGGATATAACTAACTTCCAACGTGATTGGGAGATTAAACCCTGGAGGGTGGCACAGCTCATTAGCTACCAACAGCAACGAACAGGCTGCCCAGGAAAGTGGTGGATTCACCATCCCTGGAGATACTTAAAAGATGGGTAGACATGGTGCTGAGAGACACGGTGCTTAGAGATATGCTGTAGTGATGGTTTTTGTCAGTGTTGGGATGGTGGTTGGACTAGATGATCTGAAAGGTCCCTTTCAACCTCAGCAATTCTATGATTCTATGATTATGTAGGAAGCAAACCAAAGCCTTACTGGAAGGGTTTTGGTTTTTTTTAAATCCGGATAATTTGACATTCAACAGCTAGGAAATGCACCCTCGGAAAAAGGTGGTCACCGGAGTGCAGGATATTAAAAAACAACAAAAAGCAACTCATATTTCATAAACAGGTTGCCCAGAGAAGCTGTGGCTGCCCCATCCCTGGAGGGGTTCAAGGCCAGGCTGGATGGGGCTTGGAGCAACCTGCTCTGGTGGGAGGTGTCCGTGCCCAGGGCAGGGGGGTTGGAACTGGATGATCTTTAAGGTCCCTTCCAACTCAAACCATTCTATGATTCCAGTTGTTGTGGTGCTGGTGAATGGGCTCTATATCTAACCACCCGCTAATTCCTTGTGCTGTCCCACAGGTTTTCTCAGTCTACCCTTTTGCCAGTGCAGCTTTGCAGCATAATTATTCAAAGGAAATATTGCTCGCTGCTGAAGAAGGACCACGCTGTCATTTTTCACTCCGAAGGGGTGCCACTGCTCAGCCCAAGCAGGGAGCAAGGTACCCTTCAAAGAAAAGAAAACACAAACACGGGCAGTAAATTACAGACATTAAAAGCCTCCTTAAGGAGTCATCTGGACTGATTATGTGCTTATCCAAAGCTGAGTACACGCTGAAAAGCTCATTTGAATGGGAAAAAAAGGCTGGATCTGACAAATCCACATGACTAAGAAAAACATGTCTTGAGGAGGCTGTCCCTGCTGCAGCACAAGAAAGCACATTGTGAAACGACTTCGGTGTGGGTGGGAGAAGCAAATTCCAGAATTAGGGATGGTATGCGGCAGCGTATTGATGGCTCCCCAACAGCACTGCCTCAGCTCTGCACGGACAGCGTGCTCCAAGGAGGCAGAAAACAGAGAAGCAAGTTCTGCTGTGACACAGGAACTGTTTTTCCCAACAGCCAACTCATCTCCTGACTGAAATTGTCCATGGCGGTTACAGTTACTTAGTTTCTTCAAGAATTCTTCAGACTCCTTTACCTCATTACATATAAGTAACAGCTCTGTTTATGTAATAAGGTCCATGCTTTTGTTTTTCTAAAGCCCTATGCAAACTTTTAGCTATGTAACACCAAACTTTGGAAGATTTGACCTTGCTCTTCATAACAAAAACATATGGTAGGGAGCCACCTCTAAGATGAAAGGCCCATAGTTCAATCCTTGCACCATATTCAGCTGTAAAAACAGCTTCACACTCCTCTGGAGAGCTATTGAGCAGGTTTAGAAGTAAAGCATCTCAAAAGGAATTGCCTGCATGGCCTGTAGTGTCCACAGCTCTGCATTAGCTCATACTGGGCGAGAAACCTAAATTGCACTCTGTTAAAAGTCCATCAAACAACAGTAAGCGGAGATGGGAACAGATTGAAGTGCAGACATAAACTTTCTACTCCTTATGGCTCTGAGATTTTTGCCTACATCTGTTCGGGTCAGACACACCCACCATTCACAGCCTGAGTTCAAACACATGAGAGATGGCCATATTCCCTCCCTCTGAGAAGATTAATTGCTTCTGGAAATGATCAGTGTGCCTTTTGGGAGACCTGGACCTGCCTCTGATCCGCTCAGGCTGCCTAAATGAACAGGCTCAGGTCGGCAATATCTTACAGAATCGCAGAACAATATGGAGATGGAAAGGACCTCTGCAGATCATCTAGTCCAGCCCCCCTGTTGTATGAGGTAGTATGTGTTTTGAACCAGATGACACAGTTAGGGACAAAAAGACCGGATGATCTTTCAGGTACGCAAGATTTTTGAATAGAAAAGGAACTCTCTGTGTTTGCCTGATGCTGAGCACCTGCAGACTGAGTCATATCCCCCGGCTTAAGGAAATTAAGAATTTGTTTGCCAGTTTTACCTGACAGCTACTGATGCCCTATTGAGAAAGAGAACCACAGCCCATTAACCTCCTTTCTTCGCTTTAATCACTGAATCGAGCTTTCTGTGTTGGAACAGCTCTGTGAAGAGTGGTCGAGCTGGAAAATAAATGCTGAATGACAGGACACTTTCTCCAATAACACTTCATAAAAGCAGAAAGTGATGGTGAGTTGACCCAGAGGAAAGAATATGGAGAAATACAGGTGTGCTAGGTTGCTAAGAACAGTGAGGAAATAAAAAGAAGACAATCAAGGTGTACGCCTGTTGAAAGCACAGTCGTGGCCAGGCACAAATGCACTCATAGGGCAGGGCAAACTTTTGCAACTGTCAAGTGCACAGGACCTCACAAACAGGTGAGGACAAGAGGAAGTGGCCTTAAATTGTGCCAGGGGAGGTTCAGATATGATATTACGAACAATGTTTCACTGGAAGCGTTATGAAGCCTTGGAATGAGCTGCCCAGGGAAGTGGTTGAGGCACCATCCCTGGAGGTATTTAAAAGCCGGGTTGACATAGTGCTCAGTGACGTGGTTTAGGGATGATTTTTTATCGGAGTTAGGTTGATGGTTGGACTAGGTGATCTCAAAGGTCCCTTCCAACCTTGACAATTTGATGATTCTATGAACTACTTGTGATCACTTTAAGTACTTCTGATGATGAATACTAAAAATATCTATAGTCCAACTTAATTATTTGGTGTTAGATAGCTCACAATTTTAGAAGCAGGGAAAAAAAAAAAGTAAAATCCTATCCTAGTTCATTCTAGTGTCTGCTAAATGGTTCTGGTACTAATTTAACACATTCCTGTCTAGACAGAGCCATTCAGTATAGCTCACTGCAGTACAGATGATCATATTATCCTGTGAAACTGCACTCTGTACACAGTGTTTATTACATCAAAAGCTTTTCATTCAGGCAGTAAAGCCAGCTATAGATGGCACAACATGTCCCAGAGCCTTGAGGGGATAGAAAATTGCCAGGCAGTTGCTTCCTACCCAGCACAGCAGTACCCTGGCTGCTCTGGGAAGGGAGAAGTCCTAGTCCCAGGCAGAAATAAGCAGAGGAGGAAGCAGCTCTGTGCTGTCAAAGATCTTCTTATTTATGGCTTTCACTAGAGAGCTGTGAGCTGTAAAATCTGCTGTCTAGCCATTCCTCCTTCGTATGCAATAAACACTTTTTTTTTTCTCCAGAAATCAGTGAGTCAAGGAAAGTTTCTTTTTTTTTTTTTTTTTTTTTGCTGTCCAAGTGATTCAGGAAGGCAGAGAAGAATGCTGTTGGGGAGTTCTTGGCACAAATTTCCAGCCTGAAGACAACAGTCTGCAATGGAAGCTGGGAGATATTTAGAAAATTTGAAACCAGATTGTGTTATATTGTTCCTGTCTCAGATGATGTGTGGACGATGCTCACCTCCCGGCTGGAGGGAAAGGGTTGCACAGCCAAGGGGGGAGGCAGTGGAATTCGCACACACTGGTCCTGCTGGCCTTTGCTTTGTTTTGCTATGGGGGGGAGGATGGAGGGAGAGGAAAGGGCACTGCTTGTTTGCCTAAAAAATGAAGAGGTGTTTTAACTACCAAGGGTATATTGTCTTGCATCATATGGTCTCGTATGAATAACTTATTGATGGGAGGGGGCGGTGAGGTGGAGATACTTTTTACCCCCATGCTAGGCAACACAGTAAAGCAGGCATTTAGAGACAGCCAAAATGGTTTACCATTTTAAATTTTGCTAAAATAGTAACTTGCCCATATTGCAAAACATAAGCTGTCCCTGTTTTGACAGGAAGGAAGGAAGAGGGTGGGGTAGGAAAAAAAAAAGTAAAGGAGAGAGGAAGACAGAACAGATGAGAACAAACACATGTGGCACTTCCCAAACAGTTCAGACTGATGAAAAGTGACATTTTGTCACAACTCGGATCAGTGACCATGTTTGAAAGACCTTGGCTTTGCTTCTGTATAAAACCAAAGGATGTATCAAGACCTCAATAGATGCTCCAAAATGGGATAGCTGCTGTCCAAGAAGATCCAACTTGATTTGCTCCAATGTATATGAGACAGGGCCTGACTATGAGTGAGCCAACAGACACAAAATTTACACCCTGGTTTATACCATGCAAAACCCTAAGCCATTATGATACATTGAGAGCCCATGGACAGTATGGTGTAGTGATGGTCATTTTCAGTGGTAGGTTGATGGTTGTACTCAAGGATCTGAAAGGTCCTTTCCAACCTTGGCAATTCTCTGATTCTATAACAAATTGGCCTGAAACTTCGTGGGCAGCCACCTGGGTGCAAATAAAACAGTCTTCTTAATTGTCTCTTGAAATTGCGGTTTAGGGGCACTGCAGTAACCCATCACCTTTGGGTTCCTGAAAAGCACTGAGCAGCACAAGTAACAAACTTGTTAGAGTCAGAGGAAAGAGAAATAAGAAAAAGGTCAAGCCAGTTTTGAAGTCCATAGAAATAATCAGAAAGAAACTTTGTACCAGCAAAAGTGTTCGCAGTCTCCTGACTGCCCAGGCAATTGGCTCTGGTACTCTCTGGGTACAATGAATCATTTTCAACCCATAGGAAAAGCCCGTGTGAATGATACCTGGCTGAGACCAACCTCTACTTTAATTTAAAAAATAATAATAATCTTGCAGCATCATATATACATTTGTCTCAAGCCTCTTATTATGCAAAACATTTTTACCTCCATTGCTTAAGATGCACTGGAAACCTCAGAAAATTCAGCATATTGGTTTAAACAAAGATGTAATGTTTGGGGTTTTTTTATTAATGTGATGGAAATACTCTCAAAAATAAGTTTAAATCAGCCAAATATTTGCAAAAAGTTAGCTGAAATGCTATAAAGACAAGTTTTCAATTTTGCTTCCAAAAAAAAAAAAATAGTTATAGATTAAGAAGAAATACAGTACTCCAGAGAGTTTTGGTTTTGACCAGGATAACCTGTAAGTTTAGCCAAAGCAGTCCAGCCCATAGCAAACCCTGGTAAACCACCACAGATTGTTACAACAATGCAAAAAAGCTATTTTCAACAGGATTGTTTGCCTTCCAGTGACAATCGATGTTACTTTGGTTATATCAGGTGTAGAGCAGATCAAGGTCTTCAAACAACCAAAGCTCATTTGGCTCCATTTCTAAGCAGGAAGCCTGTATTTTGAGATCATTGTGGTCAGCCATCTAGGGTAGCACAGCTCAGAACTCAATGGGTCTGCAGCAGCTCTGGAAAGAAGTCACGTTCTCATCTTCCTCAGCCACCGCTGGCTGCTGGAGGAGAACTGGAAGTGCCACACAGAGGGTTACAGAGCACATTGACTTTACACCACCTCGAGTGTTGTGTCCAGTTTGGGGTCCCTCATGACAAGAAAGACATTGAGGTGCTGGCACATGTCCACAGAAGGACAATAAAGCTGGTGAGGGATCTGGAGCACAAGTCTTGTGAGAAGAGGCTGAGGGCTGGTGTTGTTCAGCCTGGAGAAAAAAAGGCTGAAGGGACACTTTACCACTCTCTACAACTCCCTGAAAGGAGGGAGAGTTGGGGCTCAGTCTCTTCTCTGAAGTCACAGGCAATAGGACAAGAGGAAACAGCTTCAAGCTGCGTCAGGGGAGGTTTAGATTGGATATTAGGAAAAATTTCTACACTGAAAAAGTTATCGAGCATTGGAACAAGCTGTCCAGGGAAGTGGTGGAATCATTATCCCTGGAAATATTTAAAAGGTAGGTAGAGGTGGTGCTGAGGGACATGGGTTTTGTCAGTGTTAGGCTGATGGTTGGACTCAATGATCTGAAAAGTCCCTTCCAGCCCTGACAATTCCATGACTCTATGGTTCTACATGGCTCTTTGTATCAGTATGGGCCACTGCTTAAGGGAAAAGACTCCCTGGTAATATCTAGGCATTTAATATTTAAAGTCAAAGGGATCCAGATGCATAAACCAGTGTTTCAATGTCCTGTGCCACATGGCACTGCTGTGTAAGGCTTCTTCTCTCATAGACTCAGGTGGGAGCAGACAAGTGCATAGTTAATGCACGTGCAAGTACTCATAGAGTCCTGCACAGAGAGGAACAGTGCCAGATTTCAGTAACTGCTGCTTCCATCAGGCCATCTCTCTCCAGTTACGTGATCTGTGGGAATCATTATTGGTGTGTTTGCACAATCCAGTCTGAAAGAGAAGGCCAGCCAATGCTTATCAGCTGAGAAACTGGAAGCCCTGCGAGCTTGCAGGCACGTGAACTCATTTGCTGTCACAATCAACGCTGTCAGATGTGAACCAGGTCAGGTGAATAACCTTCAGTTCAGCGTCAGTCTACATCATGGTCAGACTAGCATGGACACTTGCTAAATTTGATAAATTGCTTTATCATGTCTACTCTGGCATCTAATTTCCATGTTAACCCCTTGCTTGCCATAGTTATGTCAGTCCTGAAATACTCATTTGACTGAAATCTGTATCCTCTGTGCCCTATCATAATGACTCCTTATGAAATATGAAAAGAATCAGACTTCACATAGTTAGGGAGATGGCAATGATTCCAAGGTACACATCTGTTTAGTGCACACTAATTGGGTCACAGATGCACTGCCAGACTCTAATGTATGTAACATACTGGCTGTTGTCTTTCAATGTAGTATAAACCTACCATCACATCAGGTATATCTGCTATAATGCCCAGCAAGATCCGTGCAAATGCTAGACTGAAAAATCTGAGCATCCTTTAACAAAAGTGCAGAGAAGTTGTCTTCTGCTGTGCTCATATCTTCCCATGCACCCTTCCTGGAAACGCTCAATCTGTTGTTTAATCAGGTTAAAAGATCTGCAAAAATGGACCTTTTGCTTACACAGGCATGGATTTTACATTTTACCTCTCAAAGTACTCACACCAGTGATCCGCTGGTAATTATTCTCTTATACTTGAGTGCAAAGGAAGAGTGATCCAAACTTTTGGCCCTGAGCTACAGAGGTTGCATTTTGCATTCTCAGCTCAACAAAAGCCAGGAACAAGTTTGTGAAATCATTTTGATTGATGACGGTAAGTTCATTCACAGTCCATTGCCTCACTGAGCAGTAAGAGGTGTCTCTATGGGTACGGGTCACTGTCTGCAGCTGGAACTGGAAGCTAACAGCAGGTTAATACAGAATCTAACACAAAGGGATCACCAGGAGCTGGAAATCGTGGTGGTACTTTCAACAATAAAAAGTGGACACAGGCAAGTGGTGCAGTTAGGAGTGTTCTTGCCACATATCCCACAAAAACATTTCTCCAGACTAGCACTGGGTGTACGTGACTTTCCAAGGAACCCACTGTCAATCAGGAATCCCAGATGTTTATTTGGGATTGTGATTATAGGGCTTAGTTCCAGTGCTCTCTGATGTGAGCAGGAGGACACAACGAACGTCAATGGCCTTGAACTCTTCCCATGCAAACTGGCAGTTCCCATGGTGGTACTCTTTCAGACGTATCTGAAAGCAAAAAGTGACATAAGTCTACACCATCATAAGAAATTAGATGGCTGGATGTACATCAGGTTCTGTGTCCAGTGGGGTAGCAAACCCTTAAGGAACTAATAGTACATTTACCCTCAACTGCTCTACTTCCTGAAAAGGTCAGCAAAGTAAAATGATCCAACTTATTGCCTGCACTTCCTCACAGCTCTTGTTTTCTAATGACCCACATTTTTTTGGCACAGTTGTCTTGGCAAAATTCAGTGTTTTCAAATACTTATAACAGATGCACAGTCACAACATTTTCGGTCATACATTTGGATACAGATCTAATTTTCTCTTAAAGGTGGATTGTAGGTGTTACCTTTCGTTTATGGTTTGAGATGCGAAAAGCAGTCAGGTGCAACATTTGCTTAGAGGGGTTTCTCATCTGAATAAACACACAGCTTTGAATGAAGCACTGGGCATTACCACATGTTTTACTTGTATATGCCTGCACGGTTTTTTTCCACATTCGGCATGGAATATCCATTGGCTCAGTTACCTTCAACCCAACTTACCAAATAATTCAGCAGGTAGAAACCTGCCCCCTTTACAGTGAAGGCTGAGAGATCCACATTGGCTGGATGATTCCTGGAGTACCCAGCTTTAGAATGTTCTCATGTGTCCAGGTTTTGAGCTGAGATAATCAGATTAAACACAGTACATACTTCATTGGCTCTACACCAGAGCAGTTCTTCCAATTGAAACACGATAGCAAGAACACTCATCTGCCAAAAAATGGTCCATCTGTAATGGTGCATCATCAGTTCTAGTCTGCCAGGACCCACCCATATGAAATGCATGTGTCAACCATCCTTTGCATTTACTCAAAGTGCATTTACCACAGTTGTTTATAAAGAATCCACTAGATGAAAAGCCCATTCATTAAAGTACAGCCTTAATTCATTTCAGGCTCTTTCATGCCCTGTCATGTTACGGATATTCCCATTTCACAATCCAAGCAAGCAAAACAGAACAATCCAGCCTTTGGTTCACCAAAACATTCACATGAGCTGATGACAAGTATCCATCACGGAAGAAATAAGAGCTTTCACATGGTTCCTAAAAAAGAAATGATGTTCAAACGGAGTCACGTTAATAAACAATTTACGTTATTTTAGACAAATATTTGTGTTCATCAGGAAATAAAACACACTTGGTTTTTCAGCTACCCATTAGAAACAACAATTAAAAAAAAAAAAAAGATGAGCTTATGGGAATTCAAAAACACCGCCAACTCCCTTCTTTCCCCTGATGTTTGTAAATTGTCTGCAGTAAGTGTCCCACGTACACTGAGCAAAACTGCTGATCGCTGCCAAAAATGAGACAAATGGCACCACAGAGAAAGGCTTTGACTGAAGAGGAGGACATTGCCTCTTCCATCATGCATTGTCTGAGAGAGGGCTGCTGATGATTACTGAAGACCCAGAACGGGACAAAAGAGCAGCTTTTCTCGATTCTTCAGGCAAAAGGCTTGCAGCACGGTTTGTGTCCCCAGCTTTCGCTCTGAATGAACAGCCAGAGTGTGCTGAGTTTCTAACTCGCTGCTTCCAGAGCCATGCTGCAGATTTGCATCACCCCGTGCCAAGTGACTCAAAAAAGCAAGACAGTAGTTAACAGAACACTGACAAAAACCAATGGTGTTTTTAGAGTATTTTTTTCAGAGGGTTTGTGAGGGTTTTCTTTGCCTTTATTCCCAGATTGAAGGTTCCCTGGTGCTAACAGCTTTGGGGCTTGACTTTTTAAATCCTGCACAGGTTGTTTTAAGCTCTCACATCCAAGTGCACTGGATCAAGGGGTTCAGCCATAAGGGCATCGCCTCTCTATACACAGCAGAGCAACGATCCATCTGCTGAGAGGGAATCCCTGTATTACAAAACTGCGCACAATAAAACTTTGATTTCATACACACTCCACTGCTGAGCTCCCACCATTTTCTCTAAAAATCTTTGTTCTTTCCTTTAATTTGGCCCACAGTTTGCTCATTTGTATTTAAAAGCTATTGGCAGCAAAGGAAATTGGAGCAGAAGTACAATAAACAGATGCGAGAACAGCAGAAGTGTCTTGGTACATTCTTTGGCCCTTATCTTGAAGTTTTACAGCATATTTTGAGGTCAGCAGAAGGGTACTTATTAATCAGATTGGACAGTGCTACTTAAGCAAAACAAGTAATCTTTTATTTTATTCATTTCTACTTTGACTCATAATAATTAATATGGAAACTTTGAAATAGACTCCTCTTGCCCTGAATCACCCTTTAAATTGACTAAAAAAACAGGGCAAGGGCCTGCTCTACCACAAAAGGATACAAAAGCCAGATAAGCCAGCCCAGAGGCAGCAAAATTACCCCCTATAATTTTTCCCTTGGATGACATGCCCAAAACACTCCCCACACCGCAACTGTTTCTGTTGAACTGACTGCAGAGGAGGATGCCTGTCTGACATCCTCCGGCCACAGGTCTGTCTCATAGCTTGACGCTCTTTACTCACCAGCCCACCAAAGATTACATTTTGGGAACTGGGCTCCACAGTGTGGGAAAAGAGACGACAAGGCACAAGTGGGAGAGAAAGACCTGTCTTGAAGACTCAAGCACAGTTGAAGAGCTGGCCTTGGTTTCTCAGTGCAGCCCACCAGGGATGAAAAGGGAAATTATTTTGGCCACTTCACTGCATCAGGTTTGCATGAATGACCTCAGGTGGGAAGCATCAGGCCCACGGGGATCCTGATGAGGGATGCAACAGGAAGGCGAGGAGCATGTGGGGCTGAAGGAAGGATTTATTGCAAGAGCACCACTCTTTCTCCCTCAGTTCCCCTGCTCTCCCTCCAGAAGTGGAAGGGAGGCAAAGCCTGCAGGGCTCTGGAAGCCCATGCCTCCACTGCCAGCAATGAGGTAGGGAGAAAAATGCAGTTACATAACTTTATGAACATTTTGCTTACACAGAAAGTTTAATCAGCAAAGACATCATGTACTTTAGGACTTCCTAAATAGCAGTACTATCTATAACAAGAATGAATGCTATTACATTAATTCGCCTCCTGAAGGCAGGAGTGCATTTCATCTCCTCGGCCTCCTTGGCATACCTATAAACCCTGTAGTACTTATGGGTAATGAGCTGCAGGACTACCGGACAGTGAATATTTCATTTAGGTAGCTCTTAAGCTCTTAAGCTGTTCAGAGCACCATATGTTGTGTGACTCAAGAGGTGAGTTTTAAAACCTCCAGGTTCTTTCATAACAGTGTCTTCCGATTCACCGTTTGTTCCGTAGTTATGGTACTGCAGCTCCTGCCCTGTTATATCTCTTGGAAATTCCATTCTGCTCTTTCAGAATTACACTACTGAAAATGACATTGCAGGTCTGAAATAACAAAGTCTCATGCTCTAACCGCAGCATCCCCAGACATTGCCCTGATCCCAAAACTCTGTAAAAGAAAGAGGAGGCAAAGCTGTGGCCATCTGTTCCTTGGAAAGACATTGATCTCGTCAGGGTTTAAGTTCATGCTTCTTTCTCAACCTCTTAAGCACCCAAGCGAGTCATCAGGAGGGGAGGAAAAAAAAAAAGCTGCAATAAGCCAACCTACCCTGTATGAGATCCTTCTCTGAGGCTTTTACACAGCCGGGTTACTGGAGTTCCTTAGGCAGCTCCACGTCTCTGCCATGCAGGAACCAGCTTCTTTGCATGTCTTACAGGACTCTGCAAGTCCTTTGCTCTTTTACAAGAAAAAAAATTGAGATATTATGAGAAAGACAGCTTATATAATCTTTTTAATGTTCCTTAAACCAACACATAATTCCTCCCTGGTCGGGGAAGGAAAAAAAATCTAAAAAGAAATAATTTGATTATTAGATCCTTTGAATCTCCTTCTTTTTAAGAGTTAGACTCTGATCCCATGATTCATATATACCCTGATTTACAGATATATATACAGAAAATATACATACAATACATATGTAGGAGTAAACAAGTCAAGGTGCTTTCATTTATGTGAAATTAGTTTCAGCTTTGTAAGAAGTAACAGATCCTGTCCTTTCATTCCTGCTCCTGAGGATCCCTCATTGCTTTACACCCCTGCTGTCCTAATTTTCAGGACACTCATTCCCAAGTTAAACCTGGCTGCTTATTGTGTGGTCTCTTTTCACCTGGCCCTCTATATTGTGAAGGATATTTATGCAGAGACAGATGCTACTACTTTAGCTCCTCCTGTTATTAATTCACAGCCATTATGGCTACTGCTGTGACTGGCACTCCAGCTGGCATTTATTTCCAGGGGCTCCAGAGCCAGGAGCTTCACTTTGGACATCAGTTCAGCTAGAAAACAAGGCTCTGCAGGGGAACTGCAACGTTCTTCCACTTGTCTGATCCAGAGAGGACAAATAAAAGATGCTCTGATCCCAGGGGGTGACAGCTGAAACAAGGAACATGATGATGTCACGGGGGAATAGGAGTTCAGCCAGCAACCAAATGGAGAAGCAGATAAACTTGTGGGCAAAACCCATTCTGTCTTCATGTAAAAGTCCATACAATTAACAACAAACAGAAAACAACAAGGACTGTGGAGACATTCAGGCAGAATCAGTCAACAGGGCTGCATTCAATGGAGTCAGCAAGTCTTTAATAACAACATTGGCATTCTTCAAGCCGTTCATCAAATGAATGACAGAGTTCAACATAGCTTTTTGTAGATGTTCTCAGCCCTTTTATCCACTTGAGCAATGAGCTATTAATCGTTCGTATGTTATCATGTCAACAGCTCAATATGGATCTTATTACACTTGCTGGGCAATTGCCCAACAAAACAGATTTTCATTGGAAACTGTTGAGTGGTCAAAAACCAAGAAGTTTTGACCAAATTGCAGTGAGACACAGGAGTTTGTCCAGAATTCATCAGGCCACTTTTCCTTTGGGGTATCTCAAGTTATCAAAGATTCCAGCACCTCAGTTTTGGGGGCATTTTACCATAACTGACACTAACTCACCCATCAGACCTCAAACATTCAAGCTCCTCACCGTTGATTTGGGACCCTAAGGGAGAGCCTCAGCTACCAGTTCTCCACAATTTTTTCCTTCTCTGGACATTTTCCTCATATAGTGCTATACAAAGGTAGCCCAGATGATCGTCCCAACGTATTTTACATTACATTTCACTTTTTCAAGTCTGCTTTTTAGTTTTAAGAGCAACCTATGCTGCCAAACATATCAGAGAGGCTACAATATGTATAAAGCAAAGAAGCTTCCTACTTGGGAGCAAGTTACCTCCCAGGTCAGAGCAGGACAAAAATTGACCACACTTCATCTCGCCTTACGCTAGTGTAATCTTTGCTACAAATATCTGAGGAGACTCTTTCTGCTTCTCTATGCGAAAACTAAAATGTAATGGGCAATATGCTGGGCAAAAGAAAACCAGGCAGTTGTGTTATGGACTCTTAAGGCAAATGAGTTCTGTTTGTTAGAGATGGTGTTGGAAGAACCAGAATGGGAATTAGAAGTGTTTGGAGACATCTCCTCAGAGTTAAAAAGAGCAAGTTAAACTAAATTTTACTTGTGCCATGAAAAGCACAGTACCTAATGCCCTACCAGCAGGGAGCCAGTAAATTAAAGCCGTGTTATGCTTGGGCACCACAGATGAAACAGAGCAAACACAGAGCACATAAATGACGTCTGTGTAATTGATCATTAATCTGATAAAAGAGGAGTAATGTTCATCATTCATTTACTTCAACGTATGTCATTAAAATAAATCAACATTTTTGTGAGATTGACATCTTGGGAGAAGAAAACATTGTGTTTTTAAACAGAGAAATCCCACAGATTCCAATCCCACACATGCTAATGAGTGACAGAGAACAAACACAAGTCTTTGAGGCCCTGAGAATTAGAATAAATAAATGTCACAAGGGGAAAAACAGGGAGGGCTTCAGAATTCTTAATTGCTCTTAGTTTATACCAGGAAAAAAAAGAAGTCCATATTTTGATCTTAATCAAAAACTGGCAACTTCACCCAACTATGCCTTTTGTGCTATTATTATTCCTTTAAATATTGTTCTCATGTGTTGATATAAAACTGAAAGAGAAGAAAAGTCGCCATCCTGGAATGAAGAAAGGATTTTAACTGTTACTACACTTTTCTACACATACAGCTAGACACAATAAAAATCATTTGCTTAATAACAGCATCATTGTGTAAAACAGAGTGACCACAAGCCTCTTGGTAAGTCTTCTGAGGATTGTATTAGTTATTCTCACATCAGCTGTTAAGATATGAAGCTGAAAGATACAAAGAAAAGCTCATAGGCTGGCTCCTACTGATTTGTCACATGGCACCAAATAAACAATGAAGACTTCAAGTGAATTTCCTCTATTACAAAGCCATATAAGCGTGGAAAAAAACCCACACATTGGATTTTTTTTTCCCAAAAAGCGACCAATTATGACTTCTCTTTGCCATTTTCTGCTCACACACACACAAAGGAGGGAAATAAAAGTTTTTAAATCCCAGCAGTTAATACCCCAGAAACACTTCCTTTCCAAAAGCTTCAAAATGAAAATTATTTTGATCATTTTCACGAGGAAGAGGTAGATACTATTTTCAAGATACCATTAATATTGCAGTTCTTAAACTGGAGGAGACCTATGCTGCCAGTTTACCAATCTTAACCTCTTCTAAAGCCCCCATTCCATGCTTCCAAGCACTGCACAATCTGTTAAACTATTTATCCTTGCATCACCCCAGAGAGACAGCAAAGCACTGTTATCCCCATCTGCCAGGTAAGCTGATGCAGGGAAGCTGGTCCCTTGCCCCTTCATGCCCTTAGCTGAGTTGTGGACCTGAGCCCCCTGCACAGGCAAGAGAGAAAACCTGAGATTGCTGCCACCAAAACCCACACACGCCCTGGGTATCTATCACGTCAGCTCATTCAGGCTTTCACCAAACCACTGGGGCCATGGGTCTCTGGGAATGCTCCTAATGCACAATTCTTGTGCTCCTTGCTCCTAGAGGCCACACCTTGAGTATGGTGTCCAGTTCTGGGCACCTCAGCACAAGAGAGATCTCGAGGTGCTGGAGCAAGTGCAGAGGAGGGCAACGGAGATGGTGAAGGACCTGGAGAATAAATCTCATTACAAGCGATTGAAGGAGCTGGGACGGTTTAGTTTGAGGAAGAGGAGGCTGAAGAGAGACCTCATTGCTCTCTACACATACTTGAAATTACATTGGAGAGAGGTTGGTGCTGGTCTCTTCTCACAGGGAATTAGCAATAGAACGAGAGAGAATGGCTTCAAGCTACAACAGGGTAGGTTTAGGCTGAACATTAGGAAAGGACTTTTCCCAGACAGAGTGGTCAGACCCTGGAATGGGCTGCCCAGGGAGGGGGTGGAGTCCCCATCCCTGAATGTGTTTCAGCGTGGTTGAGATGTGGTGTTGGGGGCTCTGGTGTAGGGGAGACCTTTGTAGAGTGGGGATGATGGTTGGACTCAATGATCCCAAGGGTCTTTTCCAACCTGAATGATTCTATGATTCTTTCCCTGGCTGTTCCCAGCAATTAGACCAGAGCTAATCCCTGAGCAGCCAGAATTCCAAGGGCAGAGCAATGACCTCCTAGCAAAAGGGCAGAAAGGCATTATCCATGGCTGCAGCACCTCCTAAGGATGAGAAAGACCTGGAGTATTTGCTCCCAATCAAGCAAAGGAAAGAACCAAATTCCATTCTCAGTCATCTTGGCCATTTTCAGTGCAGCTCAGCAGCTACTCATGCATCTGGTTTGATACCACACTTCTGCATTTGAGCAATTAACCCACTTCAGGAAAAAGTATCAACAGATAGGAACCTTGTGAAGTAAACATCCATCTCTGTTGAGGCCCCTTAAGCTCCCTTAAGCCTAAAGTTTTTCTGTGCATTTTGTTCATGGTTGCCTCTCTGCAAGTGTCTGCTGCTCCCTGCACAGGCCACAGGAAACCTGAACTTTCTACTTAGTGCTTGAAGTGGCCATGAAGGAGTCAGATCTTTCAGTGCTGAGGAGAAAACCCAAGTGCAAGCACCTCAGAGGGTCCTGGCCCTGAGCATTTTGCCAACAGAAATAGGAAGAAGGTGGTTGAAGGTGAAGCAGGGATGTAAATTCAGGCGTTCCTGATTTTGCTTATAAATTCTGGTGTTCCAGCCCCTGGACTATACTCACTGCTAGGACATATAGATTTTTTGAAAGGAGATAAGAAGCATTCCTGCCCTGACCAACCAAGATTGTTTTTATCCAGGAATATAGTCAAAATCTCCTCTCTCAACCATTTGGCAACAAGATGAGCATGCATGGGGTGGGAACATTAATCCATTACATTAGTTTCCTTCATCTCATCCAGCTGATATCACCTCAGAGTGTGCAGTATGAGAGCCTGATTTATGCAGAAAGATTAAAATCATTTAATGTGTTTAGCTTGGCCAAACGATTTGTAAAATGGGAGGTGGCTGTAAGCATTAAATAATTTTGAAGGCATAGAAATTGAATAAGGAAATTAACTGGTTAGGTTAATCCAAAGCAGTGGAAATTGTCCCATATGGAAGTTAAGTACAGTCAGTTTTTATACTAGATTAATATAGAGATTAAAAATAGTACAAAAAAACCCCCTTGATTTCTCTTACAGCTACCATTAAGGCATTTCTAGATAATGTTTTCAGAGATTCAGTGTCAGGCTCACAAAGGGCATAAAGAAAGGGCAAGTGTGTGGCAGAGAGGGAGGGAGGGAGGGTTTCCATTTCTGGGACAATATATTCATTTACTAAAGGGATCACAGTACAAATAAAGCAAACAACTTCACGAGCAAGCAGCAAGTGCTCCTATCTTTCCCACCACACTATTATAGGCTTTCTTTTCCCCTTCTGCATGCACTTTTCTATTCTCCTGTTGTATTTCACAGAAAAACAGGCCAGCATATATCCTAGGAGGTAAAACAGTGACACTCCTAGGCATTGTGATTATTTAAGTTACATGTGTCCTTGGAGAGTCCACCTGTGGTGTATTCCACGCGTAGCAACCAACTATCCAGTTCAAACAAATTCTAATATTGACTGTTATCAACTGTTGTCTAAGTTAGATTCCCTTTATAGTCAGTCTAGTGAGATACAGCCAATGAAAAGAAGACCTGCCTCTCTCTGAAAGTCACCTGAGATTTTAGGTAATCTTCATGGGTTGGACCTGAACATCTATGTGTCCCAAGATGCTACAGTGTAAACAGACAAAGCTAATGAAGATCAAAAAGGAAATCAAAAATGTCTCTCCCATGTTTCAGGAGGACAATGGCACAGAGAAGAGGTGAGTTTCAAGTAACTTTCTCCTAGTTCAATGCCTTGTACATGACCCCAGGCACCTGAATGACCCAGTTTGAACTCCTAGAGAGACTCCCACAAACCTTTCTTTCAAAGCTGTTAAAAATGGTGCTGCTTACCTCTAAAATATGGCTATAAGTAAGCATTCAAGGCACAGACACATCCTCTTTATGAATAGTTGTATGAACACATGCTGATGGAGCTTTTACAAAGATTGATCTGAAAAATCACTTTTCCCTGCTATTTGACCACGCTTTACTAGTGTGTCTGGAAGCTTTGGCATCAAACCTTACACCACAAGAGGCCACAGGTTTCAATCAATTTCCTGCATGACATGCACTGCTTTGTTTATAAAAGTTCATCTGATCAGGAAAATGTGCCTCCTGAGCATTAAGAGCACACGAGCAGTGAGCTTTACGTGTGGGCATAGGCAATGGCTATAAAGAGCATACTAAGATAACAGCATCAACAGGGATCTCATAATTGATTAACTGGTTATTTAAATGTCTACTGATGGTTTAATTGACCCATTCTAAGCATAGCCTAATTACAAAGCATGTAGGCTTCCTCAAAAAAGTCTAAGTTTAATTGTGCTAAGCGTAAGCACAGTTGTCACTGAAATTAGGTGACAGCTACTTGGTATGTTTTAGAAACACTATTATTCTTCAGATATTTCAGAAAGGAAAATAAAGAGCTGTATTGTGAAAATTGGAGAGTAGCTGTCATAAAGGTTGAGGCTGACAGAAAGTGATCGCTTCAAGCTACTGATTCAGACACCTGTAAAAAATTACATTGGCTTCAGTGACAAGTTCTGTTGTGATCCCAGACAGCTAGTTTAAAGTGGAAGTTCACGCTTTACAGATAAAATGAATATAATGTTGGAAATTATGGGACAAAACTAAAATACTCTGAATGCCCAGTTCCCTCTCCTGCAAACTATGTGTAAACCCTCCTTCCGTCCTCTCCAACAAACTGTATTTCTTAGCTTGTACAGATACACCACAACATATACCATCACACCTAAAAACCCTTCAGTTTTCTTGGCGGTCCCACAAAACAGATGTCAAGAGCTGAGGTTCCTGATCCAGAGAGGAGTATGGAAAACTCCACCAGGTGAATGTGAGGGATAGGTGGCAGCAGCAGCAGCATGGAGGTTTCCACAGGAGCTCCTGGAAAATTCCCTCATGGTTCCCAAAGGGCAATCAGGAGTTGATAGGATTAGCACCCACCACAACCTGTAACTCACACACAAACAGCAGGAGCTTGACAGAATGAGGTAGAAAGCACTGGATTAGGATGGAAGAAAGGCTAGATCATGTTTACCCCTGAGGTGAAAGAAGAAGAGCAATTAAGGAAGAAGTGTAGAATTGGAGTCCTCATTTTGGCAAATAGGAAGGGAAGGGGAGGAAATAGGAGCCAGGGAGTAAACTGTTGCTGAAGGGTGTGTAGAAAGAAGCAAAGAGCTTAAAGCTGGGAAAGGAAGATGGGTGGGTATGGAATCCTGGTTTGGGAAGCAAGCAGAGACATGCAACCTGCCCTCAGAGCTAGTAACTGCTGCCTTGCATTGTGGTTCCCAAAAAACCAAGCCTGGAAAACCCTTTTCCATCAAGTTTAGCCTGGGTCAAAGAGAGTAGAAAGCAAACTTCAAAACAGAGGGATTATGGCAAACAACTCCCTGCCCACTCTCCCCTCCCTTTGCTTTTATAGGAAGAGGAATCAAGAGAAGGTCTCAGCTTTGGAAATGTGACTCCACTCCCAACCCATTTATTCTCAGAACCAACACCCTAAAGTGCACCCACAGGACCATCAGGAGCCAGAGCAGCTCAGAGGACAGGGTATCTCTCCCATGCTCCTTTTCAGGCGTGTTACTTACTGACATAGAACCACAGAACAGTTTGGGTTGGAAGGGACCTTAAAGATCACCCAGTTCCAACCCCCCTGCCCTGGGCAGGGACACCTCCCACCAGACCACGTTGCTCAAAGCCCCATCCAGCCTGGCCTTGAAATGCTCCAGGGATGGGGCAGCCACAGCTTCTCTGGGCAACCTGGGCCAGGGTCTCACCACCCTCACAGGAAAGAATTTCTTCTTAAGATCTCATTTAAATCTCCCCGCTTTCAGCTTAAAGCCATTACTCCTCATCCTATTGCTACATTCCCTGAAAAAGAGTCCCTCCTCATCTCTTCTGTAGCACCCTTTAGGTACTGGAAAGGGCTATAAGGTCTCCCCAGAGCCTTCTCCTCTCCTGAATGAACAATCCCAATTCCCTCAGCCTGTTTTCACAGGAGATATGCTTCAGCTCTCTGATGATCTTCATGGCCCTCCACTGGATCCATTCCAACAGGTCCACGTCCGTCCTGTGCTGAGGACCCCAGAGCTGGACACAGTGCTCCAGGTGGGGTCTCAGCAGAGCAGAGGGGCAGAATCACCTCCCTCAAACTTCTGGCCACACTTTGTTTGATGTATCCTAGAATATGGTTGGGTTTTTGTGCTGCCAGCACACACATGATGCTTTTACATTGAGACTGGACTGTTGTCAGAGTACAGCAGGGTAGCTTCCAGGTCTATACATGCAGAGCTACCATTTGCAGTAAAAAGGAAGTTAAAAAAACCAATAGAGGTGTATACTGGAAATGATGCCAGGGATCAGTCATTAAAAATACATATATCCTTTTTTCCATTGGCCATTAATGGACAACATGAGGATTTGGTATCACTGAAGGAAAGCTGGCTCCCCATCCTACAAATACATAGATGTACTTTGGCCAAGTTAAGCAGACAGCTCTTAGCCCTGACTTCAGTAGAAATCAATGCTTAAACTCATCCACGAGCACCTGCAGGATCAGATACTCTGTCCCCATGGTTTGCTTTTTCCATAACAGTTCACAACACTGCCAGAGAATTGTACTTAGGACGGTATTGCAGTGCGCCCAATCTATTTAGCTGGTAACTCCTGCATCTCAGGATATAAAATTGCCACAAAATATTGCTGAGGATTTGCTTTTCTGATCCCTACTTCTCCTAATCATCTGCTTTCTTTTTTGGTCAAGACGTGATTCACTAAATTGAAGAGGCTTTGATTTTCTTTATGTTTACATCAATCATTCTTGCTTTGCTGAATTCCATATGTGTATTATTTGTGATATGCACAATATTTGGAAACACATGAGCAATACTCTCACTAAGGATGGAAATCAACAGCTCCAAAGGCAAGAAGATGGTATTCATTCTATTATCTAGCTTCACGAATGAAAATCTCATTGGTGAGCTCCATCCTAATACACAGCCAGATAAACAATCTTATTACCTCATAATGAGAGCTGATTTCTCTTCGTCTAAACCTCCATTACTTCTGTCTTCTCATTTTTATGTAATTTCCTTCTTACAGATGCTTCTGTGGTACGTTTACCCAAGCAGACAAGAGAAATTATGTTTGTTTGATATCTATTGCCAAGTTTATGTGGAATGAAAATAAGCACAGAAAAGCTAGAAGAAGGTTTTTTACCCTCATGCACTCCAACTCTATACGTTCTACACTGCAGAGTCCTTCTAAATTAATACTACACTCCTTGTCAGAAGCAACTCCAATTCCAAAGGTAAGGATTACCAAGGTAAGAGGCAGGCCCAGAAAAACTTTTATTTGAAATTTTATTATTGCTGATAATACTGACCAAAAAAAATAATAAAAAAAAAAAACCACTTTCTGGAAAGGTCCTACAGATTATCAGCTGAACCACATTCCACAAATCTGGTTCAACAGTAGCATCCTAGAGTTCCCTTCTACCCACAGATTTCTCTCTAACTCACCTATGAACATTAGTCTTATCAAAGTACAGGTACTGGAACCTATATCCAACCAGAAACCTCTTAAAGATGGAGAGGTGAACCCAAAACTGGATGAAGTGTAACTTGCATTTGGCAAGCACATACCAAACAAGACTAACCTGATTGTTTCTCTGTCTAAAACAGTTAGCATAATTAAGGGTGGCAATATGCAGCACAAAGTCTAGTTGGAGGTGATTCACTAGAGGTGCACCCCAGGGTTCAATACTGGAGCCAACACTGTTTAACATCTTCATTAATGACCTGGAGGATGGGACTGAGCGCGCTTATGGCAAGTTTGCTGGTGACACCAGACTGGGAAGAATGGCTGATACACCATTCAGATGGACCTGAAGAGGCTGGAGAAATGGGCCAACAGAGAAATGCAAAGGCCTGGAGCTGGGGAGGAACAATCCCAGGCACCAGCACAGTCTGGGAACTGGCTGGCTGGAAAGCAGCTTGGGAGATAATTAAAGGACTGGAACATTCTTCATACAAATAGAGGCTGGGAGAGCTGGGACTGTTCAACCTGGAGAAGAGAAGGCTCAGGGGGATCTCATCAATGTGTATAAACACCTGATGGGGAAAATAAACAAGAAAGAGACAGAGTCCTTTCAGTGATGCCCAGTGACAGGACAAGAGACAATGGGCACAAACTGAAACACAGGAAATTCCACTTAAACTAAAAGAAACAAGTTTTACTTGTTTTTCGTGGGCCCAGTTGAACACTGAAAGACATCACCCAGATGGGTTGCAGAGTCTTCCTCCTTGGAGATATTAAACACCCAACAGGATATGTCATTGAGCACCCTGCTCTGAGCAGGGGGTTGGACTAAGTCTTCAGAGGTGCCTTCCCACCTCAGAAGCTCCGTGATTCTGTAGAATTGCATTGGATCCAGTTGAGCAGAGCATTTGATACAGAGCTATACAGGAGGTGAGGGGTTCAGCTGGAGGAGAGTAGAATTCCCTCGTGGATAAAGGAACCTGCACGTGCTGACAGACAGCACAGGCGAGATGTGTTAAGTCAAGGGGAAGTTGCTAATTCAGCCCATTGCCTTTGAACGAATATTTCCTTACTCACTGATACTGATAGCAAAAAGAGTAAGATTGGTGTAGTGAAATCCACAGCTGTCAAAGCTGTGAGGCTCTGCTGACAAAACCAGGGGATCACTGCTAATGGGGAAGAGGACAGAGATATCATCACAGAGGCAGAATGCTCTTGAAGACTGGAAAAACAGCAATTGGGTAAGAAATAGAACAAATACATATAAACTAATAAAATAATTAGCCTCGCTATCACAGTGGGGAAGCAACATTTGGAAAAAAACAACGTACTAAAAGAATTTAGATGTGTAATTTAATCTTTGGGTAACCAGAAAATCTATGCCGAAACCCTGCAGTCCTGATCAGCATAAAGATACTTCCCCAGAAAACGGTAGAGATGTACTAATATTACTGCCACTGCACAAGACACTATGATGCTGTATACAATTCCAGCAACCTACATTCAACAAAACCCACCATGCATCGACAGGGATTTCAGGGGCAATGGGCACTAAATTAATCTGGTGAATGGAAAAACCTTCTTCCTGAAAGGAGACAAGGAGAACTTAGTTCATTTCAGCCTAGGAAAATATTTTTTCCTAGCCTTTATATTTAAACTAATTAATTGTGTTGCCAAAGAACAAAAGGCTTTGAATAAATTGAATCTGGGGAAAAAAAAAAAAAGGTATTTTAACCAGCAGACCACTGAGGTCCTGGAAGATTCACATAATTCAGTAGAAATGAGGGAGAAAAAATTTAGCAAGGCTTAAGACGAAGGCTGAACAGTTTGTGAAAGAGATTACAGCATGGTGGTCTCTGTCAGGTTTTCTCTACCTCACATGCTGCCCTAGACTACAGCACAGGGGCCACCTCTGAGATGCTCTAAATTATACTGGGGACAAGACTAAGTATAAAGGAGGGATGGGGAAGGACTCTTTATGATGAGGGGTAATGGTTTTAAACTGAAAGAGGGAAGATTTAGATTAGATACCAGAAAGAACTTCTTTGCTGTGAGGGTGGTGAGACACTGGAAGAGGTTGCCCAGAGAAGCTGTGGCTGCCCCATCCCTGGAGGGGTTCAAGGCCAGGCTGGATGGTGCTTGGAGCAACCTGGTCTGGTGGGAGGTGTCCCTGCCCATGGCAGGGGGGTTGGAACTTTCTGATCTTGAAGGTTCATTCCAACCTAACCCATTCTATGATTCTATGAAAAGTCACCAAGTTTCAGAGCATTTGATCATACCCTGGGAGAGGCTGTGCTAGGTAAGAGGAAGCAGTGAAGAAATTGCTATCTTAAGGCAACTCTCAACTATACATAGCTGTATACGTGGAAGAGGGTGTGATTTGAGAAGCTCTTAGGCTAAGGTGACCACCCTGAACTAAAAATGCTAACACTGATCTCTCTACCAGCTACTCATTTTTTCCCCTCCATTTCTGCCACTAACAATGACACCAGTTAATTTAATTAAATTCAGAAGCTGCAGACAATGTGATGATGAGATTTGTTAATTAAAATCAAGAGAATTCTTCATTTGTAGATCCAATATTTAAAAAAATAAATACACTCAATTTAGAGTAGTCAATAGTATTCAGAAGGGCTATAGCAGTACGGCCCCAGTGATTTGAATGGCTTTGCTTCTGCTCAAAACACACCCCTCCAAAGTCAGCTTCCATGTGTCTCAGGTTCTGCACCTGAAGGGAATCTAAGCATTTGAAATAATGGTCATTAGCTGTCCTTAAATTAAAGAGTAACACTAATCACTGCAGGATGCTGAAGAACAAGAGAACCTGTATGACTCTGATAAATTCACCTATGTGTTTAGGGACTTGAAAGAGAAGGCGTTTACGTGCTAATAGGTTAGAAAAACACTATGAAGAACATCCTGAGGGCAGATGATCTAACAATTGTGTCATGACATGTATTTTAGAAAGAAAAAGATTAACTGCCATGGTGAGCTAAGTGATCATTTAGACAATATTGCAGACAAAGAAACTAGTTTCCTGATGCATTTTTAATGACTTGAGAACAAAACAGTCTCCACTTAGACACCAGAAACTTTTGATCTCAACAACCCACTCTTGCTGGGTTTACCAGGTTGTGCCCATGTTGTCCCGCTGCTTCATTGCTTACTGTCCTAGTTGACCACCTGTCAGTTGGGTTTGTGGAGTGGCTTTAGCACATTCAAACTAGATTCTCTGAGGAAAAAAATTCATCCACAAGCTCTCCTCCATCCACCTATGCATCAAACCACCCCAGTCCATCACGAAGACAAGTGGTTAAATCAGTGTCTTGTCCTTCAAACAGCCTCAAAACACATGCAAGATGGCGATATCAGGGGCAAGATTAAATTCAAGATTAAATTAATTCAGAGTAAAATACTCAGACCATTAACCCTTTTGCACAGGGTTACTTTCTTATCTGAATATGCCCACAGAGACAAAACCACCATTTCTCCAAGTGAAGGTTGTGTGTTAATAGCTCCATCAGGTCTGTGATCACCATTGGTTTGTTTGGGTTTTTTTTTTTTCCTCAGAGTTGAATAGAAACTCACTTGTACTTCAACAAAGTGATAATGTCTCCTCTTCCTAGCAGATGTATACCTGCTCAAGATTGAATAATATGGACTATTGACTGGACATCAGTTTCCCTAGCAGACACCAGTACTAAAAGAGAATACAATGACAAGGCTGCTTCTTACTTCAGCAACTGAAATGGTTGTTCTGAAGAATTTATTTGCCTTTTATGGTCCTGTTGCATGACAGATACTTTTCAGAAAACAAAATACCTTGTGTCACAGATCATCAGGGAAGAAAGATTCCTACTACTGAATGATCAAGACTGCTATGGGAATGAGAAGAAGCTCTCACAAGACTCAGAGACACCGGAGATTAGGTTTAGAGTTCCCCATCCCAGTTTCTACAGGCAAGGGTCCGAAAATCTAAGTTGCATTTTGGCCTAGGGAATAGCCCTCAGTGTCCCTGTTACAAAACCCTACTGCACACCTCCATTTCATCTCTCTAGCAGTACTGTAATTTTACAGCTTAACACGTCTGGATTTTCTCCCCCGACAACCAGTCTAGAATTACTCCCACAACATTGCAAAGCCAGGTCATTTCCAATTCTTGTTGCATCTTGTCTATTTTCAGTTGCAGCACTGAATCATGTTAACTTCAGACCATATATTTGCTTATCTGCATGGAAGGTAAGGAACCTCAGAAACCATATAATGTGGGATCCACATGGGGCTGCCTAATGGCAAGGTATACTCTTGCCAAAGTACCAGGACACCCCTCCCTGGTAATGCTCCTTGCCATGTCTCCATCTGCAGTGAGTTCTCCCCCACATCACATGGGGATAAAACTCATAAAGTGAGCTTATTTTGCAACTGAACAGATCCTGCATTCATTGTGCCTGTAGCTCTCCTTCTCTTGCACACAATGTGACAGTCTCATCACCATTCTCTCTTTCTTCCCTCATACTGCCTTAACCCGGGCTTTCTTGGTCATGGCTCGACACAAGTTCCACACCAGTTTGGAAAAGCACCATAACATACCTGCAATGGAGTCCATGCAATGTGTTCATGGTCTGAACACATAACCCTTGATAGAACCTATAGCAGATCCAGGAGATGTTCAAGGGTTAGTGATCACCAAAACCAACTTTTCCATGATACCTCTTGGCTCCAGCTCTCAGTAGTGT
Organism: Nycticryphes semicollaris; assembly: GCA_013400055.1. Taxonomy (NCBI): domain Eukaryota; kingdom Metazoa; phylum Chordata; class Aves; order Charadriiformes; family Rostratulidae; genus Nycticryphes; species Nycticryphes semicollaris. The sequence continues at coordinate 317,353 of VXBJ01003227.1, read as the reverse complement.
CCTAGGAAGCATCATCCATGGGAGTTCCAGATGAGAACAACATAGGGCACTGCAAGGGCAGACTCCTTCCCATAGCTGCTGTGCACCAGCCTGCACCCATGCTTGACCCATTTACAGTTGCCATAGAGAGACTGAAACTCTCAGAAGTTTCACATCCCCCAGTTGCAATGAGACCTCACAGAAATAAATACCTATTCATTAATTTGAAGGGAAAATGCAACACAATAATTATGAAAACCTATGTCCAGTGACTGCTGGCAAACAAATTCTCTAACTTAGCTAACCTATCACCCTTCACTACCAGTGGACCACAACTCTGGCCTAATCACCCCCTTGATAAGAACAGAGAGGTAATTGGGCACAGGTGTGGCACCTTTCCACTTAAGGCTTTCACCTTTAAAACTGGAAGACTCTTCATCTTACTGGTCTTGCAACACAGAAATGGATTAAAGTAGCATTAAGCTAAGAGCCACTTTTTTGTGCGTGTGTATGCAGTGCAATTTCTTGCAAATTTTATAAATAGGTTATTCTCCCTCCCGACAGTGAGGTTTCTGCCCTCTGTAATTGTGCTGCAGATACTAATGAGAACAGTGCAATGATAAAACTGACTCTCTGAGATGGAAAAGAGCTCAAACACCCACTTCTTCCAACTGGTACTACTTGGCAAGGTTTCTTGAAGAAAGAAACACTTATATATTAAGGTTCATTGAGCCAATAGGAAACAACCAAAACCTTTTCACTTGGATTTCAGACCAAAGTAAACATTTTACACATTCTAATGCCTTTTTTTCTTTTTATTTTAATCAGTCTGTTCTCTTTTTCTGCCAAACTGTGAATTTATGAATCCGAATGAGGTATAGAAATGTTAAATCATTGCAATCAACTCTGCAGTCATGAGACAGCCCCATTTTGCAAGCTCGGTGGCTGAAGGTAATTTTGGTCAAGCCTCTGATTAAGGATATTGGCAGCACATAATAGCAATAATTTATTGAAACTACGGCTCAGTGAACAATGCTATCTGTCCTCGCATATCAGTGGATAGCTCTTGATTAGCCATTTCTGTGCACATAGCTCGGCACATCCATTTATTAATATTTTTCTTCCCAAACATCACCCATATTTGAGGGAGCTTAGTTTTCAACTATACCTCCAACCCCATTTGTTTGTTTGGGGTTTTTTTCCAGTGAGCCTTCTGAATCTGTTGCATTGCTGACAGCAGGTAGAGAGAAACAGGTTAAAAGAAAAAGGTACAAAAATCAAGTCATGTAAAATGCCTTATTCTAAGCAGAAAGTCCCACGGGCAAACGAATCAGGGCTAGCAGTCCTGAAGCTAGAGAGGGAAACTGTGCTAAAGCACATTTTCTTAACACAAAAAAAAAGCTTTCTTTCCTCTTCCCCCCTCCCCAGTAAAGATTGGAAGCAGACAGCTGAAAATAAAGAGGTAGGCAATGTCTTTCATCTGTCCTAGAGAGAGGGAGGTCGCTTGTCCTGCAGTGATGCAGTGCCATCTAGTGATTTCTTCCTTCAAGGGAAAAAAAAGAAAACCCCACCAAATTACATTTCCAGTATTAAAAAAACCAACCAAACAAACAACAACAAAAAAAAAACCAACAAAAAACCAAACACAAATGCACCAGCCTAATTTACACCTCGGCGTAGGGGGAGGGAGTGTGGCAGGCAGGCTATTCCCATGACAGGGGGTGGGTATGAACAGGCTTCCCCCTCGCAGGCAATAGCTCTGGGGAGGTTACAAAAAGAAGATATTGTCACCTATTGTCACCTCCACCAGCTCCTACAGGGACCCAAGGTGCCACCTCGGTGGCTGCTCCCATTCTCTGCCCATCATCTGCCAGCTTCAGGCAGGCCAGCACTTAACAACACCCCCATTTTAAGGGTCCCCAAGGTCATTGGGGGCAGCACAGCCTGTAGCTGAGGTTCACTTAAACCAGCACTTTGCTTCCCAGGGTTTAATTAGCGGCTGCTGTGCTAAATAACAGCTCCCAGGAGGCAGTGACACGTTAATGCTGTTACAACCAAGCCTGAAGAAAAGCTGCCCCAGAGCACTATTAATAGGACCTTCTTTCTACCCCTCCTGTTTCCCACCTTCCACTCCTCATTTTGTTGCCTGGGGTTGAAAATACAAATTTTTTTTTCAGCGAGTGGTGTCTGAGCTCTTCCACAGCTTTTTAGACCCCTGATCCCTTGGTTTTCAGTTTGTCCATGTTCTCTGGTTTTTTTTCTGACCAGGTTCATTTGGTTTGTCTGGGGGTTTGGTTGGTCGCTCGGTTTTTTTAATAAAACTAGTGCCTGAGACATTAATGTGTGGTTCCAAAGTCCTGGAGTAAAATATCAAATATTGTCAACTACCCTGTTTTTTACCATGAGCTTTGCAACGCTGGAGCTTACCTGTCTCAACTACATATAGCTAAATCCAAAAGATTTACTTCACAGCTGTGGAAGACTACAAAAAATGGAAAGGAAGGGTGTGGAGGCTTTTCTTAAGGAAAGTAAAACCAAAATTTCTCAACACAGGAGACGTCACAAACATACAGTGATCTCTGGATGCTGACAGTTAGTCACTATTTATCTCCATCCTCGTGAACTACACCACCTCATTCAGGTGTTGACGTGAGTGTCTTCCAGAAGCCACACGTTCCCACAAGCTGAGCACTGGGCTGGATGCTGGGGAATCCCACGTATTTCTGTTTCTGCTTCCATCTGATCTGAAGAAACCCATCCCTTTGTGTTGCTGTGGAGTTGCCCCGGGCCAGGAGGCAGCACATACAGGCAGGGACTGGGGTGGAGTTGCATGGTCTCAACATCAGCACGTGGCCACCATGTGTGTCCACTGTGCCAGTGGGTGCTGATATGGGACTACTTACTGTCTCTCATCAATAAGTCACTGTTTCATCTTCTTTATTACTAACTGAGAGGAAGATGAGTGAGAGGAAGACTAGGCAGCCAGCCTGGGATTTAGGAGTGCCAAATAACAGCTCCTTGCCCTCCACAGACCATGGTGACCCTGCATTTCCCTGTCTATATGAGGCGCAGAGATGCTGCTTGGCTCCCACGTCCAAATGTGCTCTCTGTCCACATCCAGTCCTTGCTCTGAGGTATGACCCCAAAATACATCATTCCCTTTAATTTCCCTTAACTGTCTTCTTCCCCTGTTCCTCAATCTCCCACAAAGAAAGCCCAAGGCACCTAGAAAGGGACCAATAGAGGGCAGAAGGCTCTGCCTTTGAGACAAGGGAAGTTAAGAATATTGTCTTAATTTGCAGACGGGGAAAATAAGGACCAAAATTAAAAGGCAGCCACTCAAGGGAAAAATATAACCAAATAACAGTCGGGACCTCGAGGTCCTAAGGCAGACAGCTGTGTCTCCTCTGGCAAATGAGTGGTTCCACAGGCAAATCCAGAGTAGTTACCTGACATGTATAACATATAGATAACCAGATACACTAGGCACATCTAATATACATAAAATAATAGCTTAAGGAAAAGTGTGTACCTTTAATCAGGCTATTCATAGGTATTTGGAATTCAAGAAATAGCAAACCAGATCTTCCCTATGGGTTTCCAGACATAAATAACAGGAGATGTTGAGGAGAACAGGTTCTGCCACACACTGCAGCCCACCACAAAGATGCACTCAGCATGCAACCAGCATGTGAGGGGAGGCACTGCCATTCCTCGGGAATCAGAGGCTGCAACAGGGTTGGAAGTGATCAAGATCAGCACAGGATTGTTTAATTTATTTTTGCTCTGTTGTGCTGAATGTACTGTTCCAAACAGCACCATCTCTATCATGGCTTGTCTCGTAATAGCAATATAAAACCAAAAAATGACAACTGAACACAAATTGAAAATTCATGTTTTGGGGAGCAAATAATATCCATGTCAAAAATGTCATGATTCACACACAAAAAGAAAAAGGGCTGTTTTTACGTTTAGAGATAAAAATTAATTGGAGAGCACTAAAATACTGAGCACTGAGCAATCTATTACCTTTAAAACCATTAAGAATATTCAAGAACACTAGTGGTACGATTCATTTTCACTTTCATAGCCATGTTTCATGTTGGAAGTCAAAGCCCTGAAGTCATGCATTGCTAAGTCTTGCTAATATAGAACCAGAGTAAGAGGAGGAAGAAGGACTCTTTACAAACAGAAAGCCTGCATCTGAGGGAAAATGTTCCATCCATCCATGCATCCACTCAAGGCTGATGGATGTTTGCCCTCTGTGTGAGGACTCTGGGATTAACCCAGTTCTGGAGAGGGGAGTCTCCCACAGGGATGTGATTTTTGTCTCACCGTTGGTGAAGACGGAACATATTTGTGAAAGAATTACCAGTAACTGCTCTCCCTTCATCTTTAAGTGATAAAGAGCAATATATGCTAGCAGAAGTTAAATTCCAGATGCAAATAGCTTTTCCCATTGCTAACATTCTTTCTTTGACCGGAAATACTTTTCAGAAAATTGTAGTTTGCATAATGGGCCACAATAACATGGGGGTCATACAGACCCTGAGAATGTCTAGTGAAAACGATGCAGAAAAGGCTTCTCAAACAGTAGAGGAACAGCCCCTGAAGACTGTAATATTTCAAAGCTGATCTTTGTTCAGCACCTTAATACCTTAAATTACCTTAAGTAATTCTTAAACTCCATGAGGCACAGGAAGCATTCCTTTACACTGTTCTGTCCTGGCAAGCCCCCAATAGAACACATAGCCAGGATTGACACCTTCTCGAAGCATGTGAAGAAATCCAGTGAAAGCAATTGAACAAGAGAGATTCAAAAAATACAACATATGAGGAAGACTTGGTTGGGGTAGAATAACCTAGCAATATATAAAAAGCTAGTGGAAAGAGGACAGACATAATAAGATCTTCCTGTCCATCATGTATGGGAGGAAGACATAAAGACCTTCATTTACAGTTAAGAGAATTCAGGTTGGATGCTAGCAAAAAGCATTTTATCATTATAAATAGTGACACTGGAACAGGGTGCCTGAGAGGCTGTGGACTCTCCACCATCAGGGGTTTTTAAGGACAAACTTAACAAACATACAGGTATAATTACTCTGGCCTGAAGCAAAAGCAAAACCTAGACAAGTTCATGAGGTTCTTCAAGCCCTATTGGCCCTACAAGCCTCTGATATTAAAATTCTAGCCTAGAAAAACATGAGCTTCCTTCCAACTGCAAACACAGAATCAAATTACATCTACAATTTTACACACAGCAGTGTAGATCAGGAGGCACTAAGCCAAAGGTGGTGGAATTAAGCTCAAAAAGATGGCATTCAAGTTTACTAAGCTAATGGATTTTAATGTAACACATGACAATTTCAAGATACTTTTTGTACCCATTCCAGTTTCTTATTTCTGTTCTATTCTGGGTGAAGCTATTCCTACGTCCAGAACTGAGAGGGTACCAAGCAAGGACAACTTTCACTGCCTTCTACAGCAATGTTCTTGCTTGAGTGCTGCAGTAACTTCACTATTTCTCACATTATTTGGCAATTCTGTCCTATATTTCTACTCCAGTGAAGCTCTTTATTTTCCACCATTTTTAAATAGAATATAATTCTGAAATAAGCAAGCATTAAATTCAAGTTCATGGAATCATAGAATGGTCCAAGCCAGAAAGGAACCTCCAAAGGTCTAGTCCAACCTCCCCCCAGTCAGCAGGAACACCCCCAACTAGACCAGGTTGCCCAGGGCCTTCTCGAGCCTCACCTTGAATATCTCCAGGGAAGGGGCCTCAACCACCTCCCTGGGCAACCTGTTCCAGTGCTCCACCACCCTCAGAGTAAAGAACCTATTCCTAATATCCAGTCTAAAGCTGCTTTTCTCCAGCTTGAAGCCATTGCCCCTCATCCTGTCACTGCAGGCCTTTGTAAACACACTCCTCAGCCTTCCTGTAGGCCCCCTTCAGGTACTGGAAGGCTGCTCTTAGGTTTCCCAATAAGGTTATTAACTTTGAATTAACAAAGGATATTAACTTTAAATGCCATAGTACAGTTTCCATAGTTTATTGCCACAACAGACTATTAAAGTGACACCTCTGCTCAGCTAAATGTAAAGTTTTGTTTTCAAGCATAATAATATCTCTAAGAGTTGCTTGACTCTAGAAGATATTTAGGCATACATTTAAATCTAAGCACGCAAGTTGTGCTCTGAGGTCAGTCAGAATTTTGTTTAAAAATAAATCTGGGGTTAACTCAGTATCCGGACTTTTTTTTTCCCAAGACAATACAGCTACTATGGCAACACTCAGTAGCATAGCACATGTGGTGAAAGGCAGTGTGTTTTGATTATTAAACGAAGATTCAAACCTTTAGAAATAATTATTTATTTATTTTTTGCTAGCAGCTAAGGTCCCTCCTGGTGGCTCAACAGACCACAATGAGTCTTTATTAGCTCTGATAAGCAGCACCAAGACAAAGATTGTACTGCTCGCTCTAAAAGACCACTTAATATTGCAGAATAAATAAGGCATTGATTTTCTGTACTATTGATTTCCTGTTCTATGACACCATAGAACAGATATTTAATCTGCAAGGACACTAGCTTTGCCTTGGTAAGGAAAACTCTTCATTCACCTCCTCGAAAATTAACATCTAATAGACTCTACTATGCAAATGCTAATCGTGATCAAAGCAGGTATAAGGGATATCCAATCCATGATCATAAGTCTATAGTTTTATTGTGTGTGCACAAGATGCATTTGATTTCTATCAGAACCTTGTAGAGCAAAGAACAAATACAGTATCAGCTTATTTCACTGAAGGCAGAGAAATATCCCCAAATAACCAGAAGGAAAAATAGAGAAGAGGGAAAGAATATATAAAAAAAAAGCCCAATGAAGATGGAGTAGGAAGGGAGAAGTTACTGTTTGGCCTGAAGGTCACAGGCAAGTTTGTACAAATTGCTGAGATTATTTTCTGTGCTGAAAAACCTGAGACCTCATAAATTGCCTGTTCTCAAGGAGATCTCAAGGAGATAATCTCAAGGCTGGTCCTGAACTATCTTTTGGAAATTTTAGGATGAAAATTCAGTTCACCAACCATGTCCCCGTGGCTCAGCTGAGGCATGGTTGGCCTTTTGCAACTTCCAGCTATCCCCTCTGCCCTTTGGGTGACTGTGCCTGATAGAAAAATGTCAGATGTCTTCCCTTGACATCATTCTAGGATTATTTCTACCCAGCATCTTGCTATCACCTGCCACAGAATCATAGAGGACTTACAGGCAGTCTGAGTATGTGCTGCTATGGAAGAAAACATCAGCAGAAAAAGCGAGGTCCCGCGAATGTCTTGGGATTCAGTATGCTTTGATATTCTAATTCAAAAGTAAAGCACAGACAAAAATACCTGAAATTTAATTTAAAATACATCTCCGATAAAAAAAAAGGCACACACTAAGTGTCCTAGAGTATAGCTGAAAAACAATAGTATGTACTTTTCATAGCATATTCCTGAGGGAATTTTCATTTATTCTGACAGTTTTTATGTAAAAGAACAGTCACTTGTTACAAAAATAAATAAGTAAAAAGACTGCACTGGTTCATAAGTGCTACCTCACAGTGGATCCAGAAAACCAGTTCAACTCTTCTAACTAATCTAGCTCCAGAATGGGAACACATGGGTGGAAAATTCTTTTGGCTCTGCCTCCTATTTTTGGACTTGTCAAACACAGTTTGACAGTCATATCACCCAGATTTTTTCCTGTTTTCAGCTGATAAAACGTTTTACTGCTTTTCCTTACCTACTTGAGGGTGGCAGAGCCCTGGCAGATGCTGCCCAGGGAGGGTGTGGAGTCCCCTTCTCTGGAGAACTTCAAGTCCCGCCTGGATGCAGTCCTGAGTGATGTGCTCTGGGCAATCCTGCTTTAGCAGTACAGTAGTACTTTAGTAGTACAAGAATGAAATATAACTACATATAAGACTGAAAAAAAACAAAAACCCTGTTAAGAGAAGATGGGGAAGAACCGAGAGAACTTTTCTCTCCCAATATAAATGATCAGTCAGATAAGTTTTCTATAGCTATCAACAGCTTTGGTGCAAGAAGATTTCACTTTGCAGTTCAACACTACTAAAACACCCCATAAACTTAGTCGTCCTTGTCATCTACTGCCAAAAAGGCTTATCGCTACCAGAAATTATGCTCTCTCTAGCAAAAATCATGAACACACACCACTTAAAATTATTTTATTGGTAAAATTTTTTGTGGTGCTTGACAGAAGAGCTATCAAGTGGTCTTAATTCTGCAGACTAAGGCAAACTGTTCCTCAAATAAACGGCAACCAGGCAGAAAGGAAAATTCATTGCTTGGCTCAGAAGTTTGCGAATGCTGAGAAGGAGAGGAGACCTCTGCGGGTAAGGGGAGTTCCCCAGCCTCCTCCCATCCCATCCAAATCAATCAGCACGACAGCTCTCCACACCCTTCAGGGCTGATTTATATTTAGAACTTAATAAAGAATAAAAAATAGCAAATCATACACCCACTCTGCTTTGGGGAAACAAATGTGCTAGTCAACGGAAGATATAAATAATCACACGATGACACAACGAAATGCCTCATCCGGAGGCTGCGGCGCGAACTGCTGTCCACCAGCCAGCAGAGCTGCTGGATATACTCCATTAATCTCTTTTCCAAAGTGATGGATTATTTTTTTGGGAACTAGCCCAGTTCACCGAGGAGTCATTTTTTACTCCCCCCGGCCCCCGCCATCAGCTGAGATCAGTCACCAGTAACTCATCACTTCTGATCCAGCCCTTGTTCTTCACTTGTAACTGAGATTTTCCAGCAAGGATACCATGGCTGGCCTGCAGGAAACACCTCCAAACCCCCTATTCATAGTCCGGGCAGGGTGGAGGAAGGAGAGAGCAGGCAATCAGATATGGAGCAATAGGAAAAGTGAGATCTTCCTTTCCCTCGATAAAGACAACATTTTCTCCTCTCAGCTTTAACCTTTCCAAAACGTTCAAGAAGTCATGTGAAACCCATAGCTCCACGCAATCTAAGCATGATAACTCCAAATTTTTAGATGTAAAGCAAACCCCGTACTTCTGGGCATGGATATATAGGCCAGAGGAAAGTGAACGTGGCCACTCAGCTCCAGGGAAGAGCCAGTGTGGGTTCCAGGCATTTCTATTAAAAACTGCTTTTATGTCCCATTATACGAACTGGACAGGCTGTCCTGGAATCAAGAAAATGAGAGTTTTGTGTATCCAGCTCTCCCACTGTGTCATAATTTACCTTTAGGAAATGTATGGGAAAAAAAAACAAAGCTTTATCAGGGACTTTCATGCTCCCTCCCACCCAGCTGCATCCTATACATCAGCAACTCAAGTGCTCTTCACACATGTTTTAGTGGTGATCTTTTTGTCTGGGGTCCTCTAACACATTATTGGATTCTTTCTCTAGGTCCAGAGAGGCTGTTGATTGCTCTTACCTTGTTNCAAGGAGTCCCTGGGCAACCTGGTCTAGTTGGGGGTGTCCCTGCTGACTGGGGGAAGGTTGGACTAGATGACCTTTGGAGGTCCCTTCTGGCCTGGGCCATTCTATGATTCTATGATTTGCAGATTTGATGAAGGTTGGAGCCTCCTTATTTATCTTCTGGTTTACATTTCTTGTGCACCTTGGGGAACTGAAAAATCCCAGACTTAGGGGTGTTATCAACATTTTTCTTACACTAAAAGACTCAACACAGCACTGTACCAGCTGCTAGGAAAATTGCTAAGGAAATTAATTCTATTGCAGCAGAAAGGCTTCAGCAAATATACCTCATGCTAAACAAAGCTCAGCAAACAGCATAAATCACACCATGTTATAACCGTGTGATCTATCCCAATTAAATCTTACTTATTTAAGCTAAACAAATAATAACTCTCAACACACACATGTGGAAGGATTGAGAAATCAACATTTTGATGCTAAATGCAGAGAGTACGGCAGGTTTACCTGCTGGCTAAGCAGGGCCTTGGGAAACTTGCAACACAAAAAGTTACTGCAACTTACTGTCTAAATAGCCCTAAAGTCTGGCCTTGTCCATCTAAAGCCTTTGGTGAATCTGGCCCAATACGTCCCCTCAACATCACTATTTCTTGCAGACACAAGTGACTGTGTGAGGGCATTAAAACAGATCATGATCTGTTTTAATGCCCTCACACAGGGTGGTTTTGTCCTGGTAGAATCCCTCCCGGCACACCCAAAGGAAAGGGGGTCAAACTGGTAACCAGTGCAAACCAGTGAAGCTCTGCCCATAAGTACCAGCTGCAGCTCAAACCCCTGTCACACCAAATGCGACTGGAGGTGCGCAGGGACAGAACAGTAGAAAAATATGATGGGTTTATAGGGCAGGAACTGTGATATTTACTGCTTTCCAGCTTGTGTACAAGAAAAGAGTGTTCGTGCAGCAGGTTGTGCTCTCCGGGAGCTCCTCGGTGGGGTGGAGAAAAGCTGTAGAGTTTATTTACGAGCTCCATTGCTTTCTCTGACCTCTAATAGGAGCAAAAGTAGCCCGAAATGAGCTCCCAGCTAGTGTGTGGAATTGCCAGATAATGAGATTCTAAGGAAGAGCACACATTTACGTATACACCTCAGCAGTTAACTGCTGTATCAAGCAGAAAATATGCTGCCGCTTCAGAGGTTAGAAGAGCTTCATTGTCAGAAGGGAGACTACGAAGACCCCAGAAGAGGACAAGTGTGTGAGTGTGTGTGAGGGTACACACACCTGCTTTTCTGGCAGCAGCAACATGTCATTACACCTTCCCAGGAAACTTGGAGCCCACCATAAACTACAGGACCTGTTGTTAGTGGCATAGCTCAAAACCTGATGCTGCCCCAATGCCTTTTCAATGAACATCACGTCGTGAATGAATCAGGTCCAGCCTTCAGCAATAGCACAGCAGCCAGCACCTTTGCTGGCAGTTTCTGTCAACACTGGGAATGAGTTTCTTCTTTCATAGAATCACAGAATGGTTAGAGTTGGAAGGGACTTTAAAGATCATTGAGTTCTAACCATGGGCAGGGACACCTCTCACCAGACCAGGTTGCTCCAAGCCCCATCCAGCCTGGCCTTGAACACCTCCAGGGTTGGGGCTTCCACAGCTTCTCTGGGCAATCTCTTCCAGTGTTTCACCACCCTCACACCAAAGAATTTCTTCCTGATATCTAATCTAAATCTTCCCTCTTTCAATTTAAAATCATTATCCCTTGCCCTATCACTCCACTCCCTGATAAGGAGTCCCTCCCCATCTCTCCTGTAGCCCCCTTTAGGTGCTGGAAGGCTTCTTTCCAGTTCCAGCAGGGCAGAGCTGAGGTCCTACTGCAGAAATTATTGCCTGATCTGCCTCCATTTGTGGAGGAGCAAATTTAGGTGTCTTGGAAAGAGACCTAAATCTTCATAATTTCCTTACAGTTTTCTCAAAATTAGGGGTGGTGGAGGAAACTAGTCTAAATAACCACAGTGCAAACATTTTACAGTTAGAAAGAAAGCACCACCCTAAAAATAGCACGGAGCCATCATTTGAAATTACACAGAGCAACAGCAATGAATGCCCCTCTCGGAAACTGTAATTTCAAGGTAATGAGGGTGTTTGTGGAGGAAAGAGTGTGTGACCCTGCCCATATTTCTTCCCCAGAATAGTTGGGGATGTGCCACGGGTACTTGTTACTGACGAGAACCACTCCTCATTCCCGCACGGCATCCTCTGCCCTGCCTGGCCACCCACGGGACAAAGTGGAGCTGCCGCCGAGGCCATTCTCTAACAAGCAGCTTGGAGCCCATTTATCTTCCCTGAACCTGTGGCAGGGAGCCAGGAGTGCCAAGAGGCAGAAATAGCAGCACTCCTTTCATCACTTGAGGCGGAGCGTGTCTCATGCCACACAATGGGGTGCCAAAAGGTCCGTGGATGGGGTGGGGAGATTCCCCTCACAGCCACTGGTCCAGGATTGTCACCTTTAAACAATACTGTTGTCACTCAGCCTAGTGACTGTCTCTTCACCTTTGCCCCCAGCCCACTCCAGCAAAGGATTGTAGCTCTCAGTGGAAAGTTCAGATTTAAACTGTGCTCAGCCAAATTTCTTATCGCAATGACTCAAAGCAAAGTAGTGAGAACAGGCTGAGTCTTCTCCCAGCTCTGCAAGGCTGGTCTGAGCTTCACAGCTGTGCCCACCCATCCAGAGCAGAGCTGCCCCTGATGGTAGAGAGACATCCATTTATGTCAGAAGAACAAAATCCAGCATTCTCCCTAGGTCTGGAGAGCACTTTCCTCATTCACACTTCACCATTAATGAAGTAAAGACCAGTCTCCCCCACAGAGAAATAAGGGTTACTCCCTGTTGTTTCAGCTGTCAGAGGAGGGCAACGAAGCTGGTGAAGGACATGGAGAATAAATCTTATGAAGAGTGATTGAAGGAGCTGGGACTGTTTAGTTTGAGGAAGAGGAGGCTGAGGGGAGACCCCATCACTCTCTACCACTGCTTGAAAGGACATTGTAGAGAGGATGGTGCCGGTCTCTTCTCACAGGGAAGTGAGAATTAATGATAGAACGAGAGGGAATGGCTTCAAGCTGCAACAGGGTAGGTATAGTCTGAAGATTAGGAAAGACTTTTTCCCAGCAAGAGTGGTCAGACCCTGGAATGGGCTGCCCAGGAAGAGGGTTGAGTCCGCATCCCTGAATGTGTTTCAGAGTCGTTGAGATGTGGTGTTGGGGGATGTGGTGTAGGGGAGACCTTTGTAGAGTTGGGCTGATGGTTGGACTTGATGATCCCAAGGGTCTTTTCCAACCTGAATGATTCTATCATTCCATTCAAGTGTTTTGCATGGAGATCTACAGGCTCCAGGCTCAGGAATCAGACCCGTAGCTATTCAAAGCGAAGTAAATTGTTCAGGGCCACACAGAAAGAGAAAAAAAAAAAAAAAAGATAGGAAACAGATTTCACATGAGGTTTGTGAAACCCTGGGCAACTTGCAGTTTGATTAAGAGAGAGCACAACCCTAACTCGGCACTGCCTAATGCTCCTGCTGCTCTGACTGTGCAGGGCTTACTGTGTGCGTGGTCACTGCTTTGAATGGTCATCTTTCTTAAATTCAATTCAGAGAATAGCTAAGTAGTCTGCACCCGGAAAAAGAAGTAATGCTGTGAATCAATCACAAAAATAATCTGACTTAGCTCCAAGGAACAGAGCTCCTTCAACAGCTATCAAAATCTGACAGCATCCCAATGGCAGCTCCAGCCCTCTCTGGCAGTTTCCTTAAACAGAAAAAAAGGTTAAATTCTTACACAACTTTATAGTGGTAAAATCCAAATTAAAATTTAGTATTGCTCAGAGTATTGCTGTAGATTTCTCATTTTTCCCATCCTGCACAGGGATAAGAGTCAGCAATTGCTTTTTCTTTGTGTGCCTGATTTGACTGCTCCCAAAGGCAAAAGCCTACACCACCTGTAAAGTTTTTTGTTTTTTTTTTTTTTGTTTCTCTGGGCTTCACCTCAGTCTAGTTCTCACTTATAGTCTGGGTTTTTTACAGCTACAAATTCTCTTGTGGTATAAACACCATCTGCTGTTCCTTTAAGGTTTCTTTATGATTTAGAGGTATATAAGTGGATTTACAAGAGTCACTTACAGTGAAATAAGAATTGGCCAGACAGACTGCCTGAATTAAAACAGCCTGACCTCCCATCTTTCATTTGTGCTTTCCTAAGCTTTCACTCTTACTTCTCCTCCCTCAGCTCTGCTCCATCTCATCCCTACCAGACACCCAGCAGCCAAAGTACACACCAGCCAACAATTTTTTCCTGCAGTTCCAGCAGTGAGAATTTTCCAGGACATTTGGAGACCACATAAACCACATTACAACCAAAGAAAGGAATAGGCAAGAACATTTCAGCCTCCCCCCTCCAAAGCAACTTTCTTCTCTGGCAAGGTTATTCAAGCCCTTCAGGGTATGACTGCACAAGGCAAAAAAAACCCAAAAACAACCACCTTCAGCTCCCTTTGAAGAAAATATCTTGTGGGTATTAGAGTCTATTCTGTCCATAAATTGCCTCAGCAGCAAAACGAAAACCACTTCACACTTCCAGATGTAAGATGTGCGAAGAGGCTTAATTAGCTAAAGTTCATATACTGCTTTGAAGATGGGAAGACCTCTGAATGAAGTGCTAAGAACAGATAACCAGAATCCATCTCTTCTGATATAAAAAAACCCAAACCCAACACCCCCCCCCCAAAAAAAAACCCCAAACAACAAACAACCAAACATAAAAAAGCAGATTGATGTTGCACAGAAAATACATGCCAGCAAAATTGTCCAATCATAGGATTATTCATCAAAGTTTTACTTGGAGCCTCAGGGATTGTTTAGATACTGCCATTTCCAAGCTGTATCTCAGCTGGGAATGTGATTTCACCACCTATTTTTGACAGTCTGCTCAAATGGGACATTAGAGTAAATATTGCTAGAGCACAGTGACATTTTCTTCAGCATTCAGGGCTCACAGTTTGGATGTTTAAAATACAGGAGATTTCTGACAGCTTCCTCAAAAAGAGATCTTTTTTTTGTGTCTGTCCAATTACATAGCAGCCCAGCTAAAAATGCTATTTCTGAAGCATTGTATGTCCCTTAAATAATTCATATCACTGACTAAAGCTAGTGAAAAACAGTATCTAGGAGCAAAACAAGAAGTTAATCTGAGTACAAGAAAGCTGGTTTCCAAATATTATTTAGGAAGGAAAGAGGGATTAAGCATATTTAGAAATCAGACAGAAATGCACCTCTCACTGAATTTTGTCCTTGGATAGAGCATTAGTTTCTTCATGTCCAAACTGCATAAACCCAGCCAAACCACAGGAAGAGTGACTGGAGGAATGGCTATCCTCCCCAAGGGGTGAAAAGCCACACATCTCAAGCGAAGAAGCCTGAGGTGCTTTGGTAAACACCAAAAATGTTCTTTCCACACTGGGGAGAAGTGGTATTGATCAGACCCTGGGAGGAAAAGCAAAGTGAGTCCTAGGCAGGATGCCAGCAAACCCAGGACCAAACCATCAACTAATGATCAAAAGTAGGCATTGGTTTGTATCATCTGAGAGGAACGTGACTTCCCCTGGACCCCTGTTCTTAAAATAAGGAAATTTTATTATTTACATGAGTCTGTGGTGTTAAGCACTTCAAATATATAGCAGGTTGGGCTATAAAGAGCTCACAAAAAATTGTGTTTTCTTTAGGCTGCTCGTGGAAAGACACTGAACAGGAAGGTGAGGTCTCAGGCCAGAGTGAGATTTGCTTTGGAAGTACATGGATCAATAGCTCAGCTTGCCCTTCTTACTGGAGCACAGCACTATGGAAACTGGCTATCTGACCAGTTATGCACATCCACACATCCACATATTTATTTTTTAAACACAAAGCAAAGGTTAACAGACATATCAACACTGGAGGAAGCAGCCTGAAGCTCCTTGCAGGGGTCAACTGGTTTAGAGGAATCTCACAGTGCTGTAACAGCAAATTTCTCTTCATATCACCAATGCACTCTTGTGGTTTTCACCCCTGTCCCATATGACTAAAAGTCCAAAGACACATTTGATGATCAAAAAACAAACCCCTCTGCACTGTGCATTTGAAGAGGCAAAACTGACAGCTCCAAAAAAAAAAAACCAAAAGAAAAATAAACTATAGGAATATTAACATCGGCAACAAAAGTATCATTTCCATCCACAAAAAGCTTGCTGCAGTTCTGGGAGGAAAACAGCACAGGAAGGAGGTAATTTCCTAATCAAACTTCTAAGACTATCTTATCACAGCTACTCAATGTCCTCTGCATGGAAAACTGGCTCCAGTGTCTCCTTGGAAAAGGGTGACGGCCATTAGGCAGGACTGAAATTATCTATTTTCAACGAACAAGTACTCGTGTGAAAACAGGGGTGTTTTAGCACAAGAATCTCAAGCAGAATCCCAGACTGACATTCTGCTCTTTCCACCAACAGATATTTTGGCCTTCCTCCTGAGGACAAAAGCTTGCCTTTTTAGATGGTAAACACAGTAAACTCACTCAGGCCAAGTAAGTGTAAACAAATCAATTTTAAAAAATTAAGGCAAGATTAGGAAATGTTCCTTTGATTTACTTTTTTTTTATTTCTTTTTTTTTAAATTTTTATTAAATCAGCCCTTGAAAATGTTATTTTACAGCTGCAGAAAATGTGACTTTTGCCTGATTTTTGTGTTGGGTCAGCCAAACTTGAAGAAAAACAAGAAATCTCTCTGTAACCAAGGGCAAACACTCCCTTTAATATGCACAGTTCCCAAAGTAGAATAAAATTCAGTTACCAAAATGGTAGCATAATATTTTCATTATTATTTCAGGAGCTTAGCGTTAATTGGACAAGTTTAGTACTCTGTGAATGAATGTGTATCCTTACTTCTCCACAATTAACAATCTATAATTACTTCCATTTCCCTGAAGCCAGGAGATAGCTCTCATTAGCATTACTCTGAAAAGAAGCCTTTTGCTCTTTGAGGGGCTTTTATAGGCCCCCTCATCATATCTGAGGACTCCACAACACCTCTCAGACCTAGGGAATATCTTCTTGCATGTAATGGTGCAAAGACCCACATACTCATGGTGAAGTTACACAAGTATTTATGCTTCAGTCTTGACCATGTTTTAGGCTTTTTATCAGGGAATGTAGTGATAGGAAGAGGGGTAATTGTTTTAAATTGAAAGAGAGGAGATTTAGATTAGATAATAGGAAGAAATTCTTTCCTGTGAGGATGGTGAGACACTGGAACATGTTGCCCAGAGAAGTTGTGGAAGCCCCATCCCTGGAGGGGTTCAAGGCCAGGCTGGATGGGGCTTTGAGCCACCTGGTCTGGTGGGAGGTGTCCCTGCCCAGGGCAGGGGGGTTGTAAATGGATGATCCCTTCCAACCAAAACCATTCTACGATTCTATGATCTGTCTCTCACTGACTTGGACCAGGCATCCTTGACCTCACCTCAGCCGAGCTGTGAGGTCCAGGATATCTTCCCAGGATATTTTCCCAGGACAAAGACTGAGTGGTCACAGCCAGGTGAAAAATTTTGCCTAACCCACACAACTGGTCACGATTCCGCATCTCCCCCTTTCCATAAACATTACATTTTAAACCACAGGCTGTAGCCCATTCAGGGCACATGTGCTCCTTCCTGTGGAAACATTTGCATTTTATAGGAAATTATTAAGGACACCTTGTCCTAGAGAGAAACACCATAAACCATGCTGTGTTTTAGAAGACAAACCTTGCTTTTCCAAATATCAGCCTAGTAGCAAGCATCTATCTGCTCCTCTGGACTCCTCAGTGACACCTGTAATTGCTCCCCTGCATCTCAACACACACACACACGCATCAGTTGCCTTAGTAAAGCAGGTGTTTCTGAAGCCAAAGGATGCCAAAACAGATGGTTCAAGGACTAAAACCCATCCTAGATGGGCTTTCTTCAAAACTGGGTATCCTTTTCCTCTCTCCCTATCCTTTAAAAGAAATCAGAAATACGTGCACAACATGACAGTAATACTACATACAAAGGTAACAAATACTTGCATTTTCAGCCCTTTTCTGCATATCCTCTCCAGGATCATTCCAGCTCCCTCGTTAATTGCAAGGATGTAGCAGAGCTCATGCTGAGCTCGACTGTCAGGTTGGTTGGGCTGAGCTGGTATTCTCATACCAATTCTGCCTTCCCTCGTGATCTCCAAAATCCTTTCCAACTGCTCCTTTTCAGGAGGCAGCACTGTATACATACAGTTTCTGGATGTGTTATAATGTATAAATGACCCAGTTATAATGCTGCAGGACTTCTCTCTCGTTATACAACCATGTTTCACCTACAGTGAAAATGTTTTTATATATTCTAGAACAACAAAACTAGTGCATGGAGGCCCCCTAAGTACAAGCATCATCCTCCAGGTGCAAAAACAAATGCTCTGAAAGGAGGGGAACAGAATTCAGTCAAGAAAAAGACCCAGTCACCAGGATTTCCTGCAACTATTCTGTGTCTCTTCTATTCATTATATTTTGCTTTCTACAGCATATTTAACTACTAACCAGGGTGGAGAACGAGACCCAGGTCTTCTTCCAGCCTAGGAAAATTTCATTCCTTTTTCATTTTTCACTCTCTCACCACACAGAAAAACCACAGGCTTAATACAAACCTTGAACTCAAATATTTAGACACTTCAGGTGACATTCCCTTCTAGAGCTGAGACAGGTGTGGAACAAACATCCTTCCAGACTGGAGAAAAACTTATCCCTCAGCCCCAAGGACAAGGCTGACAGAGAAGTCCTCACAGTTCCCCTTCAGGATCCCGCCACCCTTATTTTTTGTGTTTCTTCTTCTTTTGCTGTTGTTGTTAGAGGAAAGCCTTCAGGACAAGAGATTTGACTCTACCGATGAAGCTGAATCTTAAGCTTTCTAAAGTTTTAAAATGAAAAGCCAAGCTTTTAAAACTAGCTTAACTTACCATTCCAGTTGGGCACATTTAAGTTAAGTTAGGCATGAAACGTTCTTTGACCCAGGATGTCAAGTCTGTTTTCATCCCTGGGAGTTTTAACAAACACTTTTTGTTTTGCCTGAGTTACAAACTCTGTGGGGAAAGGGACGTAGCCTGATTTGAATGTAAACATTAGAAGCTATGTGTCTCCTCTCCAAAGTATGCCCAGAGTCTCCCTAAGCAAAGCTGCTTTCAAGCATTATACAATAGCTAGATGTGGACATAAAAGTGAGAGGAAAATACCTGAAATAGAACAAAAGTAACCCTATGCTAATTGGGAGCTGTAAAGTATGGCAAATCTATTACAACCTACCCATGTGAAATAATCATCTCACAACAGCAAGATAATCTTCTGGTGTTAAACAGAACTGTACTCACTCCATCTGTAAGAATTAACAGATGGAGCAGCTCTTCGGGCTTTATGTAACAGTAATTAAACAAATCCTCACAAAGGCCACATGATTTCATGCACAAGCCAGGGCAGTCTACAAAAATAATAGCTTTGCTGTCGAGTTGGAAAATTCCAAGCCTAGAGAGCTCTGCGAGAGCTGTCAGATGGATGCCTTGGATCAGCCTGCCTCGTCCTCCAGGACATCCTCTATGGGACCGGGAACAGAAAATCCAGAAACAAAGCAGCTGCACCAGGCACCATCGTCTGCAGAAAAAAGTTCAGTGGCTTCTAGTGACAGGACAGGGGGGGGCAATGGGCCCAAACTGGAAGGCAGGAAGTTCCATTCAAATATGAGGAGAAATTTCTTTGGGGTGAGGGTGGCAGAGCCCTGGCAGAGGCTGCCCAGGGAGGGTGTGGAGTCCCCTTCTCTGGAGACCTTCAAGCCCCTCCTGGATGCAGCCCTGAGTGATGTGCTCTGGGCAACCCTGCTTTAGCAGGGGAGTTGGGCTGGGGGATCTCTAGAGGTCCCTGCCAACTCTGACAATTCCCTGATTCCATGACTATTTCACCTATAAGATAGGAGACGGCTATCCACAGGCCTCGCTACTCTAGAAGTCAGTTTGAATAAAGAAAAATACAGGAAAGCTCACAGCTTTGGTATATAGGAGAATTCAGTGTCCCCACAGACAACCCCCTGGTACAAGCCAGGCTTCCTGTGAAGACAGGCTGAGAGAGCTGAGGTTGTTCAGCCTGGAGAAGAGAAGGCTCCAGGGAGACTTTAGAGTGCTTTCTGCTACTTAAAGGAGCAACAGGAGAGATGGGGAGGAACTCTTGATCAAGGAGTGGAGCAATACAAATGAGGCAATGGTTTCAAAGTGAAAGAGGGGAGACTTAGATTAGATACCAGCAAGAAATTCTTTCCTGTGAGGGTGGTGAGACACTGGAACAGGTTGCCCAGAGAAGCTGTGGCTGCCCCATCCCTGAGGGGTTCAAGGCCAGGCTGGATGGGGCTGGAGCAACCTGGTCTGGTGGGAGATGTCCCTGCCCATGGCAGGGGGGTTGTAATTGGATGGTCTTCAGTTTCCCTTGCAACCCAAACCGGTTCTATGATCTAAAAGGGCAGGGAGTGGGAGAATAAGCAGGAACTTAAAGAGCACCTTAACAGGAAAAGGAAGGAATCCATCGCAGATGGAAAATACGAAGAGGTACAGTACTTTTTATGTTCATTTGGGCTTTCCCTCCTGCTCAAAATAAGTAACACCCTTAGAACCAGCACACCTTCCTGTCTCTGGGGTGCTGGACACAGGGATAACCAAATGGGGCACCCCAGGATTTCATCTCTGAGAAACCTTCCGAATCACGCTGGACATGGAGACATCATCTCCATGACCCTCATCTGGGATCCTGCAGAACTCTGTCCCCTCCACACCTGCTACTCCACCTCTCTATGAAATACCTTGCATATCTTGAGCCAGAAACACATAGATGACACAAAGGCCTTTGCCTCCTATACATGAAAAATACACAGAAATCTCCCATCACATCTAATATCAAGCCAAAATCAGCACCTGAAAGATAATTCAGCTCATTAAAACTGAACCTAGACTAGATCCAGGTGGGGAAAGGAATCTATCCAAACCTACTAATTGTGTAATATCCCATCTGCTGCTGCTGAAAATGCCTGCCCTGCAAACCAATTAAGTGTTTCACAGCTTTTGGGTTCTTTTGCTTTCCCAAACAGGNAAAAAAAAAAAAAGAGAAAACAACATAAAAAGCCACACTCCAACCAACTAACCAACAAATAACTGGCAGAATGAAACGTGCACTGATAGAGCTCTTCATTCCCTTCCCAGAAAAATGAGGGTCTGGAAGATAAAAAGCCAACACAGGTGTTCTGCTGCCACCACATGGTCATGAATAGACTTAGGCAGAGTTTTAAAGGTAACACAAAATGTGCTTCTTCAGAATATGTCGACTCATTTTTTAATGTATTTCCTTAACTAATCCCCAGTTGGGGATACTTGTACCAAACCCACCAGATGACCAAGGTCCCAGCCTGCTTGGCAGGCCTGTCCTGTGACTGGGTTGGATCCAGAGATGTCAAGGTCCATCATGCATTCGGGCCTCTGGCTCCATTGGTTTCATAAGGTATGACAGCCCTGCATGTCACAGTTCCATACTTCTAAAAATGTTATAAACTGTACAAAAAATAAAATTTCATTTTCTATTACGCCCAAATCTCTCTCCATATTTTCTTTAGTTTGCTAGTTCTTTCGTGTCTCGTGATTAATAATTTTTCTTCAGGTTTTTTGTGTTTTAGAGGTGCCTTTTTCTTTTGCCCCAACAACCCCGAAAAAAAATATCCAAATGACTCATTAACCCTTCTCAGAACACAGGCAGTTATGAAACTCCATGCACCTATCCCTGCTGTGAAATTCAGCTCAAAACTTGACAAACAAATAGTGAAGTGCTGGTGTAAAAATCCGCCAGCCACTCAGCAGCCTTGGGGCAGGGGGAGAAAATGTGTGTCTAAATTTCTTTCTCTTTTTGTGGAATGTGAACAAGTTTACGAGATATCTGGTTATAGAAAAGCACCGTAAATGAATAATGGAGAGTTGCCAGTGGGTTTAGGTTTTGGAGACAAGCATTTCCAACAGTTAGTTGTCTTGGGAGTCACTGCAAGTCTTTACTCATGAAGAATGCCACTGCCCGTGATGTAGCCAAATCTTTGTTCAGGGACGTAAAAAACACCACCACGGAGGCCTAGAAGTTGACAAAAGGCTGTAATTTCAAAACAGTTAGAGAGCAAGTCTGAGGATGATTCAGCTGCATACCGTAAAGCTAGTTATAATTAAAACATTTATTGTCTCTGTGTATCATGAGAATTTCAGAACCCCAAGGTTTAATACCACCTAACAGATTAAAGGTGCTGCCTCAGGCCTTTAGTGTGCTGTAGGATTGGCCCTCATCCCACATCAGTGAAGTGCAGTATGGATTGGTGGGTGGACCATACTGTTTGTAGTGGAAATGGGCTGATTCCAATTACAATATCAGCCTCACAGTGTGCTTATCCACTTTGTCCCTCAAGGTAATTCATCAGCCGCAGGCACAACCATGTATCATCCCTTCTCCAAACTGCCTTAGAGGGAGAGATTTTTGAGACAGGGACACTCAAAATGCCTTAGGATACATGAGATCAGTAAGTCATCTGTCTTGGTATGGGTTGATTGTGGAGTCCCCACTGATCTCATTTAACATGAAAGGCTGCATTCAACATTAGCATTTGGGATGACTATTTTCAGCTGTCATTGATGCTACATTGATCCAAAGTTCAAGGAAAAGATGGCCACAATCAGAATCTGCGTTTCAGAAAGACATTTATGGTAATGCAAATTACTGTTGTTTATTTCACCCTAAAATACTTCTGTTGACACACATCAGTGCTTTATTGTGATGGTTTTGACCTCCGTGAAGAATTCATAGGAATCCTTTGCTCCCTCCCTTCCTACGCCTGAGGCTTTCATCCCACCAAATGGTAAGTTTAGATCTCTAACGAGCCAGCAGTTGGTCCACACCAGTCCAGACTGTAGTCTTCGTGCCACCCGATGGACGCGTCCCACATTGCTGGACCACACAGTGGCTGCCAAACCATATTTCACACTGTTGGCTCTTTCGATCACTTCTTCTTCTGTATCAAATGCTACCACACACGTTACAGGACCAAAGATCTCCTCTTGCATGCAACAAGATTTGTCTTTGACTTCAGTAATAACTGTGGGCAACATGAAATAGCCTTTCTGGTTGCCAGTTGGGAGAGCCAACGAATCCACTCCTTCTCCACAGAGGACTCTGGCTCCTTCAGCTTGGGCTTTCTTCACGTAGCTCCTTACCTGGGGAGGCAGCAGGAAAACATCACTGCTAAAGAACACCAAATCCTGAGGGTTCACCTCTGCAGTCTGGGCACACCATCAGGAGCCCAGGAGCTACTCTTAAAAGGACAGGGTCCCTGGTGAAAACACAAGTGGTCCCAGAGCCTCCCTCCCTTCTTCCAGGAGCTTGGGCAGTTTGCCATGTATTCCATGCTAGGGTTCACCCATTTACTTCATGGGATCAGTAATATTTTCCTACCTCACAGGCAGGCTTGTTAAATGTTTGCATGCCACTAGGATGATGAAGCCATGAATGCTACAGAAAATCCCATCAATAAATAATTAAAGCTGTTTCCATCCTGCCGCTATCACATGCTACCTTGAACACATAGGACGTGCTGTTGATCCGCTTCTGCGGATCATTGCCTGGTTTCTCCCTCTGTAGAAACACCACAGAGATACCACCAGGATTCTTTCTCTTTTTAATTCTTTTAACCACCTTGGTAGGTTCAGCTCAGAAGTACTCTGTGGTGCCGCAGACCTCAGACCTCGGGAAGTGGGTGTTTCTACCACTCCACTTCAGAGTAGGTCTGGAGAACCTGCTGAGGTATCAGGGAGCATGAAAAAGGCCTGGATTTCTCTCTCACCCTGCAGTTTTCTTGCTTATGCTGATTGTGTCAGATAGTTCTGGGCTGTGAGCATCTGCTTTCCTGAACTCTGTCTGACACCATAAAAATTCATTTCATATAAACCGCTAAAGCAGGCTATGTTTAACTGTGCATTCTCACAGCCGCCCTCCACACGGGTGCAATTCCAAATTACTGCAAGCAGTCCTAAGTAACCGTGTGCTGGTATTCCCCTGAACTTGCCAGAGTGATGTAAAAATAAGACTTTTACCTCGTTGGCTACCTTAATAGGCAAATGATAGTGAGCTGAGCAAAGGCAACATTAAAATCCATGAAAATGCTGCAGAGCTCTAAGATTGGTTAGTATAAATTTGGGATTTAGAATTAACCTTTTTGAAATAATTCACTTCCATCAGAAAGAAATGGTTTTTGTCAATTTAAATTATTTTCCCAGGGAGTAGAGTTTTCCAGAGTAATCATGTGACCGCAGGCCACAGAAACCTTATAAAAAAGATACCATGTAATGGCATTGAATCATCATCCCTCAGAGCTAATCTTGGAGAGGACACGGTCCTTTCCATACACCCCTGGAATCACCTCTCATACCCCTCCGAAAGACGAGATGAGATCATGTAAACTCCATGTAATGTCACCTTTTCTAGATGCTCTTTACTGATGAGCGCTCCCACGTCGACCGTAGGATCCGAGGGGTTCCCAACCTTCCACTTCTTCGCCTCTGCCACAAACCTCTTCAAAAACTCGCTGTATATGCCCCTCTGAACAAAGATCCTGGAGGTGCAGAGACAGATCTCACCCTACAGGAGGGCAGGGAGGGGGAAGATAAAAAGAAAACCGACAATATCGGTTCACATTACATTGTACTATTGACAAGTCTTAGGAGTCACATGCCAGAATAAGGCTTATGTTGCAACATCCCCAGGAGAGCATTCACCAACACTGCAAAGTAGGATTTTTCCCAGATCACAAAGGAAAACAGAAGAAAAAGACAAAAACACAGTAACAGGATTGTGGAGTTACTTAATAATACGAGTAGATTTGATTTTTCATTGATTATATGTTGTCTTCTCCAACATTTTTCATAGGAAATGTGATTTCCAATTCTGAATGACCTCTGTCTTCATTTCCTGAAAATCCCTCTCTGATACCAAGCTATTTTTCTTCACATTTGCCCTGATAGAGTTTCCTGCCTTTGGTGATCTCTCCTGAGGGCGGTGATGAGGGAACACGAACATAGGTGGAATTTGGGGGGAAAGTCTCCAAATTTAATTCCAGCAAATGAGCAAGATTCCCACTTATTTTCAGGGTGGGACTTCAAGGAGCTGCTTCCTGGGTGGATAAGCAATATATCTATTTTGAGATGGATAACACCACCTTGCTGTCTTTCCAACGGAGAGCACAAGAAAGAGCCCTTTATTATTTTGTTTCCCTGCTTAGGGAAAAAAATAAACCTTTTTTGTATTTTTCTACTTAGGATTTACTCACAGCACAGGATCTTGAAACAGGCCCTGGCAATGTAGGATTTGGACCCAAAGGTATGTGCACCCCCTGCTGCAGATGGGGTTTATAGGCTAGAGAGGTACCTGGTTGGCGAAGCTGGACCTCAGGGTGGTGGGGATGCATTGGCTCAAGTCGGCATCGTCAAAGACGATGGCGGGGTTTTTGCCTCCCAGCTCCAGCGAGAGCCGTTTGCAGTGCGGGGCGCTTTTCTCCGTGATGCGCTGGGCCGTCAGGGTGCTTCCCGTGAAGGAGATGAGAGGCACGTCGGGATGGCAGACGAGGGCTTCTCCTGCCTTGGAGCCCGTCCCAAACACCACATTCACCACTCCGTGGGGCACCCCTGATGGGAAGAAAGTCACACAGTCATCGCACCCTTTCCCTCGCTCTGCTGGTTTCCCTGCACTGTGGATTGTCCCTGAAGTCACCCAATAGCTCTAGGGTGACAAAGATTGACCCTTAATTGATGTAGTAGCTGAAGCATGTGATTGGTGGATGAGAAGCTCAACATAAGCCAGCAGTGCATGCTGGCAGCCCAAAAAGCCAGCTGCATCCTGGGCTGCATCAAAAGCAGCACGGCCAGCAGGGTGAGGGAGGGGATTCTACCCCTCTGCTCCTCCCTGGTGAGACCCCACCTGGAGTACTATGTCCAGCTCTGGAGTTCTCAGCACAGGAAGGACATGAACCTGTTGGCCGTGTCCAGGGAGTTGTGATTAATGGGGTGAAATCTTGTTAGTGGTCAGTCACCAGTGGTGTCCCTCAGGGCTCAGTTTTGGGGCC
>VXBJ01003227.1:271553-290779 GCA_013400055.1 Nycticryphes semicollaris | reverse complement strand
CTGTGAGGGTGTTGAGACACTGGAACAGGTTGCCCAGAGAAGCTGTAGCTGTAGCTGTAGCCCCATCCCTGGAGGGGTTCAAGACCAGGTTGGATGGGGCTGGTCTGGTCTGGTGGGAGGTGTCCCTGTCCAGGGCAGGGGGGTTGGAATTGGATGATCTTTAAGGTCCCTTCCAACCTGAATCATTCTATGATTCTATGTTTCATAACTCAGGGCCAGGGGCAGGGGTATCAAGGGTTAATAGATAAAACCAATTCCACTGGTGAGTCAAGCTTGCCTGATATCCATCACCAGATTCATTCTCCAGGTGCAACATTCAGCTACAGTTAACAGTCTTTCCCAAATTCTTTGAGCATTTTCTGATTTCTGCAACAAAAATGGTGCACAGAAGAGCAGTTGCACCCCATTCCCCCACCCTAGTCCCCTGTGGGACTTACCTGCCTTCTCCAAGAGTTTGCACATCATCCAAGCTGTGACAGATGTCATCTCACTTGGCTTGGCAACCACAGTATTTCCACAGGCAATGGCAGGAGCTATTTTCCAGGTCAGCAAGTAGAGAGGCAAATTCCAGGGGCTGATTAAACCAGCTACAGAGCAAAAGCACAAAAGACAGGATTTCAGTCTGCTGGGACACAAAACTCACGTCTCGAAACCTCAAGCACTTGTACACCAATTCCCATTTATGAAGGGAATGTGGTTGTGGCTTTTATTTCCAGCCAATTATACGACAAATTTGCAGATAGGAACTTTTATCACAGGCAGATTATTTTAAGAGATTTGTGCTAATGGTCCTAAAGGTAATCAGCCAAACTCTGAATAAGTTTTGCTGCTTCTTCAGGGCATAACCTTATATTCTTAATGAGCTTTTCAGTGTTTTGTGGGAACACGAACACAAGGTTGGCCCTAGCAATTATTTACATCAACTGGTCTGTGGTAATACTCCCTGTTGGCAAACAGCAAGTTCAGGTGACGTGTTAGCTCGGATCAGTCTTTCTTCCTGTTACTCTTTAGGGCTTCCAACCCCTATCCTCTCCCCCTCCCCCAATTTTAGCATAAAACCAGCATATAGTGCATATTTTCCTCATCAATTTTAGCCCAGATTATGAGTGCCAAAGTTTATCAGCACACAAATTGCTGAATAACCAGCATTTTTTTTTCCCAGTAATTGCCTGTGGGAATCATAGAATGGTTAGAGTTGGAAGGGACCTTAAAGATCATCCATTTCAACCCCCCTCCTCCCCCCTTCCGCCATAGGCAGGGACACCTCCCAGGCTGCTCAAAGGAATACTTTCACCTCAAATACTCATAGGAAACAGTGAAAAAAAAATATCTGTACTCGTTGAGATGTGACTGCCCAGGAAAGCCACAGAATTTCTCAATGATTGATGGAGCAGATTCACAGAGGGCCTTATGAAAGTAATTTTAACAGAAATACCCATGTTCTCCACTGCTCAAAAAAACTTTTAAATGGGCCCTCTGGGTTAGGGAATTTTATTTTATTAAATAATTCAAGTGTGAATGTGGAACATTGATATGTGTTTAGATAAAACACTGGAATCATCACAACTCCTTTTTTCAGTGGTGCCCAGAGAG
Source organism: Nycticryphes semicollaris (assembly GCA_013400055.1). Classification (NCBI taxonomy): domain Eukaryota; kingdom Metazoa; phylum Chordata; class Aves; order Charadriiformes; family Rostratulidae; genus Nycticryphes; species Nycticryphes semicollaris. The sequence continues at coordinate 289,186 of VXBJ01003227.1, read as the reverse complement.
AGGACAAGAGGAAACGGGCACAAAATTTAACATAAGAAGTTCCATCTAAACACGAGGAGAAACTTCTTCCCTTTGAGGGTGGCAGAGCCCTGGCAGAGGCTGCCCAGAGAGGTGGTGGAGTCTCCATCTCTGGAGACATTCCAAACCCTCCTGGACACATTCCTGTGCAACCTGCTCTGGATGGACTTGCTTTGGCAGGGGGTTGGACTGGATGATCTCCAGAGGTCCCTTCCAACCCCATATCATTCTGTGATTTCTCCTCAGCTCAGCACAGCTGCTCTGTTTCTGGAGCATTAGCAGCATCTAGTGGCTGAATTCAGCAATTCCCCGGGTAAAAGCGGTTTATATTTCCCCCCGGTGTCCACCCCAGTCACAGGCTGAAATGTCACGTTGCAAACCCGTACTGATCCCCTAAAGGGCTCCAGGTCTCCCAGCAGGAGCAGCATCTCGGTGCTTCTGGATGCCCCGCTCATCCACAGCAGCAGCAACAACTTCCCTACACAGATACGTACAAAAAGCAAGAGAAATATAGAGGTGAGAGCTACCAAGTTGAAACACAGAATCACAGAATGGTTTGAGTTGGAAGGGACCTTAAAGACCATCCAGTTCCAAGCCCTGGGCAGGGACACCTCCCACCAGACCACGTTGCTCAAAGCCCCATCCAGCCTGGCCTTCAACCCCTCCAGGGATGGGGCAGCCACAGCTTCTCTGGGCAACCTCTTCCAGGGTCTCACCACCCTGACAGCAAAGAATTTCTTCCTAGTATCTCACCTAAATCTCCCCTCTTTCAGTTTACAACCCATACCCCTTATTGTATCGCTCCCCTCCCTGATAAAGAGTCCCTCCCCAGCTCTCCTGTAGGGGCCCTTCAGATACTGGAAAGAAACAGGTGCTTTTTAAGGAGTATAAGCATTCTTTTTACCAAGAAGCAGCAAAACTGACTTTTTTTACAAAATCAGACCAGTTTAGCAGACCACTCTCGTTTCACAAATGATCCAGAGGCACTAATTGGTTTTGCCAAATCCTCTTGCTTTGTTCAGCCACTGCTCAGGCAGACACCCTGCCAAGCTTTGCAGTGTTTCGGGACCACCGTACCGACTCCCACGGGTGCCCGTGAGGTGTAGTGCACGCAGCCCATGTTTGCCATCTCAGTGCACTCTGTCGTGTGATGAAGGATGGAAGAGGCGAAGAATCTGAAGTTGTACACGGCCCGAGGGATGTCCACTGTCCTAGCAAACGTAATCGTTTTGCCTGAAATAAAAACAAGCAAACTGCTGTCTTATCGTGGGCAGAAACGGCGCTTCGGACTCTGCTCTCAAAGCTGATTTGCATGGTTTTGGGGAAATCTTTTGTCCTCCACCCAAGTAGTCCACGGCACATTGCAACCATAGTGAATAAAACAGCTCACCAGTAGTATTGCATTCCAAATGTCTAACAACTAAACTCAAAGTCAGCAGTTCTGGAAAGCAATGATGCCCAGAAATCCAAAAATCAGCGACTTCTGCAAAGTCCATGCACATCAACTCCAGTTTGCACCAACAGCTCATACCCACTAAAAATTTGGACTGTAACCTCCATTTCAGTATGGAGGACAAGACATTCTACATTTGAGATCAACAGTTCAAATTTTTACCCTGATCTTTTGACTCAGCTTGTGCAAATGCTTCCAGGTCATGTTCAATCAGGTCTGCCAATTTGTTCAGGATCTGAGATCTTTCCAATGGGCTTTTTGAGGACCAAATCGGGAAGGCAGCTTTGGCAGCTTTGACAGCAGCTTCCACCTAAAAAAATCGAGAGAGAGATGGTGAATATTAATGGGAGGACTCAGAAAGAATATCAAACAATCAGCAGGTGAACTCATATTTGAGAGGCTAATGATCAAGATCACATTGTTGGGAACACCACGTCTCTTCAGAGCTGTGACTATTGATAGCATCTCCATTTTCTCCTCCGCAAGACACTACCTCATAACTTCAGACCGTTTCTTCTCTTGATACTCCATTTCAAGGTAACTCTTGCTTTTCTCTACATTCCAGCAACTTGTGGGCAATCCTCCAGGACTAGAGGAATTGCTGGACTCGTCAACTGGCACCAGCAAGAGCTGCTGGCTGAACCCATACAGGACCTCAATTCTCATGGGGTAAAGTGCAAGAATCTTCGAGAGCAAATCCCGCCTCAGTCTAAACATCCACAGTCCTTGTACCACAGGACTTCAGCCACTGCAGGCAATGATAAAAGTAAAGGGCTGGGGAAGGAATGGTGACACTTCTGAATGATGGCAGAATACCAGCACTGGTCTCAAGCAGAATAGGCCTCAAAGGATTGAAGTTAACCAAAAAGCACTCTTCCATCAATCATTTCCTCTGGGCTCTTAAATAGAATTTACCTGTATCCATTGATTTACAAGCAGTCCCTTCTGTCTGTTCTTTACCAGTCAAAAGATGTTTACTAACATCCTTCCATATTTTAATTGACTGCCAAATTTCCTAGTTTTTGCTTCCTATGTTTCACTTCTTCATTGCTTCCAGTGTCTAGCGTACACATCAAGGTGGACTTCTAGCCAAAGCTGTCTTAGCTGGTTTCCCATTGTTTTTCATCATGAATTTCTTCAGCTTTTGGAAATCTGCCCAAGTCAATAACTAGGAGGATGCTGATGTAAGATTAATCAGATAATTCTGACCTCTCCTTAGGCTGAGACAGGCTGAGAGAGTTGGGGTTGTTGAGCCTGGAGAAGAGAAAGATCTGGGGAGACCGTAGAGCCCCTTCCAGTCCCTAAAGGAGCTACAGAAGAGATGAGGAGGGACTCTTGATCAGGGAGTGGAGCAATAGGATGAGGGGTAATGGTTTCAAACTGAAAGAGAGGAGATTTAGGTTGGATATCAGGCAGAAATTCTTTCCTGTGAAGGTGGTGAGACACTGGAAGAGGTTTCCCAGAGAAGCTGTGGCTGCCCCATCCCTGGAGGGGTTCAAGGCCAGGCTGGATGGGGCTTGGAGCAACCTGGTCTGGTGGGAGGTGTCCCTGCCCATGGCAGGGGGGCTGGAAGTGGATGATCTTTAAGGTCCCTTCCAACTCAAACCATTCTCTGATTCTAAAAAAAAAAAAAGAGAACCAGAGTTTGAGGGCCAGAATGGCACTGATACTGGTGACAAAGTCATACAAGGTCACACAGGCCACTGGCCAATGTCAGACTCCTTTGACTGTTGTTTGAGAACCTCAGGTGCCAAGGGTGCAGGCTGGCAGCCTCCGAGCACTTGGAGTGGGGCCAAACCAGGCCTGGGAAAAGGGAAAAACAGCTTCCTGAGCAAGTCAGGTGAGGGTGGCACACTAGCCTGAAAAGGTTCACCATCTGTGGAACCCTACCACATTCATTAATTAACTTGTTCTTCCACCCTCCCGTCATTAGGTGCCATTGTGGTGCTGCTTCTCATCTTTCCTCTCCTCTGTGGCCTTAGCCACCAGGTGCTTGGGGGTGCATCAAGAGGTGGCTGGTGTGCAGCTAGGACTATCTGCATTTTTAACCCCCCCAGCAGGTTTAGAATAAGGAAGACATCGCATTTTCACAGACAGCAAAAAAGACAATCAGCAAAGGAAGGAATGAAGTGGCAGCTGATTGATCTGAAAAAAAGCAAGAGGGGGGAAAAAGAAAAAAAAGGAGTGTGATTTGTACAGAAGAAGTAAGAGCACAGAAAGGTTAAACGGTTACTTAGTTTGACTAGCAAAAATCAGCAAAGAAAGTTGAACCCTAAAGAAAAACACCCGTAGGAATTCAACTATGAACTCGTGTGTCTGAAACACTTCCTTCTGCTTTCCTCTTCTGCACAAGACAGAGAAACAGCACACAACCCAGACCTATCATTAAAGATTGATACCAAAACACCCCAAATTGCCCTCAGGACATGATGTTGTGGCCTTCCAGTACTTAAAGGGGGCCTACAGGAAAGATGGGGACAACATTTTTAGCAGGGCCTATTATGAGAGGACAAGGGGTAATGGCTTTACATGAAAAGAGGGAAGATTTACAGTAGATATAAGGAAGAAATTTTTTACACCGAGGGTGGTGAAACACTGGCCCAGGTTCACCAGAGAGGTGGTAGATGCTCCATCCCTGGAACCATTCAAGGTCAGGTTGGACAGGGCTCTGAGCAACCTGCTGTAGTTGAAGAGCTCCCTGCTCATTGCAGGGGGCGGGGGTTGATTAGAGGACCTTTAAAGGTCCCTTCCAACCCAAACTATTCTATGATTCTATATTTGCTTTCCCAGTGGATAACACACAGGATCAAGGCTCTTTAGAGAAGATGGAGATTTTTTAAGGAGATATTTGTCAGGACCCTTTAGCCCTCACCAGCCTGTCTTTGGGAGACACAGGGCAACTGTTCAGCTGGCTTTGGTGCTGTTGTTTGGGGTTAAAGACATCTAGCCAGGGGAAAAATTAACCCCTGGAAAAACATTCAATGATTTTGGCAGAAACTGGCTGAAGCAGCCTCTTCATCAGATCTGGTGTTAAATTCCAGGGTCAGCAACAGGTTCTCTGTCTGTCTCCATTCTGCCCTCTGACTCTCCATTAAAATTAACCAGTAAAAAAAATAATCCAGCAGGACATTGACCCTTGCTAGAAACCAGCATCCTGAGTTGTTTGTCAAACCTGGGTCGAGATGCTCATTTTGAAATCTGCAGATACCCTCTAAGTAGTACGTGATTGCACTTTTCTCCTGCAGCATGTTCCATCAGCCACCAGCGGATGCCGGCTCTGCAGAGCCCAAACCTCTCTTGTAGTTGTTATAAAGGCAGGAGTAAAGCACCTGCTGACTTTTGGGGTGTTTTAACTGGGTTCCCACTGCTACACACAGCCACTAACTGAGAAAGCTGAAAGAGAAAAGCCATTGCTCTTAACATACATTTGAACTATAGCTCCAGAATGGCCACCAGCCTTTTTTGTTCGTTTTCTCACATCTCGCTGGTTTTAATGATTTTGTAAACGAACGAACAGGAAGATTTGCACCTGCACATCAAAGAGAAGTCTTTTCAGGCATAATTAGGGCTGAAATGAACTTACACAGCTGTATTCTAGCAAACCCGTCCTGTTACACTTCAACCCTTGGTCTTCAGCATCTAGCAAATATTTACCCAGGTGAAATTACAGTGCAAAGGTTTCTGCTGAGACAAGCAAAGATAAAAGATGTCAAAGGGACTGAAATGCAAGTGAAGGGGTCAGCTACACACAGTAGCAGTTTGTTTTAAAAAATGTTCTGAAAATGAAAATACTCTGGGCTATTTGTCAATATTTGCCAAGCCCTTCACACTCCCCAAGCTTTTCCAGTCATTTCTCTCCTCAGTAAATCTGAAACCCTCTCAGAGACACACTTGTAGGTCCCTTACAAAGTAGCATCAGTGAAACTGCAGCTCCCCAGATGAATGTCACGTTGCCCATCACATATAAGGTACCAGGGGGTGTCCGTCCCACCGGGGAGAGAGCAGAGCACAAGGAAACACCACATCGACGCAGACGACAAGCGATGTTATAAGGAAACATACGCTCATCGCAGTCACTTCATCACCTCCACTTAACATCCAAACTGCTAATATCAAAACCAGAGAGGTCTGGAAGCTTCTTACCATCCTTCAGGGAAGAGCCACCAAGCCACAAATCCTTTTAAATGACAACTGCAAATCATCAAGCCGCATTTACCTGCACACCAAACGTGCCTCTAAGTTTATTTACAGAAGAGATCCATAAACCCTCTTCTCTCTTCCAGGTTGTTGATACTTATGGCAGCCTGAGCATTACTGTCAACTTATGGTACAAGAAGACACCTCCCGTGTGAGCTGAAGGAGCTCCACTGAAGTTCAGCTGGAGTTTTGTTGATTTACGCCAGCTTGGGATCCAGCCTGTAACTTTCTAACAATAAAACGTAAAAAAACCCCAAAACCACTATTTGCTGCTGCAGCAATAGATTCCCCAGCGCTACAAGGCAATCAAGAACTTACTCATTTAAGCATTAAAGTCTTCAGGCTTTTTCTGTTCTCTTACCTCCAGCCTCTCCCACACAAAACATTAATGTTCTGTGCGTTTGACATTTTCACCTTCTTCATACGTTTGGATAGTACTCACCTCCTCTTTGCCACTGTCTGGCACCCTGCAATACACATCTCCAGTGGACGGGTCATAGGAGTCTATGTAGGAGGAACAAGGAACAAATTTGCCAGCGATAAAGTTCTCCAGCACTAGGAGAGGCTTTGAGTCAGCCATCGTCAGCCGCTTGCTGCATCTGTGATTTTTCTTTTCTGTTTTTTTTTTTTTTTTAAGTCCTGCGAGGTACCAATTGAGATGAGCAGTTGTGTGTGTATTTGCACAACGAGCCTGGACTCCTCCCCCTCTCTCTCCCTCTTCCCGGCGCCGCTCGCTCACGAGTGGGAACGGACCCCGGCAACGGACCCCGAAAAGAGGGAAAGGAGGGAAAAAAATTACATTTTCTGTGATGCTTGGAGTCTTTCCCAGGAGTTGAAGCAGGGAGGCAGGATCAGCAAAGATGTTAGAAAACAACTCCTTTCTCTCTATAGGAAANTCAGCCTCATTTTCTCCAGGCCTGAACACCCCCAGCTCCCTCAGCCTCTTCTCATAAGACTTGATTCTCCAGACCCCTCTCCAGCTCTGTTGCCCTTCTCTGGAACTCGCTCCAGCACCTCAATGTCTTTTTTTTGTGGTAAGGGACCTGAAACTGGACACAGCACTCGAGATGGGGCTTCACCAGTGCCAAGTAGCGCACTGAATACTGAAGAGGGGGGGAGAAAAGGAACGGTTTGACAGGAGAGTTTCTCCCTATACCTGCTTTTCAAGCTCAAGTCTGAAGGAAGACATTTTGCAACAACTACACACAATAATTCAAGACCCAAAGAGCACGGACCTGCTCTTTACCATCTCTAGATACAGAGAACAGACACGTGGACCCGCATGTCTGCAGCTCGTTTACAGCTTTGTCATCAGCAATGCTTCCCCTTGCAACCCCCAAAACAATGGTTATGCCAAAACTCAGATATTTTAAACATAAGAAACTATCTTTTTTTTTTTTTATCACCAACATCCCCAAACATCAAACAGCCCAAGCAGCCGAATGGCCCTTCAGTTCAAAACAGCTGAGAAGCACGATCCCACTCTGTGGTACATTGTCAGAAATCCCAAATTTGAAAAAGAAGCAAGACACTGATTTTCATGCTTTCCCTTCCACAGATATTCCAGAGGAAGCCACCTTATTACAGAAAAGCCTATTACATATAATTAGGCTTTTCTTTAGCTATCCAGGAACCTGAACTGCCCAGTAACAGCCATCTCAAAGACATTTTTCTCCAAGAGAGAATGCTTAGGTTATCCAACTGCTCTCAGATTGCATCCCACCTCCTGGCACTCCAGATATTCAAAGCACTACCTCCACATTGGAGAGCCAGCCATACAATGACACCAGGAGATTGTGACTATCATCTCAATCAGCAGTTTAGAAAGCTTTTGCACCTTAGACCACTGCTGAGCTATCGCATTTCCGTGGATCTACCCATAAATGTATTTTAATCTAATAAAGGCGATATGTGTTTTGTTGCACAACAATGGATCATTTACGCACCAACCCAGTAGTGCCTCTGGGCAGAGTTCAAATCAAGGCTGAATGGGAGGACAGTCATGTTGAAACTGGATTAGGCAACACCTCTGGCTCTCCCAAGCTACAGACAGGGAAAGCACGAAGTGGCTTTTCCATAGTCACAGAATATCGAGTCTCAAAATTTAGTGCAACCATGTGTGCGAAGAGTTATCCCAGGTTCATCCCATTCCACACCTCCTTGTCTACAAACAGCAGGGAATTTACTGAAGTCTTCAAACTGAAGACACGTTCTTCTGCCTGTAGCACTCCAGACTTAAAAGCCACCTATACATTTTGAAGGTCAATTCAAGTGGAACAGGTTCAACACTGGAGCTTGGCGGGATAAATCTCCGAAATCCAATGAGTGCACTGAAACCTTCTTAGCTGGCACGTTAAAAACCACTAAGTATTTAAATGCAATTTCTAGACTACAAAAAGAAATAACAAAGAGTGATCATTCATAAACTTCAGTTTTGGCAATAACAGTTTTCAGATAGAATCATAGCATGGTTAGAGTTGGAAGGGACCTTAAAGATCATCCAGTTCCAACCCCCCCACCATGGGATGGAACACCTCCCACTAGAGCAGGTTGATCAAAGCCACATCCATCCTGGCCTTGAACACTTCCAGATATTTCAGAGTCATAAGATTTTACAGAAGTAATTTCCACATAAAGCATTGCTGACACTTCGACAAATGTGCATGCGGTCAACAGTACATTCCATCTCTGTGGTCAAATGCAGGGATCTGTTGAACTGGGGCACAAGCATGTAAGTGCAAAAAAAAAAGTTACCTACCAAAAAAAATACATCTGGGAAGAGTAGTTTTGGACCATACCTGACTTTGGACTAAATTCTTATCACATGCTTTTTGTTTTCTCCACTATGCATGGCACAGCTTTACTTCGGTTATCTCCAGTTACTGATGGCCTGGAGTAAAATACTTCAGTTCCTAACCATGCTTCAAGTACAGCTGTCTCTACCCTGCACAGGTCACAGAATGCTATGGGGTTGGAAGGGACCTCTGGAGATCATCCAGTCCAACCCCCTGCCAGAGCAGGTCCACCCAGAGCAGGTCCCACAGGAATGTGTCCAGGTGGGTTTGGAATGTCTCCAGAGACAGAGACTCCACCACCTCTCTGGGCAGCCTCTGCCAGGGCTCTGCCACCCTCAAAGGAAAGAAGTTTCTCCTCGTGTTTAGATGAACTTCTTATGGTCAAGTTTGTGTCCATTTCCTTTTGTCCTGTCACTGGGGACCACTGAAAAAAGACTGGCCCCATCCTCCTGACACCCACCCTTGAAGTTGACCCAAGTCCCTCAGCCTTTCCTCGTAAGGGACCTGAAGTCCTCTCAGAATTCCTATGGAACAAAAAAATAATCTTCCAAGTTGTAGCAAAGTGTGTGTGTCCCGAGTTTGTGCTGGAGGTGACAGAAGGACCCTCTTAATCAGTTTTGAGGTTTCACCCGCCCTTTACTGAAAGGTGGGAAGGAGTCACAGGCTTGAGCAAGCACAACAATAGGGCTTTAGCATCCATCCTGAGATCAAACTTTGGGTTTTCTTCAAAAGAGCACCAAATCTGGATGAAAGAGATGTGTACGTGGCAGCAGCTGCACTGAGTAACACGTGAGAAAAAACTGAAATTATTTCCACAGAAAGATTAAGTCGCATGCCAGTTTCTCATTTTAACTCAGAAGTTTACCCTGAAACTTCTGAGTTATGGAAAGTAAAGAACAATTTAACACAACTTAGAAGTCTTTCGGTAACAAAACCTCAAGGAGACAAAAATTATGCTCAGACAAGAGTTATTTTATTATTCTTACAGTTTAAAAAATAAAATTAGCCAGTGTTGGCACAGCTTCCACTACACAGCAAAAGAAAACTTCTTTTTTATTTTTTTAAATAAATTTTGGGACAGGGAAAACAATCCTGGGATAATACGACATACCATTCTCTTGCAACCAAAGGAAAAGTTCTTTTTTTTCCCTGAATATGCATTCAACTCAAACCTCAAAATATATTAGACCAATAAAGTTACTTTACTGAATTAATGTGCAGGAAAAAAAGAAAACAAAAAAAAGCAAATCAAAGAAAATATGTAAACAATTTATGTCTGGACTTGAGGAGTTTGTCTCATGATGATTCATCACCTTTTTCTCTAATTCAACTTTCTAAGATTTTTCCACCAGGCTCTCTAAAGGGCTAAATTCCACATGGAGAAGAAACACACGAGATTCTGGAGATGGAGAAGTGCAACTTGAGCGGTCCCTTGTCAGTTGGCATCTTGTTCTGCAGCGGGAGAGACCGATGAAGGGCTCCCCGGACATCTCACACGATTGAACTTTCGTCATCATCACCTTTTTATCCCCAATTAATTGCACTTGTTCCTTCAACTGAAGTAACTGGATTCTTAAACAGAAGTTTGGATATCCCACTGCATTTTGGTTGGACGGCGGAAGTTCTGGCACCACTGTCATTCTTTAATCTAAAAATATAAGCAGATGGAAAAAATAAAAAGCCCCCTTATGGTGAAAAATAAAGTACTAAACGTAAAAGGATCACAGCTTTTTTTTCCAACATGATATATTAGCTGTGGAAAAAAAAAAACCCAACAATTCCTTTTGCTCTGAAATCCTCTGGAATGAGATCACAAGCAGTAAAATAGCAATTTCCAAATAACAATGGAAGAGTTATTTAGTCCCCAGTTCTGCGTCATAGATCTAAACATCCCCACTCGCCTCCAGTTAGATTCAATGAAAAACGGGTGCAGGATTAAAGCCCTAATTCTGGACCAGGCAGATTGTTAAAAGCCTTAAAGCTCCATCAGGGCCAGAGCCTCTGACGGACCTCAAGCATCATTCCTGCACACACAGGGAGAAGCCAGAAATTCTCACGCTCTAGTTCCAAGTTTTGACGTTAAATGACTCAGCTTTCAGTCAGTTCAGTACCAGAACTGTGTGATTAAACTGCAATTCCTCAGGCCTAGAGCTCGGACTTAAATTCTAATTAAAAAACCTTGCTATGATTTTTGGAAGTGGCAGACAGAGGAACGTTCATGTATTTGTTCCTAACAGAAGGCAAAACATTTATATTTAGCCCCAAAGTCTTTGCTTCCTCTCACTTAGAGAGGATCAGAAAACTTCCACAGGCATTGGTGAGAATCAAATATACAATTCTTTTTAATTCTAACACAAAAAAAGATCTGGGACCCAAACTAGCCACAGTAAAAATTGCCAATGCTTCTCATTTATGAACTACTTCCAGTTTATTTATACAGGCAATTCATTTCAGAAAGGCTGATGTATGTCTGTGCCTGTGTGCTCTCCCTGTTTTTCCCCCTCTGCCCCCGGGCTCCTGCCCAAGCCATAACCATCAGTGGGAGCTGTGATCATTGAATCAGAATGGTTAGACTTGGAAGGGACCTTAAAGATCATCCAGTTACAATCCCCTGCCCTGGGCAGGGACACCTCCCACCAGACCACGTTGCTCAAAGCCCCATCCAGCCTGGTCTTGAACCCCTCCAGGGATGAGGCAGCCACAGCTTCTCGGGGCAACCTGTTCCAGTGTCTCACCACCCTCACAGGAAAGAATTTCTTCCCAGTATCTAACCTAAATCTCCCCTCTTTCAGTTTACAACTCATACCCGTTATTGTATCACTCCCTTCCCTGACAAATAGTCCCTCCCCATCTCTCCTGTAGCCCCCTTCAGATACTGGAAGGCTGCAATAAGGTCTCCCTGGAGCCTTCTCTCCTCCAGGCTGAACAAACCCAGCTCTCTCAGTCTGTCTTCATAGGGCTCCAGCCCTTTGATCATCTTCATGGCCTCCTCTGGACCCGGTTCCAACAGGTCCATGTCCTTTCTGTGCTGAGGACTCCAAAGGTGGACACAGCTTTGTTGCACCTGGACTTTGGGGGATGGCTGGCAACACAGCCATAACACCACCTGGAGTGGGGACCTAGATATTTTATTCCCATGAGAATATGACTATGGGTCAATTATCTTACTCGACAAATACTGGACAGCCCAAGAGCCCTTTGAGCTCTCCTGTATGGCAGTGGGCTGCAGGCCAGGATCTCCCTTTTTGTGAGGAGGCTCACTTAAGGTTCTACTCCTTGAGGTTGACAGATTCCTTGCCACAACAGACTCATAGCATGCTACAAGTTTGAAATCTTAGCTCAATAATATAAAGATTGATAACCCTTTAGACATAAACCATTGACCAAATCTGGGACAGCTGCACCCAGACTCCTCTCTGAGAAGGAGTTCAGAAAGCAAGGGGGTCCTTTCTGAACCTCCTGACTCAACAGTAGATTCTCCCTGACAGCTCGTCTGACCCTGTAAGTAAGCAATCAAGTGTACCTTGCCATCAAATCCCTTAAAATACAATCACATTTACTACTAATTTTGTCAAATCACTGTTTCACCTTAAGAAACATTTCACTACTCTCTTAGAAGTTAATCACTCTGCCCGCGACAACGTCAGAAGAGCAAAGGGTTATTTTTTTAACTCAAGAGAAGGAAACGATGTACAGCATGCAAAAAATGCTGAGCAAACTAATTTTTGCTCTTAATAAACTGAACTGTGGCAACTTTTCCTCACATCTTGCTGAAGAATTGTCTCTTTTTTTTTTCTTTTTCCAGCAGAATAAATTCACTTTTTAGGCCAAAGGGTGCAAAACAGGTCTTAAAACTAAAAGCTGTGTGAAAGTTTACACCGTTCCTTTATGGTATGGGAAATCTGTTACAAAAACGTCATACCTCTGTGACAACTCCCGCAGCAATAGTGGAACCACTGTAGCGTAACATAAACCTCCCAAGCTCTTTAAAATCTTTATACAACTCTAGGGCAACAGGTCTTTGAGTCTGTAGTTCTATTAGAGCATTCTGTCCTTTAGTCAAGCACCTGTAGGTGAATAAGCAGAAAATGCCATTATAAATATAAGCAGGCATAAATGACAAAGAGAACACTGAATAAATGGGTAAAAAAAAAACCCCAAAAATCAACTTAAAAAGCCAAAAGTATGAAGATCAAGCTTGATTTAAAGTATAACCCAAGCCACCAGACTGAAAAGTCATTTGCCTGGAGCATACCTTAACTGAGTTTTCTTTAGGAACTTCCGGAGAAGGGCAACCCCACCACAACATTTAGCAAATTCTTTTGAAATTTAGAATCTCATTAATACTTGCTTTTTCATGTCTAGTGGAAATAGAGCCTTGTGTCAAACCCAACAACTAAAGAGCCAATTCACTGTTCTGTAGATGTCGTGATTTTTTACTCCCACTACCTTTCAGCAACAGCTGCAGCCATGCAATTTTTGGAAAAAGATTACTCTGCTAAACATCAAACAGCATTTCTACCCAAACACAACTTTGAATTACTAGAGGGATGTTGCCACAGTTTAACTTGTATGAGAAGACTCCCCAAATCTCTTTTGCTCTCACACAGTATCAAGTTGAGTTTATTTTAGACAGTAACCCATCTCTGGAATTATACCAAGGGGCCCATGCTATTACACAGACAAGAGATAATGTAAAAAATAAAATAAAATAAAATAAAATAAAATAAAATAAAATAAAATAAAATAAAATAAAATAAAATAAAATCCTTTAAATGCAAGGCCGGTGATCTAGGATTGACTCCCAATTTTGCAAATGACCTTGGGCAAGTCATTTAACTTCTCAGGTGCTCAGCATTTTCCAAGTGGGCAGGGGGGGTTTCCACTGCACTGAAATGTAAACACGGAACCAACAATGAAAGCATATAAACCCATTATTGCTTCGTAACATAACCTGCTCGACATACTGTATATTCATCAAAAGTCAGCCCATTTCTTGCGTAATTATTAACTGTTCAAAACACTTACTTAGGCTTTTTCTTTGTCACTTCACCGGTGCTTTTGTGCAGGACACTCAACAGCCTTTTAATAGTAGCAGGTTCACTTACAGTTTGATAGTGTAAAAGCACCTAAAAAGATAATTTTTTTTTCAGTTATCAAACATTCTACAATAATCAGAAATCCTAGGTGTTAATATTTGGGAAGATCAACTACTTTTAAGACCAATTTTTTTAAAGAGCTGCTTATAAGAACTTGCTCTCACAGAAGTCTCTGCCTCACGTTCAGCAGCTGTTCCTAGCTCCTAAACTTTGTGATTTCTACAGATACAACACAAGAGTCAGATATTAATTCACCATAAATACATTTTCCATTCTTAAGCATTTTGCTTTTACCCCTTCAGTGCAGTTCTGTAGCATGAACTGGTGTTTTATCTGTTTTAAAAGGTATCTTACAACTAAGTGCATCATTATTCTCCTAACAAGGGGCGAGCTTTCTGAAGAACAGCCCAGCCTGACTGTGGTGGAACTCTCATCCTCTGAAAGGGCTCAGCTGTGCATTAAAACCCAGTAAAAAACATGCACAAGCAGCTGCACAGCCCTGTAAATTATCTTAAAATTACAGAAGAATCTGTTTCATCTGGAAGGACAGAGCCTCTTCTGGACACTAAATGCCCCTTCATACCGGGGCGGGTGTTAAATATTGGGAGGAAAAACCCCAAGCAACCTGTAACAGAGACAGGAACTTTCACAGAGACTTACAGGAAATCCTTTAGTGATTGGAACCTCAATATTAAAGATGAGAACCCGAGCCCTGAAACGAGTGCAAACTTTAATGGGCTCCTTGGGATCGCAAAATACACAGCCGACGCTACAAGAGAGGAGAACAAAAGAAACATATTTATCTCCACATGCAAATGTTAATCATTGCCCTGGAAAAAGCTAAGTATGGAAGACAAGCAAAGCAAAGCAAAGCAAACACCATTTTAATACAACCCGGGTGGGGAAAAAACAATAGTCAGGAACACCATATTAAAGCCGGTAATAAAATTAATCACATTAATTCCTAGACAATGTGCATGGTATTTTGTGGGTATGCATGAAGAGGTCTGTCTAGTTCAGTGAACTGAACGTCCATGGCTAATCAGTTTCTAAAAATGTCACTGTTTCCTGTGTGTAGGTACTTTGAAGAATTAAAACTTTCATTCAGAGATTAAACGTTCCAGACCGAGAGCGTAAAATACCGCGCAGGGTGCCCAAAGCTGCTGCCTGTAACTCGGCTGCTCTGTGGATGAAGAAAGGGCCACCACCATCAGGACTTGGAGAGCTGAAGCTCTCAGCAGCCCTCACCTCCAAAAAAAACAAACACAAACCCAAACAACCCTCTGCGCGGAGTCACAAGAAACCCTCTGCTCGTTACAAGCCAGTAAGGGGAGACCAGACACAGCCTTCTCCCAGTGGCTATTTTTAGACATCTAAAATAAATAGGGGAATTAATCCCACCCAGAAAAAAAGAAACCCTGACTGAAGAGAAGAGCGTGATTAAACGTACGTGTCGGATGTAACCAAACTGCATCAGTACGAAGAGGATTTTAAACTTGAAATATCTCCAAAAGGTGAATGACATCAAGGTAACGAATTGACTCAAGCCTTCATTCAACAAGTGGAAGCACAATTTCCCACCCCCACCCCCCTCTAAATTTACCACAGAGAATCACACCCCACGATGAAATGGCAAAACAGAAAAGCCTGAACTCTTCCCTTAAAAGCAGAGCAGAAGTTTGCAAAACTCTCAAAGCCAGGAGTTTGGTGTCTCGAGTCCCGCTGGAACGTAAAAAAGCTGAACCTAATTTTCTAGCCTGACCAACAACTTGACACTGACCTAAAAGCTTGAGGTCACCGCTTAGCGCGAAACCTGTACACTGAGATCCGCCGCGTCTCACTGAATGCATCAGAACCCCCGGAAAAAGAGGGGAGGCAAAACAGTTACCAAAACAAACGCTGCAAGCAGCTGAACGTGTGGAATAAAGAGTTCCCACCAGTTCCACCTGCCCAGATTTACTGATCGGAACCCAACGGCAGTTGCTCGGATCTGCTTTGTTAGATCCCATCAGCTCTGCCAGAGCTTTATTGAGCCAGAAGGATTGACTTAATTCGGCCACTTAAAGAGCCCACCGGCGGGTCTCGAGGACGTTGAAGGTTCCCAGTGCCAGCACTGGGGGCAAATGAAGAAGACTAACAGCATTCGTCCTTCTGAGGTTGCCGTTGTACGTGTAGCAGATGTTTCCAACGTCTGTACATGCAAGCCAGGTGATATGCATCACTTCGGTTTTAAATATCCTGGTAGCCACATCATTCTTCAAGTAAACCGCTGATTGTTAAGTGTAATAGTTATAAAGCTTTTCATTAAAAACAAACCGTTACTTAGACTGAAACCCGGTTTTGCTCACTTGATTTTGATGATATCCATGCCGGTCAAAGTGAGACTAACATGATCCCCCGCTGCAGCCCAATCAACTGGTTCATCGTGCAGTGTGATTCCTGGAAATGAGTAAGAACAGAACCTCAGAGTGAAGTACCTAGGTTCTGGGCTACAAACAAACAGCTCTGTTTGGGCCATTTGTGCTTCATCAACCATTACTCATCAATTTTCAGTATGAATGGCTTGAGAGTAAAAGCCTTTTAACCGAGAAGTCTGAGGAAGCGCCTTTTTTTAGCCAGCCCCCGCCCCAACACCCAGCTTGGTCAGGACTCTCTATTCTCTCACCCCACCCTGCAGAAGAACTTGGCTTTACTGAAGCCCAGCGGAGGGGAACCTGGCACTTGTCACCCAGGGCGGATGACGCAGCCCCGAAAACGCCGTAAGGCTAATATCTCCGTATCTGCCCCACCCATCCTTTGAGGCACACGCACACCCCAGACCGCATCTTTCATGTACTTTAATGGTGCTATGTCAACTTTCATTTACCTCAAGTGGGTTTGCTGACTCTTTCATAAAAAGGAAAAAAAAAAAAAAAAGAAAAAGAAAGGAAAAAAAAACAACAAAAAAAAGCCCCCAAAAAAGCATAACCGATGCCTTTGGTTCACGACATCGTGTCTATTCGAAAGCACCTTTAAAAGCAATTTTATTCTGAATCTGCTGTACGTAAATCCTTTTCAAAGGTAACCTGGCTGGTGGGTGAGGATAAAACTAATTGCTCCCGACTTAACGTTCTGAGATTTCTGGGAGACACCGAGAAGGAAAGAATTAAAAAAAAAAAACCAGCCCTACTTTTGATGAACACTGCACACATTTAATAGGACCTAGTTCTATTTCGCTACAGCTCCTGATTTGCAACTCTGTTCCCAAAACCCCTTGTCAAAAAAAACCACGCCAGAAAGCGTCACTCAAACTACAAGCACCTTAAGTGCTGTTTATTAAGCAGCGTTGATAATTATTTCACGTGGGGGCATCCTTCTCACCCAGAACAAGAGAAACTCAGCCTCTTGAAGTGAAAACCTGGAATCCCAGTGCACACACTGCCTTTAGTAAATATTGTGTGACCACTTATCACTTCTTTGCGTTCAATATAAGACACGCTTAAGGAACTAGTAACCCCCAATCTTCAATTTTGGCCCTAAGAGAGGCAGTACAAAAGGAAAATCAGAATTGTGCCACTGGGGATACTGAGAAAAAAGATAACGTTTTTCACATCCTTTTCCTTGCTACTTTCTCCACTCCCCAAAACAGGGGAATGAGATCAGTGGTCCCATACCCGGATCGATCCAGCGCGTCGTAGCATTCCCACGCACGCAACCAATGCGGGTACCACCACATCAACCCGCACATTGGGGAGCTTCCCAAATCAGCACTGAATGAGCTGGTTTCCATGGAAACAGCCAAACATGTAATGCCTGGACTTGGCTACCTCTCTTTTCAGAAATGGAACGCGTTGAAATTTAATTCCAATTTTCTTTTCCTTTGTTGCTGCTCAGGACAACTATATCCTGAACGTCCATGTGTTGTGAAAGAGTCAGGGACACACCTCAGGAACATCAAACAGCAGAGATTTAATTCACAGAGTCACAGAATCTCAGGGATTGGAAGGGACCTTGAAAGCTCATCCAGTCCAACCCCCTGCCGGAGCAGGAACACCTACATCAGGTCACACAGGAACGTGTCCAGGTGGGTTT